>CM053026.1:202582259-202616391 GCA_028564925.1 Lithobates sylvaticus | reverse complement strand
TACCAACGCCAGCTGGCGATCAGGACCACCTGTATTCACAGCTGCACTTCCACCCAAGTATTCGTTCGACCATCCTATCACAAGAGAGATTGAACCCAGGTATTTGCTATTTATATCCGCCTACTTGCTGCATTGGCCACGCCTCTGATGATATCCGTTGTAGGATGAAACATGTCAGGCGGGCTGATGCAAGTATGCGGAATTGTCTTTTTATCCATGCCCTGATGTTTTTGACTTTGATGTAAGTAGATTACCAATAAACTGTTAAACTTCATCTTGCGGGCTTCACTATTGTCGTTACTCTCTTCCTCCAATCCGTGGGAGAGTTCTTTTCTAGCTTACACCTGATTTGGCTGAGGGAATTTTGTCACCTACATTCCATCAAGAGGTACTGGATTCGATCACACCTTTGGGTTCACTAGACCTCCATCCACTTTCTTCATGGCATCACGTGATTAACATCGCCTTCTTTCTGCTTCTATCTGGTAAGCAGATATAATCACCTTAAGCTGGATTTATGCACCACCTTTTCATCTCAAGAAGGATATATATATGCACCACTATTTTGATAGAAGATTTTGTCTTCACACAGCACTATTTATGTTTGTTTGATGGACTGTCATCACTATATTTGGATTACTGCTTTTCACACATAGACTTTTTGTATTAAGTCTTTTTTGATCACAGCGCCACACTTTGGTTTTTTGTATTATTTTTGTTTGCTGATCACAAACTGTGTTGGCTGCTTGTTTTTTTCACTTTTGTTATACAATTAGCGCAGTTATTGTTCACCCTGGTTTTTATTAGATATATATATATATATATATATATATATATATATATATATATATATATATATATATATATATATATATATATATAAATATATATATATATATATATATATATATATATATATAGAGAGATAGAGAGAGAGAGAGAGAGAGAGAGAGAGAGAGAGAGAGAGAGAGAGAGCTCTAGATCTATATATATATATATATATATATATATATTTTTTTTTTTTTTTTTTTTTTTGGAGATATATATATATATATATATATATATATATATATATATATATATATATATATATATATATATATAAATATATTTTTTTTTTGGAGATATATTTTTTTTTGGTGATTTGGATATATATATATATATATAGATATATATATATAGATATATATATAGATAGATATATATACAAATATATATAACTTCACTAAAGAATGATGAAGAAAAAACGTTCGGGAGGACTCTGCGTGAATATACAAGCAGCAAGGCGAAATCATTCTTCAAGCACGATAACATACAAATTCCGCTGTCAGAAAATATCAAAAAATAATCAGCAGCGTGACGATTGTGCTAGCTTCAAAACGAAGGCTAGTTTTACCAGACCGAGCGATTCCGTGACATACTTGCTACTGAGCATGCGTCCTTTTTGGTACGCCGGACCATACTACACACGGCCGGATTGTCCGCCGGACTGCCAAGTCCAGCGGATAATTTTAAAACAAAACTTAAAACTTCGGCGCCAAAAAGTCCGCCGGACTTTGGCGCCAAAAAGTCCGCCGGCGCCCACACACGAGGGGATTATCCGTTGGACTTCGGTCCAGCGGATAATCCCGCGGGATAGTCCCTTCGTGTGTACGCGGCATTAGACTTACTTTGGGGCTTTCCGTTGTCGGCTGTGTCCTCTGCACTCGCCTCCACAGTGAAACCGCTGCTGACAGCTCAGTGTGGGATCAGGTCAGATCGGCTTCAAAAAAGGTATGTGTACTGATTTATACTTTACAGGGTTAGATAGATTAGTGTTAGATTGTGGATGTCTGTAAATGTAGAAGTTTTAGTGTTAAGGTGGACTTATCCTTTAGCCACTTCCTGCCCGGCTTATAGCAGATTGATGGCTGGGAAGTGGTTCAGTTATCCCGACTGGGCATCATATGATTTCCAGCAGGATAACATGCCGGAGCGTGCCCGTGGGGGCGTGCAGCACGGTGATCAAGCGTACGGCATGTCAGACTGACACGCCGCATCTGACAGAGGCTTTTTACCACGTGATCAGCTGTGACCAATCACAGCTGATCATCGCGTGAACCAGGAAGTGTCGGTGAATGGCATTCCTCGGTTCGCGCTGACAGGGAGAGCTGATCGACGGCTCTCCCTGTCAGAGGGGGGGGGTCTGTGCTGATAATCAGCACATTGATTATCAGTACAGCCCCATCAGATGTGCCACCACAGCTGCTAAAAAGTGCCCATAAGCTGCCAGTCAGTGCCCAATAGAAAAACGGATGACAGTCCCCATCACAGTGCCAATCAGTGCCCATATCAGTGCCCACCACAGTGCCAGTCAGTGCCCATCACAGTGCATATCAGTTCCCAGCAGTAAAACCTGTCAGTACCTCATCCATACCTCATCATCAGTGCTGCCCAATCAGTGCCACCTGTCAGTGCCAATCAGTACCACCTATCAGTGCCAATCAGTGCCACCTGTCAGTGCCCACAGTGCCCATCACAGTGCCCATCAGTGCCGCCTATTGGTGCCCATCAGTACTGCATATCAGTGCCGCGGGAGTGCCACAGTGGAGGTGGATCCCCTATGCCAGTGAGGCGATAGCACGGGTTGTATTGGAGGACCGGTTCTAATGTTGCTACTGGTTTTCACCAGACAGATCCCCTATGCCAGTGAGGCGATAGCACGGGTTGTATTGGAGGACCGGTTCTAATGTTGCTACTGGTTTTCACCAGAGCCCGCCGCAAGGCGGGATGGACTTGCAGCGGCGGTAGCAACCAGGTCGTATCTTCCAATAGCAACTCGACCACACTGACAGCTGAGACAGGCGAGGTACACAGGGATAAGGCAGAGGCGAGGTCAAACGTAGCAATAGGTCAAGGCAGGCGGCAATGGTTCGTAGTCAGGGGCAACAGCAGAGATCTGGATACACAGGCAGGGGCAACACAACGCTTTCACTGGGCACTAAGGCAACTCAAGATCCGGCAAGGACAGGAAGGGGAAGTGGGTTAATATGGGAAAAGGGTGAACCATAATTGGGCCAGGCACCAATCAATTGTGCGCTGGCCCTTTAAGAGGTGGCAGGAGCCGCGCGCGCGCGCCTGGGGAGAGGGGACGAGCGCGCTGGAGGAGGCAGGCGGTAGAGCCGACGGGGACGGGTAAGCAGAGCGGGATGCGATCCACGGGCGGACCGGGGACGCCGCGTGGATCGCATCCCAGAGACAGAACAGCGCCCACGGCCAGGGGAGCTGGTCGGGGCGCTGCAGGAGGACAGACGCCGTGAGCGCTCCGGGATGGACGGGACACCCGGAGCGCTCGGCGTTACAGTACCCCCCCCCCCCCTTGGGTCTCCCCCTCTTCCTGGGTCTCCCCCTCCTCCTGGAGCTCAAGAACCTGAGGATGAGACCCTTGTCAATGATGTTACCCTCAGGTTCCCAGGACCTCTCCTCAGGACCACAATTCTCCCAATCAACAAGATAGAACCGTTTACCTCGGATGGTTCTAGAGGCAAGGATCTCTTTAACGGAAAAGATGTCGGAGGAGCCGGAGACAGGAGCAGGAGTGGTGACCTTGGGGGAAAAGTGATTAAGAATAAAGGGTTTGAGGAGGGAAACATGGAAAGAGTTGGGGATGCGGAGGGAAGGGGGAAGATATAGTTTGTAGGACACGGAATTGATCCGAGCCTTGACCTTGAATGGACCGAGGTAGCGGGGACCCAACTTGTAACTGGGGATGCGGAACCTGATGTATCTGGAGGAGAGCCACACCCTATCACCCGGAGAGAAGACAGGAGGAGGTCTTCTTTTACAGTCCGCATGTTTCTTCATGCGAGAAGAGGCCAGGGCAAGCGACTTTTGGGTCTCCTTCCAGATGGACGACAGCTCTTGGGTGACTTCGTCTATGGCCAGGACTCCAGAAGAAGTGGGGATGGGCAGGGGGGGAAGAGGATGGCGGCCGTATACTACAAAAAAGGGTGACTTGGAGGAGGACTCAGACTCCTTCAGGTTGTAAGAAAATTCGGCCCAGGGCAGGAGGTCAGCCCAGTCGTCTTGACGAGCAGAGACAACGTGTCGCAGGTAGGCCCCAAGGATCTGGTTGACTCTCTCCACTTGTCCATTGGACTGTGGATGATAAGCAGAGGAGAAATCCAGTTTGACTTTCAGTTGACTGCAGAGGGCCGTCCAGAACTTGGACACGAACTGAACGCCTCTATCCGAGACAATGTGAGATGGAAGTCCATGAAGACGAAAAATCTGGAGAAAGAAATGTTTAGCGAGACTAGGTGCAGAAGGGAGACCTGGAAGGGGGACAAAATGTGCCATTTTAGAGAAACGATCAACGACCACCCATATGGCAGTATGGCCGAGGGAAGGAGGAAGGTCCGTGATAAAGTCCATAGCTATGTGGGACCAGGGTCGTTCAGGCACGGGCAGAGGGTGAAGAAGACCAGCAGGCTTTTGGCGAGGGTTCTTGTCTCAAGCACATGTAGTACAGGCCTGTACGAAGTCCATCACATCCTTCTTTAAGGAGGGCCACCAGTAATACCTGGAAATCAGTTGGGAGGACTTCCTAATTCCAGGATGACCGGCCAGATGAGAGGAATGGCCCCATTTGAGGATCTGAAGATGAAGACGTGGAGGAACCAAAGTCTTCCCAGGAGGAACTTGCACCAAGGAGGCAGGAGCTGAAGAGATCAGACACTCAGGAGGTATAATGTGTTGTACAGGGGGCTCGGACTCAGAAGAATCGGTGGAACGTGACAGGGCGTCGGCCCTGACATTCTTGTCCACAGGACGGAAATGGATCTCAAAGTTGAAGCGGGCAAAAAACAAGGACCACCCAGCTTGGCGTGGGTTTAATCGCTGGGCCGACTGGAGATAAAAGAGATTTTTGTGATCCGTGAAGATCGTGATGGGATGAACGGATCCCTCAAGAAGGTGTCTCCATTCCTCAAGTGCTAGCTTAATAGCTAGCAACTCACGGTCTCCGATGGAATAGTTCTTCTCGGGAGGGGAAAAGGTCTTAGAAAAAAACCCACAGGTGATGTTCTTGCCCTTGGAGTCTTTCTGAAGAAGCACAGCTCCTGCTCCCACAGAGGAGGCATCGACTTCCAGGAGAAACGGTTTGCGAGGATCAGGCCTGGACAAAACGGGTGCAGAGGCAAAGACAGATTTGAGGTGGTTAAAGGCCTCCTCAGCTGGAGGGGGCCAGGACCTAGGTTTCGCATCCTTTTTGGTTAATGCCACAATAGGCGCGACAATGGAGGAGAAGTGAGGAATGAACTGGCGATAGTAATTGGCGAATACAAGGAAACGCTGGATGGCCCGTAGTCCAGTAGGACGTGGCCAGTTCAAGACGGCAGAAAGCTTCTCCGGGTCCATTTGGAGACCTTGTCCAGAGACCAAGTAACCCAGGAAGGGAAGACTGCAACGTTCAAAGAGACATTTCTCTAATTTGGCGTAAAGATGGTTCTCCCGAAGCCGTTGGAGCACTTGGCGGACCTGGAGACGGTGTTCCTCCAAGCTAGAGGAAAAAATCAGGATATCATCCAGATAGACAATGACACAGGAGTATAGCAGGTCTCTAAAAATCTCATTCACGAAGTCTTGGAAGACCGCCGGAGCATTGCACAAACCGAAGGGCATGACGAGTTACTCGAAGTGTCCGTCACGGGTGTTAAAGGCAGTTTTCCACTGATCTCCTTTACGGATACGGATGAGATTATATGCGCCCCGGAGGTCCAATTTGGTGAAGATTCTTGCTCCGCGCAAACGATCAAAAAGTTCAGAGATAAGGGGCAGCGGGTAGCGATTTTTTACCGTGATCTTGTTAAGACCACGATAGTCAATGCAGGGACGTAAGGACCCGTCCTTTTTGGCGACAAAGAAGAATCCTGCTTCAGCAGGGGAAGAAGACTTGCGGATGAAACCTCTTTTGAGGTTCTCCTGGACGTACTCTGTCATAGCTTCTGTCTCCGGGATGGAGAGAGGGTAGATCCTGCCACGGGGCGGCGTGGTCCCAGGAAGAAGATCGATAGGGCAATCGAAGAGTCTATGTGGCGGCAAGACCTCAGCTTGTTTTTTGCAAAACACGTCAGCAAAGTCCCTGCAAGGTTCGGGGAGACTAGACCGAGAGGTAGCGATGAAAACTTGCTTAGTGGGTACCGCTTTGAGGCAATGCCTGTGGCAGGAGGGACCCCAACTTTTGATGTCCCCCGAGGCCCAGTCGAGGGTAGGGGAATGTAGCCGGAGCCAGGGTAGCCCAAAAGGATCTCAGAGGTGCAGTTGGGCAATACAAAAAAGTCAATCTTTTCATGGTGGAGAACTCTAATTCTCATGAGGAGAAGTTTGGTGCGGTAACGCACGATACAGTTCAGATTTTGACCATTTACCAAGGTGATAAAAAATGGCTTGACAAGACGAGTGACTGGAATGTTAAATTTGTCGATGAGTGAGGCTTCAATGAAGTTTCCTGCAGAACCAGAATCCAAAAAGGCCACGGCGGAGAAAGAGGACTTCTTGGGCAAAGAAAACCTCACTGGAACAGTCAGACGTGGAGAGGAAGAGTCCACACCTAGCAACACCTCCCCCACGTTAGCTAGGTGCGAGTGTTTCCCTGACGCTGAGGACGGATAGAGCAATCCTTTAGAAAATGGTTAGGACTGGCGCAATACAGGCACAGATTATGGTCACGGCAGCGAGTCCTCTCTTGTGAGGTCAGGCGTGACCGATCCACTTGCATCGCCTCCTCAGCGGGAGGTACAGGAACAGATTGTAGAGGGTTCTGGAAAAGAGGTGCCAGGCGAGGAAACCGCTTGGCGCGACCAAGGTCCTTTTCTTGGCGTAGCTCTAGGCGTCTTTCAGTATAACGCATGTCAATACGGGTGGCCAACTGGATGAGTTCAGACAGGGTAGCAGGAATTTCTCGTGCGGCCAGCACATCCTTGACGTGGCTGGATAGACCCTTTTTAAAGGTCGCGCAGAGGGCCTCATTGTTCCAGGAGAGTTCGGATGCCAGGGTGCGGAACTGAATGGCGTAATCGCCCACTGAAGAATCTCCCTGGACAAGGTTCAGGAGAGCCGTCTCGGCAGAGGAGGCCCGGGCTGGCTCCTCGAAGACACTGCGAACTTCAGAAAAGAAGGCTGGAATAGAAGCTGTGGCAGGATCGCCACGGTCCCAAAGCGGCGTAGCCCAGGCTAGGGCCTTATCAGATAGCAGGCTAACCACGAACGCCACCTTAGACCGTTCGGAGGGTAACTGGTCAGACAACATCTCCAGATGGAGGGAACACTGGGATAGGAACCCTCGGCATAGCTTAGGATCCCCATTGAACTTGTCAGGAAGGGACAGGCGGACTCTAGCAGCAGCAACTCGTGGAGGAGATGTAGGAGCTGGCGGTGGAGACGGTAGAAGCTGCTGTAGCATAGCAGTCAACTGCGCCAATTGCTGTCCCTGTTGAGCGACCACCGTGGTCAGATCCGAGAGGCTTGGCAGAGGGACCTCAGCGGGATCCATGGCCGGATCTACTGTCACGCTCGGGGTATGGCGGGAGACAGGAGGTGGATCCCCTATGCCAGTGAGGCGATAGCACGGGTTGTATTGGAGGACCGGTTCTAATGTTGCTACTGGTTTTCACCAGAGCCCGCCGCAAGGCGGGATGGACTTGCAGCGGCGGTAGCAACCAGGTCGTATCTTCCAATAGCAACTCGACCACACTGACAGCTGAGACAGGCGAGGTACACGGGGATAAGGCAGAGGCGAGGTCAAACGTAGCAATAGGTCAAGGCAGGCGGCAATGGTTCGTAGTCAGGGGCAACAGCAGAGATCTGGATACACAGGCAGGGGCAACACAACGCTTTCACTGGGCACTAAGGCAACTCAAGATCCGGCAAGGACAGGAAGGGGAAGTGGGTTAATATGGGAAAAGGGTGAACCATAATTGGGCCAGGCACCAATCAATTGTGCGCTGGCCCTTTAAGAGGTGGCAGAGCCGCGCGCGCGCGCCTGGGGAGAGGGGACGAGCGCGCTGGAGGAAGCAGGCGGTAGAGCTGACGGGGACGGGTAAGCAGAGCGGGATGCGATCCACGGGCGGACCGGGGACGCCGCGTGGATCGCTTCCCAGAGACAGAACAGCGCCTACGGCCAGGGGAGCTGGCCGGGGCGCTGCAGGAGGACAGACGCCGTGAGCGCTCCGGGATGGACGGGACACCCGGAGCGCTCGGCGTTACAATATAGCTGATTCTGCTGATCACATGGTAAACAGGAGCCCTAAGGGGTCAGTTCACACTGAGGCAGCACGACCTCAGGCGACCTGCAAAATAGTACAGGAACCTTTTTCCAAGTCGGAGCGACTTGTGTCGCTCCTATTAGAATGGTTCCATTGTACAGAATGGATCGCGACTTGTCAGGTGGCTAAGTCACCTGACAAGTTGCCCCAGTGTGAACCGAGTCTAACAGCATTGTTTTTATTGCCAACATGTCGATGAAGCTCAGTCCATATTTTTCACTCGTCTTGAGCCAGTTCTGGATTTATATGGATTTCTTTGTGGGTGAGCACTAGGGATGAGCCGAACACCCCCCTGTTCGGTTCGCACCAGAACCTGCGAACAGACCTAAAGCTTGTGTGATCTTTAGAACCCTATTAAAGTCTATGGGACTCGAACGTTCAAAAGAAAAGTGCTAATTTTAAAGGCTTATATGCAAGTTATTGTCATAAAAAGTGTTTGGGGACCTGGGTCCTGCCCCAGGGGACATGTATCAATGCAAATTTAAAAAAAAAAAACTGCAGTTTTTTCAGGAGCAGTGATTTTAATAATGCTTAATGTGAAACAATAAAAGTGTAATATTCCTTTAAATTTCATACCTGGGGGGTGTCTATAGTATGCCTGTGAAGGGGCACATGTTTCCCGTGCTTAGAACTGTCCCTGCACAAAGTGTCATTTTTGCAGGAAAAAAAGCTATTTAAAATCACTCGCGGCTAATGAATTGCCGGCTCCCGTAACACAGAGAACAGTCATTCATTGAAAGTCATTGATAAAAAAAAAGTCATTGATAAAAAAAAAAAGCGTGGGGGTTCCCCCAAATTCAATTACCAGGCCCTTCAGGTCTGCTATGGATATTAAGGGGAACCCCGCTTCAAATTTAAAAAAAAATTACGTGGGGGTCCCCCTAAATATCCATACCAGACCCTTCAGGTCTGGGATGGATTTTAAGGGGAACCCCGGATTAGTGTTAGATTGTGGATGTCTGTAGATGTAGAAGTTTTAGTGTTAAGGTGGACTTATCCTTTAGCCGCTTCCTGCCCGGCTTATAGCAGATTGATGGCCGGGAAGTGGTTCAGTTATCCCGACTGGGCATCATATGATTTCCAGCAGGATAACATGCCGGAGCGTGCCCGTCAGACTGAGACGCCGCATCTCTGATCGTGGTAAGAAGCCTCTGACAGAGGCTTTTTACCACGTGATCAGCTGTTACCAATCACAGCTGATCATCGCGTGAACCAGGAAGTGTCGGTGAATGGCATTCCTCGGTTCGCGCTGACAGGGAGAGCTGATCGACGGCTCTTCCTGTCAGAGGGGGGGGTCTGTGCTGATAATCAGCACATTGATTATCAGTACAGCCCCATCAGATGTGCCACCACAGCTGCTAAAAAGTGCCCATAAGCTGCCAGTCAGTGCCCAATAGAAAAACGGATGACAGTGCCCATCACAGTGCCAATCTGTGCCCATATCAGTGCCCACCACAGTGCCAGTCAGTGCCCATCACAGTGCCAATCAGTTCCCAGCAGTAAAACCTGTCAGTACCTCATCCGTACCTCATCATCAGTGCTGCCCATCAGTGCCACCTGTCAGTGCCAATCAGTACCACCTATCAGTGCCAATCAGTGCCACCTGTCAGTGCCCATCACAGCCGCCAGTCAGTGCCCCTCACAGCAGCCTGTCAGTGCCCATCAGTGCCGCCTATTGGTGCCCATCAGTACTGCATATCAGTGCTGCCTATCAGTGCCCATCAATTCTACATATCAGTGCCTCTTCATCAGTGCCACCTTAGTGCCAACCCATCAGTGCCCATCAGTGCCACCTCATCAGTGCACATCAGTGCCCGTCAGTGAAGGAGAACACAACATTTTATAACCAAAACAAAGAAAAATTGTTTAGCAAAAATTAAAAGGTGATCAAATACCACCAAAAGAAAGCTCTATTTGTGGGAGCAAAATGATAAAAATTTCTTTGGGTACAGTGTAACATGCCCGCGCAATTGTCATTCAAAGTGCAACAGCGCTGAAAGCTGAATATTGTCCTGGGCAGGAAGGGGGGAAAGTGCCTGGTATTGAAGTGGTTAAGGATCTCCAGTAACCTGGAAGCGTTTTTTTGGAGGTATAAAACACTAATCAATAATTTGGTTGAACTAGATGGAATTGTGTCTTTTTCAACCAAACTAACTACTGTGTTTCCCCGAAAGTAAGACCTACCCCAAAAATAAGCCCTAGTTTAAAATGCTTGTAAAATCCTATAATCCACTCTATTACAGTAGTATATAATGTACAATGTGTGTGTTTCTGTAATATAATTGCGGGGAAGAGAGCTCCGGCGGGTCACAGAAGAGCAGAGAGGCGATATAACGAATGTATTTGGCACAATTATATCACAGAAACACACACATTGTACATTATATACTACGATAATAGAGTGGAAGTTTTTGGATTTTACAAGTATTTTAACTCTGTTCACACTGGGGATTCCTGTCAGGCAGGGAGAGAGTGTGGGAGAGAAGACAGCACATTACATGGTAAGACCTACCCCGAAAATAAGCCCTACTGTGTCTTTTGTTGACCCGGACTTATTTTCGAGGGAACACGGTATGCAACTATGTAATCAAGGACAGATGAAAGGGCAAGGGGGATCATCAGTAGCAAATCCCCCCATCACCAATCGTTAGATCAATGATCAACATAGTTATGCTCACAATTCTCTCGGAGCTTTAGCCATCACAGAGGAATGGTTAAAATGGTGAAAGAAAGGTAGTGATGAGTGAGCAAAGCTGTGTTGGCTGCTGGATCATCACATCACTCTTCTCTATGTAACCACTTAGGAGGTTCCTGTCACAGTAAGACAGTGACCTCACTTTAACTGATATAGCTGATTCTGCTGATCACATGGTAAACAGGAGCCCTAAGGGGTCAGTTCACACTGAGGCAGCACGACCTCAGGCGACCTGCATCCGACTTCAGCGGCGGCTTGCAAAATGACTTCTGTATAGAAGTCAATGCAAGTTGCCTGAAGTCGCCCCAAAATAGTACAGGAACCTTTTTCCAAGTCAGAGCGACTTGTGTCGCTCCTATTAGAATGGTTCCATTATACAGAATGGATCGCGACTTGTCAGGTGGCTAAGTCACCTGACAAGTTGCCCCAGTGTGAACCGAGTCTAACAGCATTGTTTTTATTGCCAACATGTCGATGAAGCTCAGTCCATATTTTTCACTCGTCTTGAGCCAGTTCTGGATTTATATGGATTTCTTTGTGGGTGAGCACTAGGGATGAGCCGAACACCCCCCTGTTCGGTTCGCACCAGAACCTGCGAACAGACCTAAAGCTTGTGTGATCTTTAGAACCCTATTAAAGTCTATGGGACTCGAACGTTTAAAATCAAAAGTGCTAATTTTAAAGGCTTATATGCAAGTTATTGTCATAAAAAGTGTTTGGGGACCTGGGTCCTGCCCCAGGGGACATGTATCAATGCAAATAAAAAAATAAAAAAATCGGCAGTTTTTTCAGGAGCAGTGATTTTAATAATGCTTAATGTGAAACAATAAAAGTGTAATATTCCTTTAAATTTCGTACCTGGGGGGTGTCTATAGTATGCCTGTGAAGGGGCACATGTTTCCCGTGCTTAGAACTGTCCCTGCACAAAGTGTTATTTTTGCAGGAAAAAACAGTCATTCATTGAAAGTCATTGATAAAAAAAAAAAGCGTGGGGGTTCCCCCAAATTCAATTACCAGGCCCTTCAGGTCTGCTATGGATATTAAGGGGAACCCCGCTTCAAATAAAAAAAAAAAAATGCATACCAGACCCTTATCCGAGCACGCAACCTGGCAGGCCGCAGGAAAAGAGGGGGGGACGAGAGCGTCCCTCCTGAACCGTACCAGGCCACATGCCCTCAACATTGGGAGGGTGCTTTGGGGGTCTGTGACCCCTCAAAGCACCATGTCCCTATGTTGATGGGGACAAGGGCCTCTTCCCCACAACCCTGGCCATTGGTTGTGGTGGTCTTTGGGCGGGGGCCTTATCGGAATCTGGAAGCCCACTTTAACAAGGGGACCACTAGATCCCCCCCCCCCCTGTGTGAAATGGTAGGGGGGTACAAAAGTACCCCCCTACCATTTCACCAAAAAAGTGTTTTTTTTTTTTAAAAATGACAGGAGACGGTCTTCCTTTATTAAAATCTTCTTTCATCTTCTTTCTTCTGGTCTTCCTTCTTCCTTTCTTCATCCTTCGGTTTCTTCATCTTCTTCTTCCATCTTCCTCCATCTTCTTCCATCTTCTTCTTCCTCCGATCCGCTTCTTCTTGCTCTGGTCTTCTCGCCCAGCATTTTCTTCCACGGCGTCTGCGTCTCTTCTTGGGCCGCTCCGGGCAATGGGAGGCTCCCGCTGTGTGAGGCTTCGCTGCGTCTGACAGCTCTTTTATAATGGAGGGCGGGGCCACCTGGTGACCCCCACCCCCCTCTGACGCACGGGGACGTCATGGGGAAAGCCATAGGGAAGTCAGGTGGCCCAGCCCTCTGTTATAAAAGAGCTGCCAGACGCAGCAAAGTCTCACACAGTGGGAGCCTCCCATTGCGAGGAGCGGCCCGACACAGAAGAAGAGACGCCGACGTCGTGGAAGAAGATGCCGGACGAGAAGGCCAGAGCAAGAAGAAGCGGATCGGAGGGAAGAAGAAGATGGAAGAAGAAGATGAAGAAACCGAAGGATGAAGAAAGGAAGAAGGAAGACCAGAAGAAAGAAGATGAAAGAAGATTTTAATAAAGGAATTGTCAAAGACCGTCTCCTGTCCTTTTTAACATTTTTGTCACTTTTTTGGTGAAATGGTAGGGGTACTTTTGTACCCCCTTACCATTTCACACAGGGGGGGCCGGGATCTGGGGGTCCCTTTGTTAAAGGGGGCTTCCAGATTCCGATAAGCCCCCCGCCCGCAGACCCCCACAACCAATGGCCAGGGTTGTGGGGAAGAGGCCCTTATCCCCATCAACATGGGGACATGGTGCTTTGAGGGGTCACAGACCCCCAAAGCACCCTCCCAATGTTGAGGGCATGTGGCCTGGTACGGTTCAGGAGGGGGGGGGGCGCTCTCGTCCCCCCCTCTTTTCCTGCGGCCTGCCAGGTTGCGTGCTTGGATAAGGGTCTGGTATGGATTTTGAGGGGGACCCCACGCCATTTTTTTTTGGCCGGGGTTCCCTTAAAATCCATCCCAGACCTGGAGGGTCTGGTATGGATATTTAGGGGGAACCCCACGTAATTTTTTTTTAAATTTGAAGCGGGGTTCCCCTTAATATCCATAGCAGACCTGAAGGGCCTGGTAATTGAATTTGGGGGAACCCCCACGCTTTTTTTTTTTTTTTTATCAATGACTTTTTTTTATCAATGACTTTCAATGAATGACTGTTCTCTGTGTTACGGGAGCCGGCAATTCATTAGCCGCGAGTGATTTTAACCGCTTCCCGACCGCCTCACGCAGATAAACTGCGGCAGAATGGCACGCTCGCAACCCGGTCGGGAGCTCCGTGACCCCCGGCCGCGGGACCAGCGGACCCAATCGCTGCTGGTGTCCCGCGATCGGGGTCACAGAGCTGAAGAACGGGGAGAGGTCTGTGTAAACAAACCTCTCCCCGCGCTTCCTACTCTGCCTGTCATTGATCGGCTGTTCCCGGTCATCGGGAAAGCCGATCAATGACATCAGACATCAGCCCCGCCCCCTAATGTAAAAAAACTCACACACGTCACAGCCCATAACCCCTCCCCTCCCCCTAGTGGTTAACTCTTTCACTACCACTGTCATTTATACAGGAATCAATGCATTTAAATAGCATTGATTGCTGTATAAATTACAATGGTCCCAAAAATGTTTCAAAAATGTCCGATGTGTCCGCCATAATGTCGCAGTCACAATAAAAATCGCTGATCGCCGCCATTACTAGTAAAAAAAAAAAAATATTAATAAAAATGCTATAAAACTATCCCCTATTTTGTAAACGCTATAACTTTTGCGCAAACCAATCAATAATCGCTAATTGCGATTTTTTTTACCAAAAATATGTAGAAGAATACGTATCGGCCTAAACTGAGAAAAAAAAATGTTTTTTTATATATTTTTTGGGGATATTTATTATAGCAAAAAGCAAAAAATATTGCATTGTTTTCAAAATTGTCGCTCTATTTTTGTTTATAGTGCAAAAAATAAAAACCGCAGGGGCGATCAAATACCACCAAAAGAAAGCTCTATTTGTGAGAAAAAAAGGACGCCAATTTTGTTTAGGAGTCACGTCGCAGGACCGCGCAATTGTCAGTTAAAGCGACGCAGTGCCGAATCGCAAAAAGGGCTTCTTTGGCTGCCAATTGGTCCGGGGCTGAAGTGGTTAGATAGCTTTTTTTCCTGCAAAAATTACACTTTGTGCAGGGACAGTTCTAAGCACGGGAAACATGCGCCCCTTCACAGGCATACTATAGACACCCCCAGGTACGAAATTTAAAGGAATATTACACTTTTATTGTTTCACTTTAATCATTATTAAAATCACTGGTCCTGAAAAAACGTCAGTTTTTAAAAAAAAAATTTGCATTGATACATGTCCCTTGGGGCAGGACCCAGGTCCCCAAACACTTTTTATGACAATAACTTGCATATAGGCTTTTAAAATTAGCACTTGAGATTTCTCCCATAGACTTTTACAGGGTGATTTTCGAATTTGCCGCGAACACCCCAAATTGTTCGCTGTTCGCTGAACAGGCGAACAGGCAATGTTCGAGTCGAACATGAGTTCGACTCGAACTCGAAGCTCATCCCTAGTGAGCACCTGGGCATTTACTTCAAACATAGAGTGCCGTGGCTACCCTTGGAACTATATATATATATATATATATATATATATATATATATATATATACACAGCATCTCACAAAAGTGAGTACACCCCTCACATTTTTGTAAATATTTTATTATATCTTTTCATGTGACAACACTGAAGAAATTACACTTTGCCACAATGTAAAGTAGTGAGTGTACAGCTTTTATAACAGTGTAAATTTGCTGTCCCCTCAAAATAACTCAACACACAGCCATTAATGTCTAAACTTCTGGCCACAAAAGTGAGTACACCCCTAAGTGAAAATGTCCAAATTGGACCCAAAGTGCCAATATTTTGTGTGGCCAACATTATTTTCCAGCACTGCCTTAATCCTCTTGAGTATGGAGTTCACCAGAGCTTCACAGGTTGCCACTGGAGTCCTCTTCCACTCCTCCAATGACGACATCATGGAGCTGGTGGATGTTAGAGACCTTGCGTTCCTCCACCTTCCATTTGAAGATGCCCCACAAATGCTCAATAGAGTTTAGGTCTGGAGACATGCTTGGCCAGTCCATCACCTTTACCCTCAGCTTCTTTAGCAAGGCAGTGGTCATCTTGAAGGTGTATTTGGGGTCGTTATCATGTTGGTATACTGCCCTGTGGCCCATTCTCCGAAGGGAGGGGATCATGCTCTGCTTCAGTATGTCACAGTACATGTTGGCACTCATGGTTCCCTCAATGAACCGTAGCCCCCCAGTGCCGGCAGCACTCATGCAGCCCCAGACCATGACACTCCCACCACCATGCTTGACTGTAGGCAAGACACACTTGTCTTTGTACTCCTCACCTGGTTGCCGCCACACACGCTTGACACCATCTGAACCAAATAAGTTTGTCTTGGTCTCATCAGACCACAGGATATGGTTCCAGCAATCCATGTCCTTAGTAGGGATGAGCCGAACACCTCTCGGTTTGGTTCGCATCTAGAACATGCGAACGAACCGAATGTTTGCTCGAACATTCGAACACCGTTAAAGTCTATGGGACTCGAACGTGAGAAATCAAAAGTGCAAATTGTAAAGGCTAATATGCAAGTTATTGTCCTAAAAAGGGTTTGGGGACCCGGGCCCTGCCCCAGGGGACATGTATGAATGCAAAAGAAAGTTTTTAAAACGTCCGTTTTTTTGGGAGCAGTGATTTTAATGATGCGTAAAGTGAAAAAATAAAAGTTAAATATTCCTTTAAATATCGTACCTGGGGGGTGTCTATAGTATGCCTGTAAAGTGGCGCGTGTTTCCCGTGTTTAGAACAGTCCCTGCACAAAATTACATTACTAAAACCCCTGCACAGAGCAGGTAAATATAACAGGTTTTTTATTTTAATAGAAAAGAAAATGAGACTTTATTTTATATAATTTTTATTGTCAGTTTATTTTAACAGTAAGAGACAGAATAACAAAAAATATATCCAGAAAAACACATTTCAAAAAAGTTATAAATTGATTTGCATCAATCAAATGAGTGAAATAAGTATTTGATCCCCTAACAATCAGCAAGATTTCTGACTCCCAGGTGTCTTCTCTACAGGGAATGAGCTGAGTTTAGGAGAATTCTAAGTGCTCCTAATCTCAGCTTGTTACTTGTATAAAAGACACCTGTCCACAGATGCAATCAATCAATTACATTCCAAGACAAAAGAGCTGTCCAATCACAAATATCCCAAGCTTTGAACATCTCATGGAGCACTGTTCAATCCATTATCTGAAAATGGTAAGAGTATGGCACAACTGCAAACCTACCAAGACATGGCTGTCCACCTAAACTGACAGGCCGGGCAAGGAGAGCATTAATCAGAGAAGCAGCCAAGAGGCCCATGGAAACTCTGGAGGAGCTGCAGAGATCCACAGCTCAGATGGGAGAATCTGCGCACAGGACAACTATTAGTTGTGCACTCCACAAAAACCTTTATGGAAGGTGGTAAGAAGAAAGCCATTGCTGGAAAAAATCCAAAGAAGTGCTGTTTGTAGTTTGCAATAAGCCATGTGGGGGGCAGCAAACATGTGGAAAAAAAGGTGCTCTGGTCAGATAAGACCAAAATGTATCTTTATGGCCTAAAAGCAAAACACTCTATGTGGCAGAAAACTAACACTACACATCACCCTGAACACACCATCCTCACCGTGAAACATGGTGGTGGCAGCATCATGTTGTGGGGATGCTTTTCTTCAGTAGGAACAGGGAAGCTGGTAAGAGTTGGGGTGGATGGATGGATGGATGGATGGAGCTGAATACAGGACAATCATACAGAACAAAGAAATAAATAAAGAGGAAATTGCGCAAACCTAAACCACATACAACGTTAACTGTTCATACAAAATGCTAAATAATAAAATCTAACCAGACGACCCTCTTGTGCGTTTGCAGGACTGCTTTGCGAGAACGAACTGGGGGATATTTGAACAACATGATTTAAATCTGTATACAGATACAGTGTTGAGTTAAAGTGATTGTAAAGTCTTGTTTTTTTTCCTATGAAAATAACAAACATGTTATACTTATCTGCTCTGTTGCAGTGGATTTTCACAGAGCAGCCCAGATCCTCCTTTTCTGGGGTCCCTCTTCTGTGATCCTGGCGACTCCCTCCTGTTCAGTGCCCCCACAGCAGGCAGCTTGCTATGGGAGCACCCAAGCTGAGTCACAGCTCCCTGTGTCCATTCAGACACAGAGCCCCGACCCCTCTCTCCCCTGATTGTCTAGCTGACTTTGATTGACAGCAGCAGCAGCCAATGGCGCCACTGCTGTGTCTAAGCCAATCAGGAGTGAGAATCTCAGATGGCTGAGACAATCGTGGACATCGCTGCACAGAGAGGGACCTCAAGTAAGTGTTAGGGGGCTGAGGGGGGCTGCTGTACACAGAAGGCTTTTTATCTTAATGCATAGAAAGCATTAAGATAAAAAAAAAACATCTGCCTTTACAACTACTTTAAATAAAAACGTATGTGAATATTGTTACTGTGGAAAAGAGCATCAGGGTTTTCTCAAAACAGAAACCCTGGATGACTAGGAAAGTACAGTGTCTCTGGGGAGAATGGAATAGTGTTTCGAGGAACAGGCAGAGGGTATTGTATAGTGTCACAAGGGCAAACTTAAAGAGAGGCATAAAAGTAGCTAAATTGCCTATAAAAGGAAAATTAAAGAATGCTTCAATGGAAATGATGCACAGGAGGGCTGGAGAGGTATACAGCACATTATAAACCGTGTAGGGAACTCTCAAATGGAAGTTAATTCTAGTGCCTATCCTATGTCGAGGAACCAAATCGTTTTTTGCTTTGAGGTTGCACTACCCCAGCGTAATAACTTATCAGGTTCAGGTTCAGATAACTTCATATGTACTGTAGAGGAATATGAGGAATGACAGATGTTTAAGGCTATAAACACAAGGTAATCAGCAGGTTCAGATGGAGTGCTGGGAGGGTTGGTAAGGCCTGTGTGGATCAACTAGCTGGGGTCTTTAATTGATCGCTGTCATCAGCTGTTGTTCCAACTTGTCCAAAATCTACTGTCATTTTTTCCCAATCCCAAAAAAGTCAACCATAGACAGTTTGAAAGACTATAGGCCAATAGTGCTCACTTTAGTGATTAAATAAAGTGCCTTGAGAGATTGGTTCTACTGTTAAATTCATTAAAACAAGAGTACCAAGCAAAAAAAAAGTGTGCTAATGTATCTGGTTATAATTGGTACCTATGTCCCAAAGACAGCATGTGGAAAAAAGTATTTGAGGCAAAAATGGACTTTGGTGGTACCAGCATAGACTTATGCCGCGTACACACGAAGGGACTTTGTCTGCCGGACCTAGTCCAGCGCACAATCCGCCGGACTTTCCAGCTGGCTTCGGCGGACTTGAAAGCGAACGGACTTGACCACACACGAACACGCTAAAAGTCTGGCGGTTCACGCAATGACGTACAGCACGTACGACGGGACTAGAAAAAGAAAAATACTATAAAAATACTTGCTACTGAGCATGCGTCCGTTTTGGTCCGCCGGACCATACTACAGACGGCCGTATTGTCCGCCGGACTGCCAAGTCCAGCGGATAATTTTAAAACAAAACTTAAAACCTAGTCCGCCAGACTTTTTGGAAAAAAAGTCAGTCGCAGGCCCACACGCGAGGGGATTGTTCGGTGGACTCAGTCCAGCGGATAATCCCGTGGGATAGTGCCTTCGTGTGTACGCGGCATTACAATAATTAGGTTAAAAACAAGGTATTTTATTACAAGATAATAAATAAAAAGATCTATACAAAAATCATAACATCACATACAATACTCTCTCAAAACTAGCCTACTATTGTCATGAAAAGTTGCTATTCCGCACCACCGATCAAAATATACAATCTCAGATATGTTATTTAGCTAGTTCTTCTCAACATGTTTTGCGGAGTCCACGACTTCCTCAGGAGAATTTGAGAGAGTAAATCCTCTGCAAACATAATAAATGTTAAAGTAATAATATATTGAATAATCACTTACACCGTATTTACAAAAAAACTCTAGCTACCAGGGAGAAATTGGCTTACCCAATTGGACCAGCCCATGCAGAATAACACCAAAGGTCAGATCTCCCGGCGAGATTACCAGGCAGTTTTGATCCCCATCAGTTTGCATACAGAACAAACAGCAGTACAGAGGATGCCATTGTTTGAGTCATCTGGAGCACTCAGGTAATTATGTAAGGATGATGTTTATTGATTACAGCTCTGCTTTTAATATCATCATTCCAGATTTATTGTTTGAGAAATGCTGAAGCTGAACCTGCCTTTTTACCGGTTGTTTTTTGGACAAAGGATTTTTTGATAGATCGACAAAAGGTGGTTAAACTGGGCAAATATATCTCTTCCTGGTGCAAATTAAGTACAGGATTACCACAAGGCTGTGTGCTGAGTCCCCTCCATTATACTTTATACACTTGTGACTGTACCTCTTACTATTGTACAAATAGCATTGTCAAATTTGCAGATGATACCACCGTAGTTGGAAAAATTATGGGAAGGGGGGAGGTGCCTTATGGAAATGAGGTTGATAAGACAGTAGAGTGGTGTGTTGTAAGCAATCTGTCCTTAAACACAGGGAAAACGAAGGAACTGATTATAGATTTCAAAAAGAAAAAGACTGACCTAGCACCGCTTTTTATTAAAGGTGACCAGGTGGAGCAGGTTTCTGCTTTTAAGTTTTACGTAATATATATTTCTAGAAACATAACATGGTCAATGAATGTGAATGCTGTCATCAAAAAAGCTCAGCAACCTCTATACTTCCTGACACTTCTCAGGAAAAGTGGCCTATAGAAGAAGGTACTAGAGACTTTCTACCATACTTCTATTCAGAGTGTGCTGATGTATTGTATCTTAGTTTGGTATCCAAACTGTACATTGGCAGATAAGATCGCTCTCCAGAAATGTATTTCCACCACGCAGAAAATTGTGGACTGTAAACTGGTCTCTCTAGGCTAAATGTATCAGTACTGCTGTCTCTGATACAGCCCTAATCGGGAGCTGGTAGGCTGTTGGTTTTCCAGCATGCTCGTCCAGCCAAATGGCTTCATTTGGTGCAGCTGGCATACGCACGGGCCGAATTTCCGTCAGTTTTTATTGAACCGGCCGCTGTCGGCCGGTATTCAACATGTGTGTAGGGGTCTTAAGGCTATGAACAGAGAAAGGAAATTGAACTAATCAGCCAAGTGAACTTAGGTTACTGTTTGTTATAGTAAGTTCTTTAATTAAAGTTAGGAATGTTATTGGTGTTATTTGGTCTAAGTTTTATTCATGCACCGTGATCATATGAGTGATGTATTGATTTATGTTTTTAAGTATAATGTGAGGAAATTTTATTGTGAACTATTTGTAAATATTATCTGATCTTAGATACATTCATTCAAAAGATAGTTTCATGTAACCAAATTCATCCACAAAAAAATGTTTTGATACATTCATTTAAGAAATAAATCAAAGTCCCAGCAATGATTAAGACCAAAGGGGAATCTTGTTGCTAGTTTGTGGATGCTGAAAACTTCTCTCTCAAGTAGTCTAATAAGATCACCATCTCTCTCAGATACATGAACCATACCAGAGAGGATAAAATAAGTCATATCACCATGATGTATAGTTTCTGGATATATTTGATGAGCTACAAGCCATTGTGTTACAGCCATCACAACAAGCTGCCAATGCATCTCAAATCTAATGTGATTGTCAGGGACACAATTATAGCTTGGAGGGAGATGCGGAAACTCCTGGGCCTTCCCTCGAGCATATCTCGTTACCTACCAATCCAAGGGAACCCAATGTTCCTTCCATCTACTCTTCACGATGTTTTCGCACAGTGGCATGCTAAAGGACTCAACAAAATCACCTCGCTGGTCAGCTACCTAAGGAACAGCTACAAATCTGGTACCGACCCCCTTCAAAAGTCTTTCATAGACTCGGTATTAGCTAACGGGGACTACTCTATCGCCACCCTTTACTCTCACCTCATTACTCACCAGTCGGATAAATACCATCTCCAACCGGTCCAGAAGTGGGCTGAGGTATTTGGTGAAGATGACCTAGCGGAAAAAATCCTGGAAGGATATCAACAGGTACGCAAACTCACTGTCTCGGAAAACTGGCGTGAAACGCAGTTCAAAATCACGCACAGAGCATAGTACCCATTCCGCACTGACAAAGCTGATCCAACGCAAGAAAACTGCCCATGGTGCGCAACACCACGACCTACTCTGCTTCATCGCCTTTGGGAATGCCAGCCCATCTCTACATACTGGGACTCTATACTCCAATACATATATGACATTACTAAAGTACACATCCCGAAGGGTCATCTGATCTGCTTGTTCGGTCATACTACTTTGCCACCCTCTGAGTCGTAAAACGCCCCACACCACATTCCCCACTGGGCCCAGTTGTGCCTCCTAGTGGCACGCAGATCGATTATGTTACAGTGGATCAAGACGCCGCCACCAAACCTGCAGATGACCAAAAAAGCCCTCCTTTCGCTCTACCTCGAAAGACTGGACACCATAATGTCAAACTTCCAGACTAGCACACGATTTTTTATTAGATGGCGTAAATTTATGGAGAGTGAATTTCCAGAGGACATTTTGAATGACATTATGGAACCGTTCCGGTACACCGAGTGGTACCTCAAAAGGGAACTTACTAACTCGCTGGGTAGACTTAAACTACCCAACCCACCAGACCCCCTGCATACCCCCTATGCTTGACCACACAGCCACATATGTAAGTCCCCTGACGTCCATGGAACAATCACAGACTCCATACCAAGCACTGTCTTTCAAGGCCACCCTAAATAGTTTAGTATATGTAGATGTCAATACATACTTAATAACGTTGCTTCCACTTCTGAAGGCTTTGTATGTGATCTATTCTGCAACCGTACCATGTCTCTCCTCTTCTTTTCTGTATAATGCACAGTTTGTATACCAAATATCTTTGTTATGTTTGAAAAACCCAATAAATATTTTTCAAAAAAAAAAAAAAAGACCAAAGGGGAATCTTGTTGCTAGTTTGTGGATGCTGAAAACTTCTCTCTCAAGTAGTCTACTATATAAGATCACCATCTCTCTCAAATAAATGAACCCTACCAGAGAGGATAAGTCATATCACCATGATGTATAGTGTCTGGATATATTTGATGAGCTACAAGCCATTGTGTTACAGCCATCACAATAATGCTCTGCTATTCTTAGCAAAGGAGAGAGAATGGTACTTCCTACATATTGTACCGAGCATGATGCACAATTGATAACATAAACAACATAACAGGTATTACAATGAATAAAACTTCTAACATTATAGTCATCCCTTGTCCCCATAGACCTAATGGCCTTAGTTTAATTGTGTACCCCACAGTATTAGTAGGTCCTTACCCCACACCTACAGTGGGTATAGAAAAGAATGACCCCACTTTTAAAATAATCACATTTTGTCGCTTTGCAGACAGAAAAGACAGGCGCAGATTTTGTTTTATCCAGCTGTATTTACTAGTGCAACTTCTAACATCCAAGTAAAAAAAGACATAACACCAACATGTCAGAAAAAAAAAAAAAAAAAAAACAGATTAACTGAGTTGGAAAAAGGATCACCCCCACCCCCCTTATGTTAGTCTGTTGGGATATGTCTCTACTAACTTTCCACAGCTAGACTTTGCAATATTTGCCCACTCTTCTTTGCAGAACTGCTCAAGTTCATATAAATTTGATGGTGACCATTTGTGGACTGTAGTCTTCAAGTCATTACACAGATTTCCAATGGGGTTTAAGTCTGGGCTCTGAGTAAGCCATGCAAGGACATTCACCTTTTTTCTCCTTCAAAAACTGTGTGGTAATTTTTGCTGTGTGCTTTGGGTCATTGTCATGTTGAAAGGTAAACCTTGCAATCTCCTGCAAAGTTTCAACCTCCTAAAAATAGGGTATCATTGGAGCAATTTCGTCTTGCTCTAATAAATGAATAAAATAATATATTTTGAATGAATGAGTGTATCTATTTTGCTTTTGTGGATAAATGAATTCACATGAAAATGATTGGATGTACCATTACCCTCTTGGGGAAGGAATGATGACTATATTTGTGATGGCTGTAATTCGGGGGCTTGTTGCTCGTAAA
Organism: Lithobates sylvaticus; assembly: GCA_028564925.1. Classification (NCBI taxonomy): domain Eukaryota; kingdom Metazoa; phylum Chordata; class Amphibia; order Anura; family Ranidae; genus Lithobates; species Lithobates sylvaticus. The sequence goes on along the minus strand of CM053026.1, from coordinate 202,592,635 downwards.
ATGTATCCAGAAATCCACTTACAATTAAATAATGGGGATAAGTCTCATTTCACCATCTCTGGTATAGAGAGGATTAACTTTTTTGAAAGAGGTGGCAATCTGTATATGAAATCACTTGTTATTTAAAGCGTTTGTTACCCCAACACTTCATATTCCTGATATGTGCCTGCTGTACCGTGTACTTGTATGAGAAAGTATATTTATTGTCTTTGTATTGCTTCCTTTATGTGAAATCCCTCATGTTCCTGCTAGTCCCTCTGATTTCCTATATAAAACTGACCACACTAAGCAGGATAGCACAGCGGGTTCAGTTCTCAAGCTGTGCTGGGAACTCAGTGTAGTCTCCTCCAATGATCAGACTTGTCCTGACTTTTCCTGTGTTCCCCTACATGTTTGCTGGGTGCAGCATGGCTGGCAGGCATGGCGGCTGGTTCCTTCTGCGCTCCAGCCGCCATTTACTTCCTGTTTGTTTCCACAGCCGTTCTGCGCATGTGCGAGTTCGGCAAGTGAACAAGGCTTGGTTCGTGCATGTGTGCTGCCGTCAAAATAACGGTGATCGAGCATGCACACTAGCGCCACGGCCGGCGTGGCGGTGACCTTTTTAAACAGGGGAAAAGCCTGCAAGCTTTGGGAATGCTTGCAGGCTTATAGTGGCGACTTCCCCTAGCCTCTGTTCGGTTGTGCCAGGTAAGGGGCTTCAAGAGGACAGGTGGTGCAGCCTGTAGGGGTGCTTTGTGCTGACTCGGTTACCTTCTTTTCCAGCCCTGATGGAATCCTCCAGGACTATGGATACATCACCACTTGACTGTGGCCAGCCCTCTCGCAGCAGGTATACAATAGGGGGTCTCCCCTGGGTGTCATCAGCTGGGGGGTAGGTAGAGGACATTGTTACCTTTGTCTCCCCTAACACAGATGCTTTCTTGTTTCTTTTCTGGCAGTCCTTCTAGGTCTGACCAGCAGCGCAGCTCACGCAAAGGAAGTTACTCTTCAAAGTCTCATCGTCGGCACTCCTCTTCCAGATCCAGGCACCACGGTACACCCTCAAGATCAAGGCACCATAGCATGGACCCGTCTTGCCCTTCCACGGCTCACTCAAGCCGTTCAGCTGATTGTGTCTGCTGGGGGTGTAGGTCCCAAGTACCTGTGGGAAAATCCCTATGTGACCTCTGTTACGCCAAAGCAGCTGGCGAAAGAGGTGGTAGGGACCAGAAGCTAAAGTCCCTGGTCGCAAAAGGGTTGTCAAGGAGTCTCTGAGAGAGATTGAGGTCAGCCAGTCCCACGAACCTCCTACAGAGCCTCAATGCTCACCAGTACAGGACACATGAGAGTCCTCTTTGCCAAGCCACCTATCCGCTGTTCCCTCGGATAGTGACTCAGAGGGGGAAGATCCCTGCACTAGGTTTGACTTTGACCTGTTGTCTCATCTCGTTAACGCTTTCAGAGAAACTTTTAACTGGGAGGAGCCAGTGGTGGCCCCTGCCAAACAGAGGAAGTATTTCAAGCAATTGAAGAAGGAACGAATCTACTTGCCATTTCTTTCTGAGCTGAGGACGAGGTTAAGCAATTGAAATCAGCTCCTCTGGTGGATGCAGCCGTGATGAGGCTGGTCAGACATGTGACCCTTCCCCTGGAAGATAGGGTCTCTTTCAGAGACCCTTGGATAGGCGGGTCGACTCTGACCTAAAACGGGTCTATCTTACAGCAGGTATCGCCTGCAAGCCAGCCTTGGCTCTGGCTGCAATGTCAAAAGCCATGGAAATTTGGACGGATAATGTGGATGAGATGCTTAGGAACGTCTCGGAAGAACTGGCCAAGAGTTTGCCCATCCAGGAACTGAGGTTGGCATCTGACTTTCTGGGGGAGGCTTCTATTGATATCATCCGCCTGATGGCTCTGGTTATGCTTTCAGCCTTCACCGCCAAGCGTGCCCTGTGGCTCCGCTCTTGGCTGGCTGACCCGGCATCTAAACAAGTGTGGTGCCGAATTCTTTTTGATGGGTTCTCCCTTTTTGGCAACAAATTGGATAACGCCATAACCCGGGCCACCGGAGGTAAGTCAGGTTTCCTCCCTCGGGGCTGGCGCTTGCAAGACCAGAGAAGATTGTTTCCAATGAAAAAGAACCAAGAGCATGCCAGGGAAGCACGTAGTTACAGGCCAGGCCATGAGTTCTCCAGATCTTGGAAGTCAAGACAGTCGTCTTTCAAGAAAACCGCCAAGAGCGGTTTGACGGGTGAGGGGGAACTGACCAAGTCTTTTTGAGATTGGGCCCGCTCAGACAGGCCAGGTGGGGGCTCGCCTTCTCCACACTCGGCATGTCTGGGCGGCCTCGATCCAAGACTTCTGGACCATCAGAACGGTCTCTTCAGGTCATGCTTGGACCTTCAGCAGTGCTCCCAGGCTCAGGTGTGTTCCCACGTCTCTACCGGCCTCAGAAGAAAAAAGGCAGATCCTATTAGCCTACATAAGATCTTTATTGGAACAAGGCACTGCTATTCCTGTCCCAGACAACCAGTGAGGCATGGGGATCTCTTTATGGTACAAAAGAATAATGGTGCATGGAGGCCCATCATAGATCTGACCCATCTGAACTGTTTCATCAGGAAAGAAATGTTCAAAATGGAGACGCTTTCCACAATCCAGCAGTCGGTCCAACCAGGAGACATGCTGGTCTCTATTGACCTCAAGGACTCTTATTTCCACATTTCAGTGGCAGCAGATTTCCAACAGTTCCTCCAGTTTTCCATAGGCCAGCTTCATTTACAATTCACCAGCCTTCCTTTTGGGCTGTCGACATCTCCACGTGTCTTCCCAAAGGTCTTGTTGGCTCTTGTGACTCTGTTGAGAACCAGAAGGATCCGTCTCCATCACTACCTAGATGATCTTCTCCTGCTAGCCCAAGTCAGAGATCGTCTCCTAGAACACAGAGTTCAAGTCATCTCCACTCGGGTGGCTCCTGAACCTAGAGAAGAGTCAGTTGGAACCTTTGCAGTCTCTTGTATTCCTCGGAGTTCACTTTGATACAGTGAGAGGCACCATCTCCCTACCCAAGGAGAAGGTTACGATAGCTCGAGACAGGATTCGTTTGGCTCTCTCCTCTTCTCATCTCCATGCCCTCCAGTGTCTGAGGATCATCGGCACCATGGTGGCCACAATACCGATGGTGAAGTGGGCACAGTGGAGGATGTGGCCCTTCCAGAAAGGTTTTCTTCGTCAGTGGTTGGTCAAGAAAGCCCAGCATATTCACATTACTCCAGCCATGAGGGGTTCCCTCCTCTGGTGGTTTCAGCGGAAAAACCATTGCAACTGTCACTCCATCCTTCCCATCACATGGGTCACAATAACTACAGATGCCAGCAACAGGGACTGGGGTGCTCATTGTCTAGCGGAGGTGGCTCAGGGCTCCTGGGACTTTCCTGCTCAAGGAACAGTGTTGAATATTCTACAGATAATGGGCAGCATTCCAGGCTCTTCTGTCTTTTCGTCATTTGACAACAGGGGCCTCTGTATTACTCAGATTAGACAACACGACGGCAGTGGCCTATATAAGGAAACAAGGGGGTACCCAGCGCATGCACGCCGGAGATAACGGTGCATTCACAGGGTTAATCCCCATTCTCAAATCCGGCCTCGCCGGATTGACATCTCCCGCGCGCATGCGCGGAGCAACGTCTTTGCTGCTCCTGCCAGCGGCGCTGTGATTGGCCAGAGCGGCGATACCTGGAAGTAACCTTTCAGGTATCTGTGGAGAGATGGCGGCGACGGGTAGAGGGGGAGACGATGGCGGCTTCGGGGGCCCCGTTCTAAGGTAAGTGATGCATAATGAGCTAGTTTGCTAGCCATATTAGCTCATTATGGCTTTGTCTTGCAGGTGTTTTTAAAAAAAAAAAAAAAAAAAAACGGGTTTACAACCACTTTAACCCTCTTGGGCATGGAGTTCACCAGAGCTTCACAGGTTGCCACTGGAATCCTCTTCCACTTCTGCATGACGACATCATGGAGCTGGTGGATGTTAGAGACCTTGCGCTCCTCCACCTTCCATTTGAGGATGCTCCACAGATGCTCAATAGGGTTTAGGTATGTAGACATGCTTGGCCAGTCCATCACCTTTACCCTCAGCTACTTTAGCAAGGCAGTGATCGTCTTGGAGGTGTGTTTGGGGTTGTTATCATGTTGGAATACTGCCCTGCGGTCCAGTCTCCAAAGGGAAGGGATCGTGCTCTGCTTCATTATGTCACATGTTGGCATTCATGGATCCCTCAATGAACTGTAGCTCCCCAGTGCCGGTAGCACTCATGCAGCCCCAGACCATGACACTCCCACCACCATGCTTGACTGTAGGCAAGACATTCTTTTCTTTGTACCCCTCACCTGGTTGCCGCCACACATGCTTGACACCATCTGAACCAAATAAGTTTATCTTGGTCTCATCAGACCACAGGACATGTCCTTAGTCTGCTCGTCTTCAGCAAACTGTTTGTATGCTTTCTTATGTACTATCTTTAGAAGAGGCTTCCTTCTGGGATGACAGCCATGTAGACCAATTTGATGCAGTGTGCAGCGTATGGTCTGAGCACTGACAGGCTGACCCCTTCCATCTCTGCAATGCTGGCAGAACTCATACTTCTATTTCCCAAAGACAACCTCTGGATATTACGCTGAGCATGTGCACTCAATTTCTTTGGTTGACCATGGTGAAGCATGTTCTATGTGGAACCTGTCCTGTTAAACGCTGTATGGTCTTGGCCACCGTTCCGCAGCTCAGTTTCAGGGTCTTGGCAATCCTCTTATAGCCTAGGCCAACTTTATGTACAGCAACAATTCTTTTTTTCAGATCCTCAGAGAGTTCTTTGCCATGAGGTGCCATGTTGAACTTCAAGAGATGGCAGAGACAGCGATAACACAGAATTGAACACATCTGCTCCCCATTCACACCTGAGACCTTGTAACACTAAGGCCCCTTTCACACATGCAGACCGTATGTCAGTATTTCATCCATGCGTTTTCGGATGAAATACGGACATACATAGATGCCTATGGGATAGCGGGTGTCAGCGGATGAGCATCCGCTGACACCCGATATCGTCCGCCTCCGCTATGGTCCGATTCTGCAGACGGAGGAAAACCCTATTTTTCCATCCGTCTGCAGAGCGGATCGGATGAACACGGACAAACGGTCCGTGTTCATCCGATCCCCCATAGAGGAGAGCGGAGATCTGACAGGGAGGTCCCTGCACAGCGGATCTTCAGGGGGCGGAGCAAATTACGGATCCGTCCCGTGTGAAAGGGGCCTAATAAGTCACATGAAACCGGGGAGGAGAAATGGCTAATAGGGCCCAATTTATATATATATATATATATATATATATATATATATATATATATATATATATATATTATACAAGCTGTACACTCACTACTTTACATTGTAGCAAAGTTTCTTCAGTGTTGTCACATGAAAAGGTATAATAAAATATTTACAAAAATGAAATGTGAGGGGTGTACTCACTTTTGTGACATATTGTGTCTATATATATATATATATATTTTAGGTTTTTTTTGTTGTAATGTGTGTGCAGTATATTTGAAATGAGTTTTAAAAAAATGCATATGTACTGGTTTCATTTTTCTTCTTTGCTCATGAAATAAATCTTTCACTTGAACATCTTAGCATTGAGAATGACACCGGGAGCACTTGTCTTTGCTGATTTTTGAGTTAACATTGCAAATTAAATCTGTGGAGGTTTCCAGACAGTTAACATCTGACCTTTGATTCCGCTGGTATTTCCCAGGAGAAAACCATGGCAACCAGACTTGACCATGAGATAGTAGGATTAGCCTATGACTGGTCTGGAATTTTAGGTATCTTGCATGGTTCCACAGGAAATATCAGATATCAAGTGGAATGATTAAGTTAAACTAAATCATTAGCCTACTTCATCATTCATTATTGCACTAGCATATTTCAAAATCTGTATTAAAAAAGAAAAAAAACTAAGATCGGTATCTTAGGAAAGATCACAAATGTTTGGATTATTTATATTAAAATATAAATTTGCAAAATAGCAATAAATAAAACTACAAATGACTGGAAAATAGGCATTTAGAGTATTTTGCAGAATTACTTGTAAACCAAAAAAGTGCAACAAGAAAATATAAATTAGAAACATAAATCTAGAAAATAGTTTTTTGAACCTAGATTTGTTCAATTTTACTTTTTCCGACATATGCAACACATTAATTAGACATCTGTTTTTTTATTACAAATACAATTCATAATTTATTTTAATATTATAAATAAAAAGCAGCAACCAGTCATAAATTAGCATTATTAGTCAGATTTCCTCTTAGCACAAGGTTTTTAAAAACGGTAAGCTCTTTAATTTCTCTGTAACAAAAATGACTGTGTTTATTACAGTTTTTATTACAGACTTAGTGTTCTTGCTCAACCTCATCAGAATATGGTACCCACTACAATTGTGAGATTCTCACAGTGTACATTAGAAGCTGGAGTGAGTCAGGCAAAGCCAGTCTCATTCCCTGGCTTCAGGACATCCAGCATCATCTAGCTTTTTTCCTCCCCAGCTTGACTGTCCTTGGCTCACCCCTTTCATTCTTTGGATTTCAGTTCTTTCAGTCATGGAGGCTCAGAATCACATGTGGACATTTCCTAGGGCAGTTTACATGCAAATACAGCCTACCTATGAATGCCCACTCCCTTGATTGACCACTGTGTATCAAGGCATTTTCATATTTGTATAAGATCTCCAAAGAGCCAGCCCACTCAGGGCCATTTTTAAGGCAGGGCAAAAGGGGCAGCTGCCCTGGGCCCTGTCAATGTTGTGGGGCCCAAAGCAGCTGCCTCATACTTGCCAACTATCCTGGTTTAAATTCCCTCATTCCTTTAAGTTTTAGTCCTGTGCTGTGTCCCAATATCTCAGTGTGAAGTGTTGCTACTAATGCTGCCCAGCTCTGTCCTATTGTTATGCAAAGATGACTCACCTGCAGACCCTGTGTTTACATGTAAATTACATGCATTCATATGTAAATAGCAGTGTCATTCATATTTAAATAACATCTGCATTCATATGTAAATAGGGGCAACCACGGCATTGAAATGTATATCATGCCCCCCTGAGGTCATATCCACAGTAATCTCTAGCAACCAATCAACAAGAAGAAATCATGTGCTGTAATCTCTAGCAACTAATCAGTGAGTTGTAATGTGTGCCTTAACCTCTAGCAACCAGTCAGTGGGCAGTAATGATACACTGTAACCTCCGGCAACCAATCGCAATAGCTGCCTGATCTGATTCAGTAAACTGATTGTGAGTCTAGCTGCTATTCATTGTATATCTCAGGGCAGGTGGAGAGCAAAACTGCATGGGGGGGGGGGGGGGGGGGGCCCAAGAAAAGTTCTGCCCAGGGTCCAATCAATATTAAAGACGGCCCTGAGCCCGCTGCTTACCTTAAGGCCAACAATGTCTTAGAGGAGTACTGAGTGCTGTGATGTTTTAAGGAAGACATGTACAGCACACCGCCAGCCCCTTCCACCAGCCATTATCTGTCTGCATTGCATTGAGAAGAACAGGGACCCAGTGACAATGTCAATAGGTCTAATATATGGTATTTAATGAAAACGTAGGGTTCATTATTGAGTTGGCCCACCCTTTGCAGCTATAACAGCTTTAACTCTTCTGGAAAGGCTGTCCACAAGGTTTAGGAGTGTGTCTATGGTAATGTTTAACCATTCTTCCAGAAGCACATATGTGAGGTCAGGCACTGATGTTGGAGAAGAAGGCCTGGCTCGCAGTCTCCACTCTAATTCATCTCAAAGGTGTTCTATCGGGTTGAGGTCAGAGCTGTGCAGGCCAGTCATGTTCCTCGACCCCAAACGCACTCATCTATATCTTCATGGACCTCGCTTTGTGCACTGGTGCATAGTCATGTTGGAACAGGAAGGGGCCATCCCCAAAGTGTTCCCACAAAGTTGGAAGCATGAAATTGTCCAAAATGTCTTGGTATGCTGACACCTTAAGAGTTCCCTTCACTGGAACTAAGAGGCCAAGCCCAACCCCTATAAAATAACCCCACACCATAATTCCCCCTCCACCAAATTATTTGGACCAGTGCACATATTAAGGCCCATAAAAACATGGATGAACGAGTTTGGGGTGGAGGAACTTAACTGTTGCGGAATCGGAGGAGATAATGAGTTATTTATTATTGGCCTTGGAGTTATTGCTTTGACATTATTTTTTTGGTTCAATAATGATTTAATTTGTTATATTTTCTATATTTTTGGATGCATGGAATGCACTTTTTGGTTAAGTTATATTGGCAAATAGCATGTCTAATTTTATTTGTTTTCTTTTTTTAATGCACAAAAAAAATTGTGGAAAATAATACTTGGCTATGTGTTTTACTTCAAATGACAGTTTGGGAGCAGGCAGTTACATTTAAAAAAATACAATGTAAAATTGACAAGGGACACCAACATAGTTGTATCTTTGATCTTAAAAACTACGGGATATAGTGTAACTTGCCCAAATAAAAAAATAAAAAATAGAAAAGCATAATAATATTATTCTTGATAACACTAGAAAAAAAAAGCCTTTGAAAATGTGTTTGCAATAACTCCATCAGTATCACCAGCAAAGCAGCTTCATTATTATCCCATTAACCTCCTTGGCGGTAATCCCGAGTCTGGCTCAGGTCCAGCTTTTTCTGCTGGGAGCGGTAACCCCGAGCCAGACTCGGGCTTGCGTGTAGGATGCAGGGGGGAAGTTACTTACCTTTTCCCCTGGATCCTGCAATGTCTCCCCGCTGTGTGAGCGAGCCGTCCGCTCGCTCGATTCACACAGTGCCGGTCTCCGTTCCCTGCGACGTTCCGACGCACGGGAGCGGAGATCAGCACCAAATTCAAAAAAGTTTAAAAAACACAACACACATACAGTACTGTAATCTTACAGATTACAGTACTGTATACCAAAAATACACACCCCCTTTGTCCCTAGTGGTCTGCCCAGTGCCCTGCATGTCATTTTATATAATAAAAAGATTTTTTTTCTGCCTGGAAACTGGAGATTGTCCATAGCAACCAAAAAGTGTCCCTTTATGTCAAAAGTGGTTTTAGACCAGCTAGAAAACACCGATTAGAATCACAATTTATCATCAAACAATAAATTTAATGACAGCGACTATTCTGCAACTGAGCAAATTTCAGTGTTTTTGATTTGATTACATTATTGAATCATTTTTATATATATTTTTATTTTATTATAATTTATGATTTTGTGTTTCAAACTTTATCATACCCGGGATGTCTACTAGACTCTGGTTCGGACAGATTTAAGTGAGTTATTCATAAGAATTGCATGCCTACAATATAAAAATGCCAAATTTCCATGCAAAATAATTGTACCGCTTTCAGCACAAAATTCCAGACAGAATCATACCGCCAGGGAGGTTAAAGAAGAAGAGAATTGTGCACTGCATTTCGAGATTTCATAATTTGCCACGTCACAAATGTTAAGTCTCCATTATGAACACTAGTTTACAAGACCGACCGCTTCTGGATCATCCTTGCTTCGGAGCATGCGTGTTTGTACTTTGGACTTTTGTCCGACGGACTTGTGTACACACGATCGGAAAATCCGACAACACGCATTTGTCCATGGAAAATTTTAAAACCTGCTACCCAACATTTGTCTGCAGAAAATCCGACAACAATTGTCAGATGGATCATACACACAGTCAGATTTTCCTCCAACAGCCTGTCATCGAACATTTCCTGTCGGAAAGTCAGATCATGTGTACATGGCTTAAGCCTTGTGGACAGCTTTCCCAGAAGAGTTGAAGCTGTTATAGCTGCAGAGGGTGGGCCAAATCAATTTTGAACCTTACAAACTAAGACTGGGATGCCATTAAAGTTCATGTGTGTGTAAAGGCAGGCGTCACAATACTTTTGGCAATATAATGTATTTCAATCTGAACTCCTCTTGGCCGGCTTTTGTCAGTAAGCCTTCCTTGCTGTATCTTCTACATCTAAAGCCCCGGAGAGTCCCAATACTTTTGACAATATAGTGTAGATAGATGTCGTAGCTGCATTATTCTTTTTTTCAGGTTTTTCTTTCTTTATTGTCACCATGGTCATCTGGCCAGTAACACACTACCTAACCCACAGAACTGGTTAATTTGCCCCAATAGTCACTCAGTATATGAACTCCCTACCCCAACTGTGAATGGTTTACTTTTTAAACACATATAAATAAGTAATAATGAATTCCCCCCATTGAGTACTTTATGTTGCCTGAGCTGTATTGCAGGATGGTTACAACCGGTGTTTTCCAGACCCTCCTATCAATGGCCCATGTTGC
>CM053026.1:202518381-202581785 GCA_028564925.1 Lithobates sylvaticus | reverse complement strand
AAAACAGTTTTTTTCCTTTAGGCCCCTTTCACACTGGGGCGGTTTTCAGGCGGTACAGCGCTAAAAATAGCGCCTGTATACCGCCTGAAAAAACCGGCCCCATTTACTCCAGTGTGAAAGCCGGCGGGCTTTCACACTGGCGGGCTTTCACACTGGAGCGGTGCACTAGCAGGACCGCAACAAAAGTCCTGCTAGCAGCATCTTTGGAGCGGTGAAGGAGCGGTGTATTTACCGCTCCTATACCGCTCCTTCCCATTGAAATCAATGGGAAACCGCGGGGATACCGCCCGCAAACCGCCGCTAGCGGCCGCATACCGCGGGTAAAACGATGGTAAAGCAGCGCTAAATATAGCGCTGCTTTACCGTCGCCGCCCCGCACCGCCCCAGTGTGAAAGGGGCCTAAGGGATAAAAGCTTTACATAAATAAATAAAAGCTCATCATTGTAAGCACCCCTGTTAGCGTTTAAAGGTTTGTGTCATCTCTGTAACTGACACATTCTGCTGCAGAGCTTGTTCTTTTGAAGAATAACAGACTTACTGGCTGGATCACCAGATGAAAATAGAAATAAGGACACCTAAAACAGAAAATGAATGCAGCCATCACATATAAGAACTAGTAAATGGTGCATGCAGTCACTGTGCCTGCCCCTCCCCTCCTCCTGTCCAATCATACAGCTCTTTGTATTATGTGAACTCATTTACAAAATATAAAACCTTCTGTGAATGAGCAGCAGAGGGGAGGGGCGGGCAGAGATGTTGTGTATGAGAAGACAGCATCTCTAATGTCAGAGCACTGGGAGTATAGTAATAGCTGTACTCCCGTAGCTCCTTAAAACTGTCAGATATAAATAAAAGAGATATGCCCATGAGGTAGCATTCATCTTGTTGGAATTAACTTATAGTATGCACATTTTACAAAGTGGCGGAAATCCTGGAGTTCAGGTTTAAGGGTTTCTAATCAGGGCTGCCTGTGTTTTTTAGGCGGACCTAATCAGAAGCTCCATGCAGCTCTAGGGGCAGACTTGTGTCTGTTTACACCCACCTACCTCTGAGGCTGCCCAGGTCTGGAAAATAAAAAATCAAAGGACTGCGTCCTTTTCCATTTTTCTGGACCTACCCTGTTTCCCCGAAAATAAGACCTAGTGTGATTGTCAGTGATGGCTGCAATATAAGCCCTACCCCCCAAATAAGCCCTACCCTGTTTCCCCAAAAATAAGCCCTACCCTGAAAATAAGACCTACAAGGACTTTAACTAGGGCTTATTTGGGGGGTAGGGCTTATATTGCAGCCATCACCGACAATCACGCTAGGTCTTATTTTCGGGGAAACAGGGTAAAAGTGACAGATTAGAGGAACCCTGATGTAAATGGACACAAGTCCATTTACATTTGCCGTCCCATAGAGCTATCGCAGTCTGCCAGACACAAACTAAATGAGCTCCAGAGGATCCTCTGCTGAACATAGCTGAGTAGCTTTGTGTAAAAGAGCAGTAAGAGTTCTTTGAGGTGCTATCACAACTAAAGCTTTACAAAACTTTGGGGCTCCAGCACCCAGACCGGAAAGTAAAAAGATCTGAGAAAACAACAAAGTTTGTTTACTCCATAACAGACAGAAACTCTGGTACCCTTCACCATTTGCAGGCGATAAACCTAGGTGGCACATATACATTGTCCACAATTCTGCCAGCCGCTGCCTCACAATATACACTCACCGGCCACTTTATTAGGTACACCTGTTCAAATGCTTGGTAACAAAAATTGCTAATCAGCCAATCACATGGCAGCAACTCAAAATGTAGGCATCTAGACCTGGTGAAGATGACTTACTGAAGTTTAAACTGAGCATCAGAATGAGAAAGTGTCAAGTACTCACCAAGGCTGAGATGCTGAGAGCGGCTCCCCTTGCAACTGAGTGCGCTCTACCCCTGAATGTGGCACAGAGGGTAAAGTGCACAGAGAGGCACGGGTTGCTAGCAGGTAGAAGAAGCTTGCGTGGAGATCTTATGAAGGAGGGATGGACCGTGCAGGGCGGACTTGACACTGGACTGGAAGAGAAGCCTGGCTGGGGCTCTGACACCTTGATCCGGAAATGGAGACTGGAGCAGGGTCTGAGGAGGAGTCCGAGGGTCAAACACCGGGATCAGGCAGCTGAGAAGTCCTTTAGGTAAGCCGGGGTCATACACAGATATCAAGCAGTAGAGAAGTCCTTAAGCAAGCCGAGGGTCAAACACAGAGATCAGGCAAATAGAGAAGTCCTTAAAGCAAGCCGAGGGTCAAGTGCTGGAGAGATTCAGAGGAAGTCAGGGTCAATCCAGGTCACAACAGGCAGGCACAGGTACACAGAGCTTGGAACAGGAACACTGGAAGCTGAAAAGACAAACCAGCAATTAAGCAAGGGGCTGAACTGCCTTTTATAGGCCCGCCAGGGGGAACTGATACGCTGCATCGTGCACCCGTGTGTGCCGGCCCGCTGTATCGCGCACCCGTATGCGCTGTAGCACTACTCTGCCGCGCAGGCGCACAGGGAAGCCCTGATACTGGCAAGTTCGGGTTCTGCCATTCCTCTGACAGAAAGAAAGGGGATTTAAGTGACTTTGAACGTGGCATGTTTGTTGGTGCCAGACGGACTGGTCTGCTGATTTACTAAGATATTCACGTACAACCATCTCTAGGGTTTACAGAGAATAGTTTGAAAAAGAGAAGATATCCAGTGAGCGGCAGTTGTGTGGACAAAATATGCTTTGTTGATGTCAGAGGTCAGAGGAGAATGGGCAGACTGGTTTGAGATGATAGAAAGGCAGTAACTCAAATAACCACTCGTTACAGCCAAGGTTTGCAGAATACCAGCTCTGAACGCATGACACATCGAACACTTTGGGCCCCTTAGTACCAATTGAGCATCGTTTAAACGCCACGGCCCACCTGAGTATTGTTGCTGACCATGTCCATCCCTTTATGACTACAGTGTACCCATCTTCCAGCAGAATAATGCACCATGTCACAAAGCTCAAATCATCTCACCACTGGTTTCTTGAACATGACAATGAGCTCACTGTACTCCAATGGCCTCCACAGTCACCATATCTCAATACAATAGAGAACCTTTGGGATGTGGTAGAAACAGAGATTTGCATCATGACTGTGCAGCCAACAAATCTACAGCAACTGTGTGATGCTATCATGTCACTATGGATCAAAATCTCTGAGGAATGTTTCCAACACCTTGTTGAATCTATGCCATGAAGAATTAAGGCAGTTCTGAAGGCAAAAAGGGGTCCAACCTGGTACTAGCAAGGGGTACTTAATAAAGTGGCCGGTGAGTGTATATTGTTTTGCATTTAGCAAAAATCAGGAAAGACAGTGCCGCACTCACTCCAGCTTTTTGGCACCTATCACACTTCAACAACCAGTTCAGGCACACTCTCTCCCAGCTTGTGTAAAATGTCAGACGATTGTGGAATTTATAATAAATAAAATAGTACAGGTAGTTACAGAAAATACAGTTTAAACACAAAATAATAATTTGAAATAAAGGTCAGCATTATTCACAAAATCTATAGGTATTTATAGGGCGTGAATAATGCCTGTTTATGTTTATTGAGTTCAATGTTCTTTACACGACCAAAGCAATAAAGACCATATGAACAAAAGTACTTCAGCAATAAAACCAGGCAAATATAGACTTTATTCAATTTTTCCTGAACAGCAAATCACTTGATACATTTTAATGTTCCCTATAAATTTTGCCTCCTATTTGCTGATTTGCTACTTTCCCTTTGCTCATTGCTGGGAGCTTCAGCTGTAGATTTTTTACAAAATTAATCTAAAATGAAGAAGGTTTGAGCATTTCCCAAACAAGATTTACTGGATTTGGCTGTGAGCAGAGCTAGCCGTGATTAAAATGGAGGAGGGTCATTTATCACTTTGCCAGACTGAATTAGAGATTTTCCACATTTAAAAGGAGCAGGCATATAGTGGGATTCATTCCTCCTGGGAGTCTTAGGTCATTACTTGGCTTACACTGTATGTAGCACAGGTTTTATAATAATTTTCGGATAGAAATCCAATGCTTCTTATGACTGTGTAACTGCTTCCAGTGTGTGTCTTAGAGAAGAACATTTTTGAGAACTGTGAATCCAAGTACTGATTTTTTTTGCTCTGGGGAAAAGATTGACCCCTTTTATAAGCTTATTACAATATTTTCCTAGGAGGATGTTATACTCCAGGCATTGCTTGCTTTGCTCTTTTTATCTGCTCTGGAGGTGTCAGTACAGTTTTCTTATGCTGGAAACAGCTAAGTTCAGTGCACCAGCAGTCCTAGAAATGCTTTTAAGTGCAACAATAGGTTCTTCCTTCATATCTAAAGTTTTAGTAATAATACCTGGAATTTGTTAAAGAAAAAACATATACTCAGGGTGAAGTGTAAGTTTCTAACTGAGCTAATATGAGAATTCTATTGATCAACACAGCAAGACAGTAAAGGAAGTCAAACGTCAATGGGCCTGGCTAGCATGATAAAAGGACACAGGTCCTCAGACTCCTCACCATCTATTTTCCTCATTATTATTATTATACAGGATTTATATAGCGCCAACAGTTTATGCAGCGCTTTACAATGTAAAAGGGAGACAATACAGTTACAATACAATAAAATACAAAAGGGATAAGAGGGCAAGTGGTACAAAAGGTTGTAACTGTGGGGAATGAGCTGAAATAATGGTGGGGGATTAGTTGGAGGTGTGAAAGGCTTCCCTGAAAAGATGAGTTTTCGGGGATCGCCTGAACGCAGCCAGAGTAGGAGATAGCTGGACAGATTGAGGTAGAGAGTTCCAGAGGATGGTAGAGGCTCCGGAGAAGTCCTGGAGATGAGGAGGAGGAGACAAGGGAGCTTGAGAGCAGAAGGTTTTAAGAGCAGCGGAGAGGACAGTTTGGGGGTTATTTGGAGATAAGATTGTTGATGTAGCTTGGGGCAGAATTGTGAATGGCTTTTTATGTTGTAGTTAGTATTTTGAATTTAATTTGCTGGGCGATTGGGAAGCCAGTGTAGGGATTGACAGAGAGGAGTTGCAGACACTGAGTGGTTGGTAAGTGTGACAGGAGGGCACGTGGAACCCAGATTCCCTTGGAAAGGTTGGGAAACCCATGTTTCAGCTCCCCATGCACCTATTATGTCTAAGTCACCCTGTGCCATCCTGGCACAGGGTGAGTGAGAAAATATATCTGGGATTACTTAAAAAGTAAGTAAGTAATATTTATCCACAATATCTCCCAGGATATATGTAAAGACTATTCTTAGTTTGTTGATGAAAAGTAACTCTGCTCGGCCGAGACTGATCAAAACGGCGCTGTCTCTTCAGTCGGAGGGGGAGGGCACTGGCCTGGCACCCCCCCCCCCAGGGTCCACCCCAGCCCCACTCTTTGTACCGTACGTCACTGGAGGCAAATCCCCCGTGTTTCCCCGAATGTAAGACATATGTCTTACTTTCGGGTAAGAGCTACCCTCTGAAACTTAGTTTGTTGATGAACTCAAGATGTTAATTGAAAGAGCTGATCTGGAGATCGACTGTCTGGTCACCTAGGTTGCCTTATATGCTGGGTTAATTAACATGTTAATTATGTGATTGTCTTTTAAGTTGTTGCTATAGGGGAGGGGAGAGTATCCATGAGCAGCCCTACCTCATTATCTAACCCCTTGTGTTAAATGTGTATAAAAAGGTTGTATTCTGTCTAATAAATCAGTCCACATTAGCACTAAACAAGTGTCGTCTTGTTTTATGCTTGGGAGCGGTTGGAATATTTGATATCTATATTCAGACTGGGAGGAAGTGGTATATGATGAAAGCACTCAATCAGAGTGTAGAGACGTTTCGTCACAGTAAGCATTCATGATAAACTGAAGAGGGGATAGCCTATGGAGAGGTGGACCTATGAGGAGGGAGTTGCAATAGTCAAGGCCCTAGCCTATGGAGAGGTGGACCTATGAGGAGGGAGTTGCAATAGTCAAGGCGAGAGATAAGAAGGGAGTAAATGAGTAGCTTGGTGGTTTCATTAGTTAAAAAGGGGTGAATTTTAGAGAAGGTGGAGGTGAAGGTGAAGTCTAAAAGCTATTCACAACGACGATTAGATGGGGCTGGAAGGACAGGTGAGAGTCTAGGATTACACCTTGCAAGAGGGGAGGGATTGATGGTTGCATTATTGACCTTGATGGGAAAGTCATGTAGGGGCACACGGTCAGAGGGGGATTATATCAACTCAATTTTAGAGAGATTTAGCTTAAGGAAGTGGTGCGACATCCATGCTGATATGTCAGTTAGTAAGTTAGTAATACTAGAGGAGACTGAAGGAGTGAGGTGAGGAGTGGAGAGATAGATTTGGGTGTCATTGGCGTAGAGATGGTATTGGAAGCCATAGGAGGTTATTAAAGAGGCTGTATAACCTTTTTTACATTTTTAACTACAGGTAAGCCTATAATAAGGTAAAATGAATATCTCCTAAACCTGTACAGTTTAGGAGATATTCACTTTGCATGCAGCCGCTGACATCAGAAGCGCATGCGCTGTGAAGGCCCGGCTGAAGGTCTGACAGACGCTGCCTGAACTCCCTGGAAAGAAGATGTCATCGCGGCTCCGGCCACTCGCGGCGCCGGATCTGTGAACCCGGAAGACACGGCGAGGGTAACATGTTAGCTTATTATGCCTTTGCTTTATGCCTTTGCTTTACAGGTTTTAAAAAATATATATATTTTATTTTTTTTGTGTGGGTATACAACCGCTTTAAGTGGCCAAGAGAGGAGGTGTAGATATAGAAAAGAAGGGGTCCAAGAACAGAGCCTTGGGGTACCCCTAGAGAAAGAGGAAATGGAGAGGAGGGGACAGAGTTGTAGGTAACACTGAAGGGTGATAGGTAGGAGGAGAACCAGGATAGAGCAGAATCATGGAGGTCAAGAGAACTGAGTTTATTGAGAAGGAACGGATGGTCAACAGTATCAAAGTACCGGGCTGGACCCCCTTTTGCCTTCAGAACTTCCTTAATTTTTTGTGGCATAGATTCAACAAGGTGTTGGAAACATTCCTCAAAGATTTTGGTTCATATTGACATGATAGCATCACGCAGTTACTGCAGATTTGGTGGTTACACATCCATGATGCAAATCTCCTGATCCACCACATCCCAAAGGTGCTCTATTGGATTAAGATCTGGTGACTGTGGAGGCCATTGGAGTACAGTGAACTCATTGTCATGTTCAAGAAATGAGTTTGAGATGATTTGAGCTTTGTGACATGGTTCATCCTGCTGGTAGTAACCATCAGAAGATGGGTACACTGTAGTCATAAAGGGATGAACATGGTCAGCAACAATACTCAGGTAGGCCATGGCATTTAAACAATGCTCAATTAGTACTTAGGGACCCAAAGTGTGCCAAGAAAATATCCCCCACACCCTTACACGACACTACCTGCTTGGAGTTTGCATGTTCTCTCTGTGCCTGCGTGGGTTTCCTCCGGGTACTTCCATTTCCTCCCACGCTCTAAAGACATGCTAGTAGGTTAATTGGATCCTGTCTAAAAATTGGCCCTAGAATGTGTATTTATGAATGTGAGTTAGGAACCTTAGATTGTAAGCTCCTTGAGGGTAGGGACTGATGTGAAAGTACAATGTATATTTAAAAGCACTGCGTAAATTGATAGCGCTATATAAGTACCTGAAATAAATAAATAAATAAAATAAAATTACACCACCAGCCTGAACTGTTGATACAAGGCAGGATGGATCCATGTTTTTATGTTGTTTATGCCGAATTACTGACCCTACCATCTGAATGTTGCAGCTGAAATTGAGACTCATCAGACCAGGCAATGTTTTTCCATTCTTCTATTGTCCGATTTTGGTGAGCCTGTACAAATTGTAGCCTTAGTTTCTTGTTCTTAGCTGATAGGAGTGGCACCTGGTGTGGTCTTCTGCTGCTGTAGCCCTGCTTCAAGGTTCCATGTGTTGTGCATTCAGAGATGGTATTCTGTATACCTTGGTTGTAACAAGTGGTTATTTGAGTTACTGTTGCCTTTCCATCATCTGACATCAACCAGGCATTTTCATCCACACAACTGTCGCTCACTCGATATTCTCTCTTTTTCGGGCCATTCAGTTTTTTAAATACTCACCCTGTCTGGCACCAACAACCATGCCACTTTATTGATTCCAAAAAATGCACTCACATTCACTATAACATAAAATTGCCTTATGCAGTAAGTAATTACCTGAGGAAGAGGCCACAAAACCAGCTATGTCAGACCTCTATTGAGTTTATTGCTAGTAGATTTTAAAGTGGATGTAAACCCCCAAAAACATTTTTTTTACATATCTCATGCACTAGCCTGAGACAGGCACAGACCACAGATCCACAGACCAGAGTGAAAGAAAATGTATTCTTGGGTGAACAGCAAGAAGAATATAGGGGAGATGTATGTAGTCAGCGTTGGGCAGAGTAGAACATCCAGTGATCTGATGATTGTTATAGTGCAGTGTGTGTGTCTGAGGTTACCTGATCACAGATAACATTCCTTTACATCACCAGGATTTGTTATGTGGGGGAGGGGTGGATTTCTCACTTTTTATAATTACACAGGATGTGCCTGTCTTAGGCTAGTGCATGAGATATGTAAATCACCTGTCACTCACAGCAAGGGGGCGTTTTTGACAAAGTTTTCAGCACTTTGTCAAGATTTTTCTAACTGAACAATAAAAGATGATTTCTCAGGGCTTGAGTAAATCTGTGTGGCAAGACTGGGCTCAAATTAAAGGAAATCTTATTCTCTACATTATGACATAAAAAAAAAATTTTTTGGGGTTTACATCCACTTTAAGGCTACTGCTTTAACTCACAAAACCAAGTTTTCCTGTGCCATAAAGTCACCTATAGATTATTTGCAGTACTACGAATAAAGCAACAGTTCATTATAGCGTTATAATCAAAGCTTGTGATATATAATGTGGATTGTGTTTAACTTTCAACTTTGCTGAAAATACCTGTGTTTGCTTTTTTGGTTGCAAACCATGTGCAAACCTTGTATCAGTACTGTCAATTTAAATAAGAAAAACAATTAATTTTATATTTTCTATTGTATTTTTACATTTACAAATTTTGGATTTGATATCATATGTCAACAGCGTATCCATGCCTTCAATTAACCACAATAGTGCATGTCATACCCATTTTGCTTGCCACACTACAGTTGT
This sequence comes from Lithobates sylvaticus, assembly GCA_028564925.1. NCBI lineage: Eukaryota > Metazoa > Chordata > Amphibia > Anura > Ranidae > Lithobates > Lithobates sylvaticus. The sequence continues at coordinate 202,572,552 of CM053026.1, read as the reverse complement.
TGACATATAATGACAATCTTTGAAGGTTAAATGTTGGAAAGCAAAATAGAGGATTAAAACTTTGAAATCAAATACAACACGGCACACGCAATTAAGGATTTAAACAAGAGTATTTCTTATTCTAATGCCGTGTACACACGAGCGGATTTTCCATCAGAAAAATCTTGGATGGTTTTTCCGACGGAATTCCACTCAAGCTTGGCTTGCATACACAAGGTCACACAAAAGTTCGCTGAACTTTCGACCATCAAGAACGCGGTGACGTACAACACTACGACGAGCCAAGAAAATTAAGTTCAATGCTTCCGAGCATGCGTCGAATTGTTTCTGCGCATGCGTAGGAATTTTGCACATCGGAATTGGTACAGACGATCGGAATTTCCGATTGAAACGTTTTCCGACCGAAAAATTGAGAACCTGCTCTCAATCTTTTGCTGGCGGGAATTTAGCCAACAAAAGTCCGATGGAGCATACACATGGTCACATTTTCTGACCAAAAGCTCTCATCGGTCTTTTGCTGTCCGAATTTCCGATCGTGTGTACGTGGCAAAAAAAGGCAATCTATATATGGACATTATGAAAAGTGACCTTCTTGTGATATGAAGAAATCAGCAAATGCATTGCAAATGCATTTCATATGCTTATTGCATGATCAGGGGGCTGCAAGTCGAGGAACTGCACACCTCAAGCAGGCTTTTGGGGAGCAGGATATAAAGATGTTCCCTCCCTTTCCATTGCAAAATTGTGGAGCATTCACCAATTTGAAGGTGTTTTCCATGTCCAATTGAATGGTAGACAGAAGAACACACCACTTAGAGGCTTCATGTGATTGCTATCCCTAAATAAAAGACAGTTTTTTGGCATGATCATATTTTCAATATTAATGCCAAAATTTCACAATTTCTGCCAGGGTATTCAAACTTTTGAGCAAGACTGTACATATGTCTTGGTGAATCATTCTGAATGAAGGTCTCAACACCTCTTAAAGTCCCATTTTCTCCTCTTTTAAAGTTTCTTTAATGTTCTTTTTGGGATGATTTTTAAACTAAATTCATTTCCTATTGTAAAATCCTTCAGGCAGCTCTTTGAGTTGGATGCAGCCTCTAACGTTGTTGTTTTGTTATGTGGGCTTGTTAGTATTTTCCTAATGTTGCCTACCCCCCAGTTGGACTGCTTTTGAACACCCTAATTCTCTCTGAATCCTGTATGTCCTATTTCTTGGAGTTCATTAAGGTACACAGGTCCCTGCTTCTCTACAAACTGAGGCATGCTGGGGAGTGGGAGGGGTTATATCAGACTGGTTATTGTTTTTTTGTTACCAGTGTCTAAATCCTCCTGCAGGTGGAAATATTTGCCCAGGTTACACATCAATAGTAATAATTCAGGGTTGATCACAGAGAAGTCATTGTGTTGGGAAATTACCCTGCTGATTATTCTATTGGTTTGTTCTTCATAACAAATAGAAACAATCACTCACTAGGCATATGTTGGTTTCAGAACATGAGAAGTGATATTGTTATTATAAACATAGTATCAACCCTGCTTGTGGACTGCCCACTGTACATATATTGCTGCTGCTCGTTGCCGGATAACGTACCTAGTACATGACCCAGCACTTCCAGGTAGGGGGCGTGCTGCTGTGCTGTGATTTGACACAGCACAAGTTGATCAGTGGGTGTTGGCCAATATATTTCCACCAGGACCCGCTGATCGTCGGGCAGAGACACATGTAAAGAAGGCAGAGTTCCGTTCTGAAAGGGGGAAAGTGATGGATTTTGTGTCCCTGCAAAGCAACTGTAGGAGACAATCCTGGCGCTTGCTGGACCTTCTTGGGTGCCCTGAAGCCTTCTTCACAATTGAACCTCTCTCCTTGAAGATCTTGATGGTCCGATAAATGGTTGATTTAGATGTAATCTTAGTAGCAGAAATATCCTTGCCTGTGAATCCCTTTTTCTGCAAAGAAATTATGACTGCACATGTTTCCTTGCAGGAAACCATGGTAACAGAAGAGGGAACAATAATTTCAAGCACCACCCTCCTTTTAAAGCTTCCAGTCTGTCATTCTAACTCAATCAGCATTACAGAATGATTTATAGCCTTGTCATCATCTACACTGACACTGATACCTGTGTTAATGAGAGAATCACTAACATGATGTCAGCTGGTCTTATTGTGGCAGGGCTGAGATCCAGTGGAAATGTTTTTTTTGGGATTAGTTAATTTTCATGGCAAAGAGGGACTTTGAAATTAATTGCAATTCATCTGATTAATCTTCATAACATTCTGGAGTATATGCAAATTGCCATCATAAAAACTGAGCCAGCAGACTTTGTGAAAATTATTATTTGTGCAATTCTCAAAACTTTTGGGTAGGCCTATAGTATATAAACCAAAAATTCCAGTATATATACACCATAGTTTGTAGACACTATAACTTTTGCCCAAACCAATCAATATATGGATATTGGGATTTTTCTTTACCAAAAATATGTAGCAGAATACATATTGGCCTAAATTTATGAAGAAATTTGATGTTTTAATTTTTTTTATAGGACATGTTTTATAGCAGAAAGTAAAAAAAAAAAAAAAATTTTTTTAACTGTCAGTCTTTTTTTGTTTATAGAGAAAAAAAAAAAAAAAAACCTCAATGGTGATTAAATACCACCAAAAAAAGCTGTATTTGTGGGGAAAGAAATTACATAAATTTAATTTGGGTACAGAGTTGCATGACGGCGCAATTGTCAGTTAAAATAAAGCAGTGCCGTATAACAGAAAATGTCTTCCAGAGGTCAAGTGGTTAATGTATGGGCTATAAAAGATTTATGTTTCATTTGATTTCATAATCGATAGTATATGTGCACATGGTCCCTATGATTTCAAAGTATGTTGCTCACCTAACATATAGGCATACATAACACAACTGTAAAAAAGTGCTATATTTCTCACAAAAGGGTTTTGAAATGATTACACATCTAAAGTGAGGAATCCTTGTGAACAAACAATGTCACATCGATTATAGTAGGTGCTGATATGCACCCAGGGAAGCGAGTAACCTCTATCTGCGTCATTAAGGGCGAGAGAAAAAAATGCTTCCTGTAGAACTGTGCTATCACTGGAAATGACAGGTTCCAGCACCGCAGGCTTTTATAGCTCTATATTTAGTGTGTCTCTGCAGATCTGGATCTTGCCCTAAATGTCAAGGTTCAGAGATTCTCTATGAAACAAAATTACTTTAACCTGTTTGACATCCAGTAGAGCATTAAACAAAGCTGTCATGTTATGAATACAATGTTTGCAGATAAGCAGTGTTTTTATTCTTCTCTATAATGGGTGGCTTAATATTAATGACTGCCACTATTGTTTCAATATATCGAAAAATTAACAAATTAATTTTTTACACTCACAAAATGTCAATATGGATGTTATTAGCACTAAGCATTATTTCATTGCTTTAATTCATAGCTTTAATTTACAAAATCTAATTAATTCTAGAAATTAGGCAAAGTTCCAGCATTTCTTTATCAGCAAGTGTATTTTGTCTTGGTTAGATCACACATAGTCATTAATTATAATACAGTTATAAAATGATGAGTGATCAGTACTCAACATATCTGAATTTAACCTCAACTCATCAAACTAAAAATCTGGCAAGAATAAGGAAAACTGTTCTCAAATCTAGTAATTTTCTTTGGGGGAAAAAGTCTAATAATTTATGGGATCTTTATGAGAGATGCAATGTAGACCAAGGACGTGTGATTGTGTCAATGGGAATAGCATAATGCATGTCTTAAAATTCAAGGCAAGAAAAAGCACATAATCATTTCTTAGTACATTCATTGATTCATTGATATTTAGCCACTGTACCAACAGTTGAAACCAATCATGTGTTTCCACCTTGTTGATGTATGCAAACCAAGCACAGTGGAACTCTTAAAACTTATCAATCATTTATTAAAAGGGAAATTATCTGACTAATGGAAATATAGCCCTGTTAGAATTTACTGTTTAACTTAAGAACCATCATCTCAGGTGTTCCAATTGCATTGGTTGCATGCATTCTGTCATTTGACTGTAGGGACCTGTAGTTTCCAAACTTGTTGCGGCTGTAGCAGCCTCCTAGTTAGGCTGCTAGGTAAATTTACTTTTTGTCTCCTTCTGTAACCAGGGGAGCAGTAATTGTTTGGTCTGGTCTGTTCAGGGCTTTACATGCTGGGAGTTTAATTTATTAACCCTTGCCTAGAAGTGGTTTTGAAGCTTAGGGAGGGAAAATAGAAATGACCAGCCTGAATATTAAGCAGGGCCTAGCCAATCCCTGGGGGAAGGTGATGACCAGAGGGCGGCTGGGATGCTGTTAAATAATCTGGAGCCCTGAGGTGCTCATCTTTTTCTCTGCTGAGGAAATGCAAAGAGGTGCTGCTTGCCCCTGAAGCCCTTTGATCTGTATACTGGACTACTTTACAAGGGATTGCTCCTATGCAAACATATCGACTGTTCCAGTCTAACTTTACCTGTTCTTCAACCTACTTCATGGTAAACAGACTTGGGATATAGACTGTTCCAATCTACCTATTACTTGCGCTGCTGTTTTTTTTTAGCAAGAAGTGTCCTCTGCTAAAAATGCCTAAGGTTTTGGAGTATCCCATACCACCCCAAACCCCCTCCTGTTACCAGCTCTAAAAGCAAATAAAATGTAAAATGACATCCAGTAGATTGTTCAATGAGTCAGAGGGAATGGACTGTTGCTTTGTGCCTGATTACCTCTGCACTGTTTTGGGAAGGAACCTTTAAATTCACAGCGGTCCTTTTGGGGGTAGCACTACACAACAAAGAATCAGAAGAATGTGTCACTAGTCAAACCAAGCTGCTGACATACATAATTGACACAATGGCCTGTTTGTATTTATGGCTAAGTGATGAATCTGCAACTTGGACTTTAGACTAGGGTATCACTCAAACCCAGTGATCCCTTTCAAGCAGTTGCTTTCTGAGTATAAATTGTCTCATTCTCAGCTAGTGCCTAGTTTCATTGCTTTTGTAAGTAACAGTGACCTTTAAAACTGGTCCAAGATCCAAGCTTTCTTCCAAATCTAATCGTGGCATAAGAGGAGCAAAAAAAGATGTTTGAACACTTACAAGACACCATGTAATGAGATGTAATGCAATCAGGAGGAGATAACTAATATTCTTACAGTTATATGGCACTTACCTGCAAATGAAGCCAGCGCTGTCCCCGCTGGTGGCCGCATTCATCTTCACCCCTCTTCCTTCTGGGGCCACGGACTCTAGCTCTGTGACTGGCCTGAGTGCATGCGTGCGGGAGCCGTCAGTCACGGCACTTGCGAGTGAAGAAACGGCACGGAGGTCCGTTTTGTCACAGCGCATGCGCCAATGACATCATTGGCGCACTACAGGTAAATATCTCCTAAACGGCACACGTTTATGAGATATTTCCACTACCTATAGGTAAGCCTTATTCTAGGTTTACCTATAGGTAAAAATGACAATCGGGGGTTTACAACCACTTTAAGTATGGATGAGACCTGCTGGCTCTGGAATCGGGTGGACGATGGAGATGGAGTGCTGAGAAGATTGTCAGAGGCCCTTAAGGGGAACCTCTGAAGGTGGAGGGGAGGGCTCTACTTCGGGCTGAAGCTTGGGCTGACTTTGGAGGATCCTGACAGCGGAGCGGTTAAAAGAAGAACATCAGCATGGTCAGGGACTGACAAGGGGAAAGACTGCCACATGCAGCAGTTCTTTCTGGAAAACAGCGTTGTGCTTAATCTTTAATTTACCATCTCCTGGGAGATCTCTGGAGCAGTCGGGCAGACTAGTGAAGAGGCAGCCTGGGTATACTGGTGAAGAGGCAGCTGGGTGGGCTGGTGAAGAAGCAGCCAGGTGGCCTGGCATTTCCTGAAGTTGGTAGAGCTGTGACCAGTGTCTACAGGGGAATTGGAGATACTCCAGAATGCAGCCTACAACACTTTGTGCTATTTGCTAAGGGATTTATGCCTTGTACACACAGTCGGAATTTCTGACGGAAAAAGTCAGATCAGATTATGTTGTCGTAAAATCCGATCGTGTGTGGGCTCTATCGGGCGGTTTCCGTCAAGCTGGATCTAAAATTTTCCGACAACAAAATCCGATCAAACTTTTTCCGATTGTGTGTCGAGAATTTCCGACGCACAAAGTGCCACGCATGCTCAGAAAGAATTTGGAGACGAAAGCTATTGGCTACTGGCCTCTACATAGTCCCGTCGTATGTGTTGTACGTCACCTCGTTCCAAACGATCAAATTTTCCGACAACTTTGTGCAACCGTATGTATGCAAGACAAGTTTCGGCCAAAATCTGACGGATTTTGTGGTCGGAATGTCTGACCGCGTGTACAAGGCATTAGAGTTCCTGGTCCTTAAGAGGCTTTTTGCATCTTTTCTATCAGAGACTATCAGCGGAGGAGACAAATCTGGAGTTGTACATAGGCAGGAAGTTGTCCCTGTTTTGTTGCTATCAAGTTCATCCCATAAATTCCAATTCCCCATCCAAGTTATTACCCCTAATAAAACAACAAACAACAAGCTCAAAGACTGTTCCCTGTGTCTGGAGAAAGTGTGGAAAATGCTTGTTGCCTAGCTGTGCAGGAGTGGAAATCCCAGTCATCTGCAACCCCTATGGGGTAGTGCTATGTATAAAAAGATGAAATTATCTATAGCATGGAGCTAGTGTTTTATAAGTACATCAAATTGCAGTTTAAAATGATATTAAAGTAATTTTTATTCAAATAAAAGGAGGTTTATACTTACCTGTACAGAGTAGTCCCTTACCTCTCCTTTCACGGTCCCCTGCTGGCGCTGTCCACTCCTTCACTTCTTTGAGTTTCCCCATAGCAAGCACTGTGCTATAGGAGCACTTGTGCGAATGCACACCCAAGTGAGGCTGTGTGCGTCAATAGACACAGACAGCACAGCTTGGCCTTGCCACCCTGCTCATTACATCAGAGGATTTGACTGACAGCAGCAGGATCCAATGTCTTCGCTGTTTTCAGTGAAGCCTGTGAATCCAGGAAGAGTTTAAAGAGGGGCTACCAGTGGGCAGCCTCACCCTCAGCTTTAAAGTGTTAGTTCACCTTTACCAACACAAACTGCCTAAACAGATAGGGGGCATCTGTAGATAAAAACAAGCTGTGCAGCTTTGACCAGAGTGTAATAATGCCCTTGCTATAGATGAAGGCCATTTACATACCTCATGAAGCCCGATTGGAATACTTCTAGGACATTGCTGAGGATGTTGCTAGGAAAAAGCTAGTGATAACAGCTCACCTTCACCATCACAGGAGTGAGCACTCAGATTCTGAGGTCAGAGCTACTGCATCAGGGGAGAGAAGGTATATGTAATGGGATTTGAATCAGCGAAAGAGCTCACTCCTGTGATAAAGGTGAGCAGTGACACTAGGCTTCTCTTAGCAATGTCCTTAGCAAATAATATAACAAAATATGTAAAAAGGAAATCAAGGATGCAAAAATCCAAAATGAATGACAGATTGCAAATATATTAATAGTAAAAAGGTCAGCTCTGAGCATGTAGGCCCTTTACAAAATAATCTGAAGTGGGTGACTGGGGAAAAAGAGAAGGCAAATTTATGAAATACTTTTTTCAGCTCTGTGTATACAAAGGAGCATGGGGGAGCTCATGTACATAATGTAGGTGGTAGTGACACAGCCCCAAATGATGCACAATGCCTCAAAAGTGATATTGTCCAGAAATATTTAGACAGAATAAAGGTGGATAAAGCACCTGGACCAGATGGCATCCACCCACGGATGCTAAATGTTGTCAAACAAACCTGATTTCTTTTTATGAGGAGGAAAACTGGCTAAAAGACAGAATTGAGAGAGAAGTGGTAAATGATTCTAAAGCCTCATACACACGGTCGGATTTTCCAATGGATTCTGTCCTATCAGACAATGTTGTCGGAAATTCCGACCGTGTGTAGGCACCATCGGACAGTTTCCATCGGATTGTCCGACGGACAAAGTCCTATCTCCTGCTGGATAGATTTTTTGACAACAAAGTCCGATCACACCAAATCCGATCGCGTGTAGCGAATTCCGACGGACAAAGTGCTACGCATGCTCAGATCACATTACAAGACCAAAGCTATTGGCTACTAGCCTCTACGTAGTCCCGTCGTAGGCAACAAACGTCACCACGTTCAGAATGATGGGATTTTCCGACAACTTTGTCCGACCGTGTGTACGCAAAACCAACATCGGACAAAGTACGACGGACATGATCCGACGGACCTGGTCCTCGGATAATCCGAGCGTGTGTATGGGGCTTTACTCTGAATGGTCTAAGGTTATAAGCGCTGTACCCCAAGGTTCAGTGTTGGGACCCTTACTTTTTAATATCTTTATAAATGATATAGGGTCTGGGATTAAAAGTAACATTTCTGTCTGAAGTAAAATGGTACAATAAATATTATTATACCTATATATTAATTTGTCTATCCCTATAATTAGCTAGTCTATTAAAAATTCTGAGCACATGTTACTGTTGATATCACAATAATACAAGGCGAGCTATGAAACCAAGTACACGGCTTAATAACAAGTCTTATTTATTTCCCAAGAAGATAGGAATACGCTAACACAAAATACTAGAGAAAGATATTACAAACATATACCAACAATACACATCATATCAGAATATCAAAGATACTTATCACAAGGCTCTCCGCGAGGCTTTGTATCATCAGGCTCAAGATAGTGGAGAGCAATGTGGCGCAGATGACCAAGAGACCAGATCCCTCCCTCACTCAGTCTTTATACTTCGATCATACGCCATTCAAACCCAACCCAAATGCCCTTCCATTTAGACTTTCGACAAATCAGCATTTATTGGGGCAGTACTTCTCAACAGATTATATTACTGTCTGTCCTGCTGTACTTTGGCCTCTAGGGGGCAGCATTTGTCCATGAATCACCACTGTCCATCCTGGGTCAAATCTTCATATACATCTTGGCCTTTGATCTTCTGTAGCTTAACCAATCAGTCATCTTGGAGCAGTGGCTCTCTTTGAAGCTTTGCAGACGTGCTAATCAAGCACTTCAATCTTTATCATACCAGGTGTTCTGGAGCCAGGCTCTACTCCCCTGAAAGGGGGCATGAATCAACACCCTGCTGGGTCAACTTGCAACTTCTAACTAAGGCCACCTGGCTGTATCAACCAGGAAGTAAACCTCCAGAGATATGACATTAGATCATGTTGCTATCTAACACTGTTTTTGCAGATGACACTAAGCTATGCAGTCAAATAACGTCCTTACAGGATGTCTCCAATTTACAAGCCGACCTCAATGCACTGTCTAATTAGACAACTAAGTGGCAAATAAGGTTTAATGTTGATAAATGTAAAGTTATGCACTTGGGGCTAAAAATATGCATGCATCATACATACTAGGGGGAGTACAACTGGGGAAATCAATGGTGGAGAAGGATCTGGGGGCTTTGGTAGATCACATGCTCAATACAGGCATACCCCACATTTAAGTACACAATGGGGTTTATTTGCTAAAGCTGGAAAGTGCAAAATCAGGCTCACTTCTGCATAGAAACCAATGAGCTTCTAACCCCAGCTTGTAATAGCATGCAATGCTAAGCGGTGGTTTCCAAAGCAAGCAAAGTCCTTTCTTGTATTAAGAGAGGTATGGACTCCAGAGATAGAGAAATAATTTTGTCCCTGTACAAATCAGTAAGACCTCATCTGGAATATACCGTTCAGTTTTGGGCACCAGTTCTCAAAAAGAATATCGGGGGACTGGAGAAAGTGCAGAGAAGGGCAACCAAACTGATAAGCACCATGAAGGAGCTCCACTATGGGGAACGATTAGAGGAACTGAATCTATTCCCTCTTGAGAATAGGAGATTAAGGGGGATATGATCGACATGTACAAATACTGTACATAAGTGGTCCATATAGGGAATTGGTGCTGAGTTATTCACTTTAAGGTCATCACAGAGGACAAGGGGCACTCTTTACATCTAGGAGGAAAAAAGATTTAATCTCCAAATACAGAAAGGTTTCTTTACAGTAAGAGCTGTGAAAATATGGAATAGACTCCCTCTGGAGGTGGTTTTGGCCAGCTCAGTAGATTGATTTAAAAAGGCCTGGATTCTTTCCTAAATGTACATAATATAACCGGGTACTAACCTTTATAGGTAAAGTTGATCCAGGGAAAATCTGATTGCCTCTGGGGGATCAGGAAGGAATTTTTTCCCCTGCTGTAGCAAATTGGAGCATGCTTTGCTGGGGTTTTTTGCCTTCCTCTGGATCAACTGTGGGTCAAGGATTGTGTAAATGGAATTGTATTATTTTTTTGGTTAAACTAGATGGACTTGTGTCTTTTTTCAACCTGACTAACTATGTAACTATGTCCTAGAAGTAAAATTCCCATGGTCCCATTCCCACACCTCCTGTGGAAGCCATGATTCCGGAGCCCTTGGAGAGCAGGCATTCCGAAGAGCCCGGAGTCTCTGCATCGTCCCTGCAGGATTCCCTGTCCACCTTGGGGAGAATTGCAGCTAGAGCAGCAGCCACACCGAGCGATGCACCTGGTCCCAGAATTCAGGAGCTTGTGCAAGTGTCTCCTGAAGAGGTACTGCATGTATCTGTCCTTTCTGATTTGATAATTTCTTTGTCTGGTACACAGGTTAACGCTGCCAGTGGGTTTCATTCTGGTAATACTCCCTCTGCAGCGGCTCCAGTGTTAACAATTACTGACACCTGTAAAGCAGCTGAGCAGACGCATGTGTCAGAGCTATGTTATAAGGAAACTTTGCCTTGTGAAGTTTCTCCTCTGGGGTTTCACCTGCCTGCTGCTGTAAATATGGAATGGGGATTTCATTGACATTCTATCACTTTTGCCCTCAGCTAAGGAATTTTCTTTCAGGAGTTATGACAAGAAAGGTGATGATAGGTCAGATGAGGATAGGCGCAGGCCATTCCCACTTTCCTTTTTTAACCGGTTGCAGGGTTTCTGCATTTTTGCCAGCGTTGTGTCTGAAAAGTGCCCAGAGTTTAGCGGCGGCTTATTCCAGTATGTCGACCATGTACTGGAGGCTTATAAAAACATTGGCAGTTTCAATGTGACGAGTCCTTCCACCATAAGCTAGCAGTACATCTGTCCTTGAGATAAGGCATGAAGGACGTGGGGTTGTGGTTAAACCTGATCCTACCGCAAAAATCGCCTGGGTCTAGAATGCAGGTTAGTGGACAACCGATGGTGCAAGTCTCAGTGTAAAGCCCCATACACACGGTCGGACAATCCGCGGACCAGGTCGGTCGGATCCTGTCCGTCGTACTTTGTCCGATGTTGGTGTTGCGTACACACGGTCGGACTACGTTGTTGGAATATCCGGTCTGCAAGAACGTCGTGACGTAAGTCGTCGTCCACGAGATTAGAAAAGGGAAGTTCAGCACCACGTCAGGCACCCGTTGGGCTCCTTCTGCTGATCCCGTGTTTATCGCGAGTTAGTCGAAGTTTGGTGACTTAAGATTCGCGCTTCTCAGTTTTCTGACTCAGATCGTTACTGCTCTTCAGTTTGTGCTTGTCGTGCGTATCTGTTTATTAGTGCGTGTAGTCAGTTCGCATTTGTTGGTCATTGCGGCCTATATCTTGATATAGGACGCTTTGATTTGCACTGCTTATTGTCTGCTCGTTTCTGGTATTCATTTCGTTCTTTCAGGCCTTGCTGTTTATCGGTGCTTTCTGTTTGTCCGTTCTGACCAGCCGACCTTTTGTGACCTTGTGAGCGATGTTTCCCGTGCGTACTCGTCGCCGAGTTCGTGCTGTACGCGGAATTGGTGTCGGGCTTCTAGCTTTGAGCCAAGACCCGTCCATGAACAGAGTGACGAGGAGTATGTGGACCAAGAATTGGTTGCTTCAGCGTGACCAATTCTCGCACATGCCTTTGCTTCGTGAGATCTAGGAGAATAATCCTGATGATTTCAGGAACTTTCTCAGGATGACGGACCCCGATTTTCACCGTCTTTTGGCTTTGCTGACCCCCTTTATCAGCCGGCAGGATACCTGCATGAGACAAGCCATTACTCCGGAGCAGAGGCTTGTTGCCACGTTGAGGTACTTGGCGACAGGGAGAAGTCTTCAGGATTTGAAGTTCTCTTCAGGTATCTCTCCCCAGGCCCTGGGACTCATTATTCCAGAGACCTGTTCTGCCATCATCGAGGTCCTGCAGGAGGACTATATTAAGGTAACATTTCTCCTTTACTATTCCCTTCTATGTATGTTCTTTTTGCTAATGTCTTCTATTTTTGACCTCCTTCCCTAATTACCATGATTGCAATATGTTCTAATATGCTGTGCCCCTTTTCTCCTTCATGCATTTTTCCCTTCACTTACCTCCCCAGCATGCTCTTCTGCCCCAATAGACACCTATGGCCTAGTCACTTAAGCAATGTATTTTGTCTGCTGCATAGGATTTTTTGCCCCCAAACACCCCCTAAAATATGCACAAATGTTTGCTGTGTGGTTTACTTCATGTAGAGACCCTTTTTTTTTATTGTTTTTTGGGGGGGGGGGGGCAAACTCATTAGGAACCCCCTCCCCCAACTGCTCTGTCAGATGGTACCAATCCTCTATCTGCTGGCTTTCCCAAGGTCAATACACACTATATACCTACCTCTTTTTAGTGGGCATCTTTAGGGATGAATTCTGCAAAGCATGTAGTGCAAGGGGCTGCCTCCATACTTTCCATTTCCTATTTTTTTGTGTTCTTTCCCTCCTATTAGCTTGCTTGGTAATTTCATAATGTCACAATTTGCTTTCCTTTTTTTTGGGGGGGGGGGGGGGGGGGGGTTGAAATGTTAGTTTAGCTTTCCTGGGGGCTGCCAATAGTGTTAAGTACAGAGGGTCTGGCCAAACTAGCACACATTATTGAGCCATTTGCCAATCAATGAAGTGCAGAGGGTTACCTGTCCAACAACCCCCCCCCCCCAAAACCCTAGTTATTGTCAAAGGCCCATCAGAAGTGGGGGGATTGATGGGGGGTGAGTAATCTGTGAAGGGGAGCCTCTACTTTTCTGTGCAAATACTTTCCAGCCTCCAATTTTATACAATGCTCTTGTTCCAAGATGTTGATTGTCTAATCTGCTTGCAATGTTTATGTGCAAAGTGACTAATTTTTTTTTCTTGTTTCACTCCACAGTTCCCTTCAACGCCACAGGAATGGCAGACTGTGGCCTCCCACTTTGCCAGCCGTTGGGACTTTCCTAACTGCGGAGGGGCAATTGATGGGAAACACGTCCGCATCGTCCCACCGCCCAACTCGGGGTCCCACTATTATAATTATAAAGGGTTTAATAGTGTAGTGATATTGGCGGTGGTGTCGGCAACATATGAATTTATGTATGTGGACGTGGGGATGAACGGCCGGATCTCGGATGGTGGTGCCATTACGCACACGGAGTTCTACTGGGTCTTCAACTACAGGCTGTCCAGAGCCAGAAGAGTTGTGGAGAACACTTTTGGCATCCTGGCCAGCCGCTTCCGCCTGTTCTTGACGGCAATTAACTTGGCGGAATACAAACTGAACCACATAGTTCTTGCCTGTTGCATATTGCACAACTTCCTCAAAAGACATAACAGGAACTATGTGGTGCCCGTTGGCCCAGATGTGGAGGGCCCTCCAAATGCGGACCTCACAGCCCTTCAAGTGGCACGTCCAGGCTTGCCCCCTCTAAATGCCCGCGCGGTCCGCGAGCAATATATGGAGTACTTTGTGGGTAGGGGGGCCATTGCTCTGCCTGACGATGTGTGAGAGGCATTTTTTTTAATAAATCTAATATTTTGCCTTCGACAGTGGGAATGCACTTTCTGGGCAAAAGGAGGTAACAGTCTTTTCTTCCCAAAAAGATTAGTCTCATGTTGTGTGTTTGCTACCTAATCTTTGGTCTAGATAAGGTTTGTACTGCATAACTGACACCCAAAATACTCCTTTTCATCACCAGGTCAGACATGTGTGTATTCTCAAAAATGCTGTGCTCCGTGTTTTCGTACAAAGCACTGTGGGTGTCATTTACATAAGTCAAATCCACTATGCTCTACAAGTGCAGTGAAAAAGTGCCCTGGAAAAGAAACTTGCAGTGCAAAGTGGACTTGCCTTTAGTAAATAACACCAATTGGCCCCCATATCCTTTCCATTTGACATACATAATGCATTGTGTTTTTGAAATAAGGAAGCCACACATTTAGAAAAATAAAAAAGTTTACTTGGAAAACATTCACAAGTGCGTTTACAATCTTCACACCCAAACTGACAACATCTTGGTTATTTACAGCATTGTTTAGAAACATTCCGCAATTGGTAAAACCAGGCATGGAGCAAAACTGAACCTATGAACTTGGAAAGTTCAACTTTGTAAAGTGAAGACAAGATCAGACATGACTATATGTTCAAAGTGTGTTTGATCTTGCCTTCATCACATGGGGGGGTCACCCCTGGAAAGTGGAAATTTAGAACATGCACACAATTTGGGTCTGAAAATGGGCATTAGATGGTAAAACACATGCCTAGAAGCTTCAAAAGTGCCATTTTCCATCATGGGGATGAATGGACGTTTTTTGGGGGTGCAACCCCTTCATCACAACCACTTTCGTAGTTGCACCCCCAAAAAAACGATGGCATTCATCCACCATGATGGGAGCTAGCACATGTGGACACAATGTGTGCATGTTCCAAATTTCACACAGTTCTTAAGTTGCAAATGTGTTCAGAAGCTGGCACAAATGTGTGTTAATTACTTGGTGCGTTTTCATATTTTTCCTAAAACATCAATGATGTTCTTCAATTTTTGTTGAACATCATTGATGTTTTGCTTTATGTAATCGAGATCTCTATTGCAGACCATTATCTCCCCGATGAGTACGTGGGCACTCTCTGTGGTAAAGTGCGATTTTTCTTCCACAACATCCACGTCACCTAAAAACCACAAACAAACAAAAATCGGGTGTTGGAAATGAGGCAGGCATACATTGATTAGCTTACCAGTAGCTGTGTTCTCCCACACTCACCTGTTGTGGTGACAATTTCTCCAAGTTCGATGATCTCTCCTTCCTCCTCCTCCTCCTCTGCTTCTGCTGTTTCACCTTTTTTGGGAGGTGTTGGTTTTGGGGTTTCCTCAGACGGGCCAAGTTTTCGCTCCCCTATGAGAATGTACAAAAGGAAGATTTAGCAACACAATCTATTGAGGGCAGAAATAGGAAATGACAAACATTGCTTGAAAGTGACGGACACAATTTTTGTTTGGCCAGTTACAAATGCCAACTACATGAATGTAGTCACTTTGTAAAGGTGCTAAACTGACTAGCTTTTTGGTAGAAGTTTGTGTGATGGAGACCCCCCTCTAGTATCCACTGGAGCACATGTGTGGAAAAGCCTAATAAAAAGGTGGTTTGGGTGTCCCAGCACTAGTGCTCTAGAGTCCAGATGGGTAACCAGCTACTGGGTGACCTCTCCTTTACATTGAATAAATTGGCTTTACATTCTTGATGACATTTCTAGTGAGAACAAACTTCCTTTCCACAAAAAAAACACCAAACATCGTATTATAAGTGGCCGATCGTTGCGTACGATCGAATGGACACACACACGACCATGACAGTGGCAGAAAGATCGAGGCTGAGTACGATCGAATGCACAGACGAACATGAAAGTGGCCATTTTGGAATGTACAACTTTGTAAAAATCAAACCACATGGAGCAGTATGCAAGCAAGAAATAAAACACAAAACACAACTACTTACTTTTTTGAAGAATTCGCTTGATCTTTCTGTACTGATCGGCCTCCCTCAGTTTCAGGTCTGACCAGCGTTTCCTCAGTTGCTCCTTGGATCGTTGTACCCCATAATTATTGTACAGCCTCCTCACAACTTTAGACATGATCTTGGCCTTGCGGACATTGGGGTTGAGGTAAGGCCCATACTTCCCATCATAGTCGCTCCTCTTTAATATGTCCACCATCTCCAACATTTCTCCAAATGACATATTGGAGGCCTTGAATTTCAGGCTCCGGGATCGGGACGTTTCTGCCTCCGGACTTTCCTCGTCCTCCTCGTTGGTGGGATATTTGTGGCGCACCTGCTGTGTCCCCACCATGTGCTCTCCCCACTGCGCCGTAAAGAGAATGGGTGGGGAATAGACGAGAAAGTTTGTCAGGGGCGGGCGGAGTTTGACGCATGCGCACTGTATATAAAACGTCACACGCCTGTGTCGTAGCCCCGATCTGGGAGACGAGGGGAGAGAAAACTCACGCACGAGACGATCGCTAGAAACGAAGGAACAATTTGACGTTAGTACATAACTAGCCTAGACTGATTCGAACTTGAGGCTTCTTTATGGAGAAGATTAGAAGAGTTTAGCCTGACATAATTTATAGTGTTTGGTGTGGTGTTGTGTCTTGCAGAGATTATGAAGGGATTCAACGACATGAGTTTTCTCCCCCTCTTCATTGCCAAATACAGGGAATTTCCCATTTTATGGCAGGCTAAACACCCCCATTATAGCAACAAACCAAAGAGGTACGCAGCCCTGGAGGAACTTGTGGAATTTGTCAAGCCAAGGTTCCCCGCGGCAACTGTTGAGGATATAAGAAAGAAAATTGGCAGCCTGAGGAGTGCGTATATCAGGGAGCGCAAGAAGGTCAGGAAGTCTGAAGAAACTGCAACTGCAGCAGATGAGGTCTATGTGCCCAAGCTCTGGTACTATCAGAGTCTACATTTTCTCAAAGACCAGGCTGATGTCACGGAGCCACTCTCGACTCCTCCTTCCACGCTTCCTTGGGCGCAGGCCACCCCTGATGAGGCTTCCGAGGAGCAACCTGGGCCTTCCAGTCTGGAAGAGGTGGAGGAGCCCAGCTTGTTCCAGGTATAGTAGTTTGGTTACCATTTATGTGAATAATGAATGATGTTCACTTAATTCAGGATCCCCAATTGCTTAGTTCCTAACGTGTTTGACATATCAACTGACAGTAGTGTTGGAGACAGTTGGGGCCACAATCTAAACTGCAGGGCTGAGAATTGTATGGTTTTCTATTTGTAAACATTTTGCAACAGTCACTAGATGAAAATTGTGTGTGTTTGATGAACAAATAACTGAAACTATGTCCCTTTTTCATACACAGGAAGACCTCAGCCAGGAGGTGGCTGTGGAAGGTGGCAGTCAGGAGGAGGCAAGGGTTAGTGGCAGCCACGAGGTGGGTAGTGGCAGCCAAGAGGGGGCTAGGCCTCGGAGCCTGACTGACTCCCAAATCCCTCTCCTCCGCCTTCCGTACAGAAGGGCGAGAAGGGGGGGTTATGCGGCAGAGTCAGTGCTCCGCATGATCAGAGAGGCTTCAGACTCCCTACATGCCACACCCGCCGACGAGGAGACCTTTGGCTCGGTGGTTGTCACTAAAATGATGGGTATGGAGGTGAGGCAACGCAACATGTGTGAGGGGCTCATCCTCCATGTCCTAAATAAGGGTAGGGCTGGGGAGATGACTCCCCTCACACATGTTTGCCATAGTTACCATGCTCCGCCTCCTCCTCCTCCTCCTCCTCCTTCTGCCACCCCACCAGCACGACAGCCACAGCGTGCAAGGAAGCGTGGAAGGAAGACCTGAGAGTGACGACCTGGAATCAGTCTGGTCGGAGAGAAGATGGAGCCTCTCGTAGTACCAGAGCCTGGGGACCTAGATGGCATCTGCTGCAGTTCCGGATGCTTTGGACTTCAGGACCAGATTGCACTCCCCTTAATATACGTACTCCTCAGGCCCCCAATTTTCTACGCTTGAACAATGATGGTTGCCGTGGGTGTCCAAGGCTTTGCAAATTCCCCAAGTTTCACCATGGCTGCGTTCCTCTTTGGTTTGTTGCTGAGACCTAAATAAATTTTTTTGGGATTTGAAATAATCATTGACTATTGTGTTTTACTTTTCTACAATGACAGTTTTTCTTGGAGTAGGCAGGTACATTTCACTAATCCTAAAGTAGAATTAACAAGGGGCACCAACAACCAACAAACTCCTAGTAAATTTAAGCAAGAAATACAAATGTTAATAATGTGGTTTTGCTAAGTTGAGACACACAACCCCCCTCCAAAAAAAAAAAAAAAAAATCTCCTTCAAATATGTATTCCCAAAAAAAAAACCAAAAAAAGACAAATGATGCTAAAAATATAACAAAGATTCTTTTACGATCTGAGTAAAAATAAACATGTAGTGTATAAATGCTGAAAAGTAATAAAGAACTAAGTTTGTGAGAAGTGCGGGTGAATAGGAGCAGCTAAAACATGTCATTCTTGTTGCATTGTAAAGAAAAAGAGAATGCGCTGCATTAAAGACATTTTAACATTGCAGCGTGACGAATGTGCTGTGTCGATTAGGAAAGGTAGTTTTACCTGACCGAGCGCTTCCGTCACAGAATTTCTTCAGAGCATGCGTAGCACTTTGTCCGTCGGACAACCGTACACACGATCGGATTTGGTGTGATCGGACCATGTTGACGGCAAATCTTTCCAGCAGGAGATAAGACTTTGTCCGTCGGACAAACCGACGTACACTGTCCGATGGTGCATACACACGGTCTGATTTTTCAACAACATTGTCCGGTCGGACAGAATCCATGAAAAAGTCCGACCGTGTGTATGGGGCTTAAGTGAAACACATCTTGTCGTTACAAGCATGAATGTTCTTTTTTTTCTGGAGGGCATTCGATGGCCAAATGCCACAAGAAAGTTCAATATTTTTCAGAAAAGCCTGCACTCCAGTGAGGCTTCAAAACATGCTCCAGTGGTTGGAGTGGTACCCAAACAGGGCTAAGACCTGTTTTTTGCATGAGGGTTTTGCGATGGGTTTTCCTTTGCCGGAGTTCGCGGGTGCAGGTTGTGTTATCGTCCCTAATCTTAAATCTGTTGCTCGTTTCCCACAGAAAGTTAGAGAAAAGGTGCTAAAGGAGATAAAGAAAGATTGGGTAGCCGGCCCTTTAATATCCCCTCCGTATCCAAATTGGTCCCTGTTGGATTCAATCTGGGATCCCCACATCTACAAGATACACCCCCCCCCTCTCTTGTGGAATGTAACCAGTTACACCTTATATTGTCATGAGTCTAGGGCTATTGTACGTGATGAATGGTGGCTCCTATCTGTCTGGGCTACACAAAGACTAATTATGTGCTATCAGAGATCGCAATTCCAAGATTAGACAGCAGTCGGATTAAGTGCAATTCTGGACAGACGCTGCCCCCCAGAGACCACTTCTGGCAGTACAATCAGAATACATGGAGGCGACTACCAATTGGGCAGGTGGGCGGGCAGTGGGAGGTGCTGTGATTGAGGTGTGATTGACAAAAAGGGTTTGCACACACAATTGACTCTCTTAATTCCATCTGGAGCTCAGCTGCGAAGGGTCATGATAAGTAGATCATTATATTGTATTTTAACTGTATATTATATCATTGTACTGTAGCCTTGCTGTATGTTATGTAATTGTGTAACCCCCTTTTGATACACGTTAGCTTTCGTATTTCCTTGGGAAATAAACAAGATTTGATTATTATGACGCTGTGTGTTTGGTTTCATAACTAACTGGTAGTATTGTGATATTAACGGTGGCTTGCGCTCATAGTTTTAACAGACTGACTAATCTACAGAGACTAAACAAAGTTAATGCATAGAGATGAGATAATATCTAGATTGTAGTAGTATATCGTTTTCTACAATTATTATCAAATCCCACAGTCCCTAAAAAAGAACCCAATTAATTTAATTTCAGTTAATTCACCATCTTTCTTTTCCTAGGAGGTCTCTGAATGATGAGATTGATGACGCCTTTTGTTCCGTATCCTATTCCACTTTTGAGGATGCAATTTCTACGATTAAATCGGCGGGAGCAGGGGCTTTGCTGGCAAAGGTGGACAAAAAGTCGGCCTTTCGGCTCTTGCCTATTACTCCCTTGGCGTTTAATTCTTTGGGATTTCATTTTGATGGTTTTTATTTTATTGATAAATGCCTTTTTTCTCTTTTTTGAATTGGCTGGTATGTTTTGAATCCAGTTGGAAGGGAATAGTTCATTATTTGGATGATTTTTTGTTTATAGGACCCCCCAGAATCCGGCATTTGCGCGGAGTTGCTGTAGCTCTTTGTTGAAGTGGCAAAGTTTTTCGGTGTTCCTTTGGCAGCTGGAAAGATGTTTTTTCCATCAGTTTCTTTAGAATACTTGGGTATTATGATTGATACGTCATTGTTGGAGTTTAGGCTAACTCCAGCGAAAATGGACAGAATCAGTTCCATGATTGCGATCTTTTAAAGAGGGAAAAAGATCACGCTCAGAGAGATGCAATCTTTGCTGGCTCTCTTAGCCATACATAGTTACATAGTTACATTGTAGGTGAGGTTAAAAAAAGACACAAGTCCATCAAGTCCAACCTATGTGTGTGATTATATGTCAGTAATACATTGTTACGGTCGTTCAGGTATTTATCTAATAGTTTCTTTAAACTATCGATGCCCCCTGCTGAGACCACAGCCTGTGCAAGGGAATTCCACATCCTTGCCGCTCTTACAGTAAAGAACCCTCTACGTAGTTTAAGGTTAAACCTCTTTTCTTCTAATTTTAATGAGTGGCCACGAGTCTTGTTAAACTCCCTTCTGCGAAAAAGTTTTATCCCTATTGTGGGGTCACCAGTATGGTATTTTTATATTGAAATCATTATCCCTCTCAAGCGTCTCTTCTCCAGAGAGAATAAGTTCAGTGCTTGCAACCTTTCCTCATAACTAATATCCTCCAGACCCTTTATTAGCTTTGTTTCCCTTCTTTTTACTCACACCCTTTCCAAGACATCCTTCCTGAGGACTGGTGCCCAGAACAGGACTGCATACTCTAGGTGCAGCCGGACCAGAGTCTTGTAGAGCGGGAGAATTATCATTTTATCTCTGGAATGATTCCCCTTTTTAATGCATGCCAATATTCTGTTTGCTTTGTTAGCAGCAGCTTGGCATTGCATGCCATTTTTGAGCCTATCATCTACTAGGACCCCCAGGTCCTTTTCCATCCTAGTTTCCCCCAGAGGTTCTCCCCCCAGTGTATAGATTGCATTCATATTTTTGCCACCCAAATGCATTATTTTACATTTTTCTACATTTACATTTGCCCACCAAATTAATTTATTCAGATCTTTTTGCAAGACCAAAAAAATCTCCCCCTGAATGGGACTCTGAAAGACCACCAACACAATGAATATCACTTAATAATTTTATTAATACAAAGGTCAAATGATCACATGGTAAAAAAGACGTATGACGTTTACACAATGTTACATGAAACAATTATACATAAAACAATAACAATCAGAACATAGAATGACACTAATGCTCTCAACTGGGTGTAATACCCCAATATCCGACGCGTTTCCATTTTTTTTCCCAAAAACTTTCATCGGGGTAGAGTGTAATCAAGTGTGATTTTTAGCTCAATTGGAGCGATTCCTCAATGGGATGCCATAGATAAGATAAGGCTGGAGATGGATGCCAGAACAAAGCAAATGTCAGAATTTAAGAGGGAAATGATTTCCCGCGGTCTGTATAGTAACAAGTGTCAGTCGATGGCTTGTTAAGTTTCCACCCGTAAGCAGTATATGGTTATGGAAAATAACTGGGACACGGCAAGACCTGAGCCTACAATGTGGCCTCCAGGTGATCCCCTGTTTCCTGAGTCCCTAATTTCCTGTAACCTGTAAGTAAAGTGGTCCGGTGTGGAGCGTCTCGCCTCTGTATGGTAATGCCTGTTCACAGGCTTTCATTCTTTTTTTTGGCTGTTAAGGCTCCCAGCCTGTACGCAATTCTTTACGGTGAGGCAGGCCTTGAAAAGGTATAGATGGACACATTATGTGTCGGATGCCAGGCATCCTGTAGCCAGGGTAATGTTGTCTCAATTATGTAGGGTAATGCCTGTTATTTGCTTTTATACATTCAAGACTTTGTTAGTTCAGACGATATTTGTACTGCTTTTTTTTTGGAGCATTCAGGATTTCCGCGTTGATCCCACACAATAAACCCAGTACAAATGGTGTCTGGATTGATCAGATTCTCCTTGAGGATTCTGTTCTCAAAATATTTATCAAGCGGTCCAAAACGGATCAATTGGCTCTCCATTCCTGCTGACGAGGATGGTAGCATTTGTCCAGATGGGCTGGTTGGCAATACCTGTTGGTTCACCCGTTACGCTTGGGCAACCTACTGATTAATGCGGATGGACAAATATCATTTGGCCACTGACCAAATATCAATTTGATTTTGTCTTTAAGAAAGGTTTAACTTCCATGGATTTACAAGAATTTAAGTTTACGTCCCCTTCGTTTATAATTGGAGCTGCCTCTGAAGCTGCTTGGAGACTGAAGACACCATCAGGGCTTTGGGCAGGTGGGAGTCCAAGTGTTTCCAAGTGTATGTCTATAATAAACTGTTTCTGTGATCTTTCCCAGGTGGTGCATGCTGTGTCTGGATCATAGGGCATTTTGGCACGCAAGAGAGAGGCTCAGTGGAGGTATTCAGAGAATCTTTCTTTACACTCGGATCGTTTCACTGTGTTATGGAAAGGTATACGGGGTTTGCAATGGGGTCAGCTGTACCTAGCTCTTTCTAGATTGTACCAGAATTGCCCTTCTCTGTCTATTCTAATTGTACACCTGGGGGGAAATGATCTTTGAAAATTGAGGACTCTATATTTGCTCTTTAAGATGAAAACTGATTTACATAGATTTAAAGTGGAAGTAAACCCCCCTATAGTTTTCAGCCAAGGAAGCTGCCATCTTTGCCTCTGTTTAATCTTCAACTGCCACAGTGCTGCACATGTGATCCGTTATTACACCAGCCATTGGATGGTTTGACTGTTTGGTTGTGAGCACAGCCAATGTGCAGTTAGCATTCCCGGCATGCCTTTTTTTTTTTAAACTGTTAAATCGATGGGTTTACTTCCGCTTTAAGTTGACTTCTCCTACCACCACTGTAATTTTTTCAGTGATTGTCCCCCGTTTGTCTTGGCTTCAATCTCCTCAATGCCGTTCTATGGAAAATATCAGGAAGAGGATAAATAGGGCGCTTGCAAAGTTTTTGCCTCTTCTTGGTGGTTTTTCATATAGTCACATAGACTTGGAGGGTGGGGTTGATGGTCTGTATCGCTAAGACGGAGTTCATTTGTTGTATGTGGGGTTGGACATATTCAACTTGGGAATTCAAACGTGTTGAAATGGCTGCGGGTATGGGGTAGACGGTCCAGTTTGTTGCACGAGGACCGGCTAGTGGGTGTTGTTTTTATATATATATATATATATTCATGCTCGCGTTCTGATAACTGGACAATGAAGTGGAGTCTGTATTGTCTTATTTTATTTGAATTTAAATCTGCGTGAAATAAATTTGTGTTATTTTGGTAAACCAATAAAATACCACAGCCATTTTATGCCATTTCCTGTGTTCAGTGTTTTCCTTCATTATTAGTATTGTAGGTTTGTTTGTATGGTGCAGGAGTTTGCGGCCTACAGTCCCACAGAGAATACATTCCACAGCTTTACAGAGAAGAAACATAAATGATATTGTCAGTCAGTCTTCTGTATAAATGAGGTCTTAAAGTCAGAATGAGACTAGCATCGGTTTAGATTCCTGGCTTCTCAGTAAAACTGTACTCAAGTTGAATTGGCACGGAAAATGCCCAGAAGAGATTAAAACACTCAATGCAGCAAAATTCAGTTAGTGATATGTCATTACTTGGCTATAAAATCTGTGTTTAAGTGGCATTTAAGTGGGATAGTTCAACAATTAAACGTAGGACTCTGGTAAGGCAACAGGCTTTAATATGGTGATCAGTTGCAATAAGCAGATTAAATCAGCAATAGCATATTTACTTTGTTCACCTGCAAAGCTAGCATGCAAATCCAGTATGCCATATCCTCACATTCTGTCTATGAGCATTACTTCATCATACTTATTGGCAGTATAACTTATGCAGGTAAAACACGCTTCAGAGCAGGGAAAAGCTCCCACTGCGCTCTTGGAACTGAGCCTCTTTTTCTGGTTCAGGGTTGCCCAGCACATTCACCATTCACAGACCCACCGAACTATTGCAGCCATTCGCCCACAAAAAATCATGGGGTTTCTGTAATGTAAACAGCACTGGGGATCCTGGGAGACATAATCAATCAATTATGGCCATGCCCATATTTGGTCAATGATGTCACCCAGGATCCCTGATGCTGTGTTTACTTTACCAAAATGCCAAGGATCTTTCATGTTGCAACCAGAGTGCAACATATACATATTGGCGGGAGCCGAGTTGTCATGATTGTTGATGGACTTACATCGCTGGACATCGTGATTACAACACCAAACATCATGATTGTTGGGGGACATTAGTGACTCTTTTATTGTATTTTTTGGTATTGTTATTAAAGGAGTTTTTCACAGTATCGGTGTATTTATTTTATTTAACTCTTTGGGGGAAGAGGTAAGGTGTACTAATGTAAGGGTCTGGTTGAAATTTTAAGGGGAATTACATGCTTTTTTTTAAGAACTAGTACACATATCTGTTTTTTTTTTTAAAGGGTCCATACATATTTTTGAAAAATGGTGTGGGATTCCAACCAAACCCTTATCCAGGCATGTAGACTAAGTGGCCAGTAATGGGTGAGTAGCAACATTAAGCCTTCCCCTCTTTATTGGCATCATACCAGGTTACATGCCTTTTAACAGTGAGGGGTCTACTTTTTAAGGGGGGTGCAAAGCCACCTCCCCCTTAAAAGTCACAGTGTCCCAATGTTAAGGGACAAGAGCACATCCAGCCCCCAAAAATAATATGGAGAATAAGGAGGTTCATTATAATGAGACTTAAAAATGCCAATTTATAATATACTAAATGTAAATAAAGATATACAAACATTAGAAAAAGTATTTTAATTACAAAAAAAATGCAATTAAAGAAAATGTCCCTACCATTCAAGTGTGTGCAGACCAAAGGTCAATTGTGATTTTTGCACTCCGGTCATAGAATCTGTAATAATAAGCTTGACCCATAAACATTTCAGACCAGTATTTCAAATAAACGGCAAATATATTCATCACAGCAGGCTCCTTTTCCTATGATATATTACTGAAGACGTTTGTACCTTTGATGATCAATAAAAACAACATAGGGCATAAACTATTTAACAAAAAGAATATTCTGCATGATCAGAAATAGCAGTCGGTATGCTATGATGCCTTAGGCTCCAGTCACACTATGGTTTTCTGGATCATGGGCAGAATTGCTGCTATTCCAAATCGCCTCAAATCGCGGGACGCCCTTGCGATCCCCATTACTTTCTTTGGCACCGCGGTGCAATTTTATCACAATTGACGCTTGACGAATCAAGGTCAAAACGTGCAAACAGAAACGCGGGACGCCTGTCGCCCAAAAGAAGTTCCGGAACTTTTTTTGGGCGACAAACGTCCCGCGATTTTGTTTGCATGATTTTACCGCCATTCATCGGGCGTCAATCAAGGTGCAACAGGGATCGCAAGGGCATCTTGTGATTTGTGGCAATTTGGAATCGAAGGCAGAGTCACAGCGATTCCGCCGCGATCCGGAATGCCATAGTGTGAATGGAGCCTTGCTGAACTATTTATGTTTATATATGTATAGAGTCTGGTATTGTTATACACATGCAATGTATATAACACCAAATAGAGAAACATTTTAAAAAGTTTGGTTCACGATGGTTACTATTACTTTAACATTCCTATGCTATTTAGTACTATAAGACCCTTAAAAAAGCAAATGTCTGCCTATTAAATCATATAAAGACCTTGGCTTGTCTTTGCTGAGCTACATAAATCTCATTATCATAGTGATTTGCCTATAAAGCACTAGAATGCTGATCACATATTTTATATCATTAATACAAGTGAGGGGGTTGAGCCATCTGCGCACACAGATGGAATGGAAGGATTTTCCGTGGGAGTCCTTCAAGCTGAGATTGTAGCCAACACGACTGCTAAGACCTAGGAAAGTAGTCCTAATTTGCCCTTTTATGTTATAGTATTTGTTATAATATGATATATTCATATGATGCCAATATCTCCTGCAACTATATAGCTAGGGGGCACCTCACCCCTATGTGAAGTTCTAAAAAGGGTATTGTTGGCCTAGTGGAATAAATGGTAGTAGGCAATCCATAATACATGCAACTATTCTGCAACACCACAACATGTAAGTAAAATGTGCTGCCAGGAAAAAAAAGATATACCCCAGCATGAATTCACAATAGACCTACATATTATCTGTTCTGAGGATTGATGTTTTCACTTATGGCACCACTATATTCACAATTGAGCATTTTTCTGCTCATTTTCCTATGCCTGACCACACAGAATCCCATTCTTTCTAATTGTACCAGTTTATTTATTACAGGTATTTATATAGCGCTAACAATATATGTAGTTTACATATATATATTGTACAGTCCCATCAGTCCATGCCCTCAAGGAGTTTACAATATAAGGGTCGTAACTCAAATGAATAATATACATATACTAGGGCCAATTTAGACATGAGCCAATTAACCTACCAGCATGTCTTTGGAGCATGGGAGGAAACCCACGCAGGCACAGGGAGAACATGCAAACTCCAAGCAGGTAGTGCCATGGTTAAAATTCAAACGGACGACCCTAGTGCTGCCAGGCAGAAGTATTATTATTATCATTATACAGGATTTATATAGCGCCAACAGTTTGCACAGTGCTTTCTGTGTAAGTACTGTGTAAAACGTCTATAATGAACCTGGAAAGTGCCTGAAAAATACACTTCAAAGTCACCAGGAATACGCTCTGCTCAGTTTTGAAAGTAAGCTTACATGCACCATCAGATTGTTATGTGTAAGATGCATAACTGCTGTAAAGCAAACAAGAGTACCAGGTCTGTCTTTAAAGGAAGGATGTATTAAAGTGTTACTCTGCTCCTGTGTCAAGTTAATAGGTTCTGCTAAAGTGCAGAATAAGGTGCTGTACCAGAGCTCCATACTTCATGACCACTTATCCGTGAAATGCATATCAGTTGGCTCACCACTTCTGTAGTACAATAATAAGCAGCTAAACCAGGCTGCTTCTGTGTCATTTCCTAAAAAAGGACTGCATTAAACATTGTTTGCATCTAAAATCTTCCTTAACACAATCACAAAGCTGTTTTGCAAACATAATAAAAAAAACATATATACGTATATATTTATATATTTAAAAATTGACCTGTGGTGCAGTGGCGGTGCGTCCATTAAGGGCACATGGCGCCGCCCCCTCTCTCTAGCCACCCCCCCATGTAGAATGGATAGAATCATGCATTGCATGAATCTATCCATGGCCGCTGTAGCCATCCCCTATTCCGGGGTCCGGCCCCTTTTCAGATGCCGGGCACCTGAATTACAGAGGCAGGTCTTTTTTTTGAAGTACCTGATTAGAGCCATAGGCTAATATACTTCAAAAAAGGTGAACCCGGAGCACAAAGCATTGTGCTCGCAGTTCACCCAGGTGTGTTAGAAAAGTGAATAAATATTTGCTTTTCTAACACTGAACTGCCTCTCCGCCAATCAGGAAGTGCGGGTGTGTTACCTGTCACCAAATTGGCTGAAACAACAGGCACTGTGATTGGACGCCTATCAGGAGGAGGGGAGGAGATGCATGGAGGACACAGCTTGCCGCCGTCACCTGCTGCCTGACCCACCACCGAGATAGGGTAAGTGCCGGGCAGATGGTGAGCGGGTGGGGGGGTCACAGTGGCAGCATTTGATGGTCACAGTGGCGGTATTTGATGGGCACAGTGGCAGCATTTGATGGGCACAGTAGCTGCATTTGATGGGCACAGTGGCAGCATTTGATGGGCACAGTGGCAGAATTCGATGGCACAATTGCTGCTGTGGTAATGTTGTACCCCACCAGTGCATGTACCCAGAATTCTCAACCAGATGGGTTGAGGGGCTCCAGGGTAAAAAAAAAAAACGGGACTGTACAATCACTTTAATATTCAAAGCAAATTTGCCTAGGCATGAAAACTAGGATGCAACTAAAGTAATGTTAAAAACAGTGTAAAACAACTAAATACAGTATACTTTCCTATCTATTTACTAATGCTAGGAGCATAAAAATTAAAAATAGTCAATGATGATTGATTAAACTCTGTGAAACAGTAATGCCGCGTACACACGACTGGACTTTCCGGCAGACTAGGTCCGACGGAATTAGTCTGTCGGACAATCCGATCATGTGTGGGCTAATCCGATCATTTTTCGTTAAAAAAATTAGACGGACCTAGAAATAGAACAGTTTCAAATCTATCCGACGGACTCAATTCCTATACGACGCAAGGAAAGCTATTGGCTACTGGCTATTAAACTTCCTTTTTTAGTCCCGTTTACATCATCACGTTCAAAACAAACAGACTTTCAGACGGACTTAGTCCATTCGTGTGTGGCCAAGTCCGCCGAAAGTTTGTCGGGAAGACTATCGGACCCAGTCTGTCGGAAAGTCCAGCCGTGTGTACGTGGCATCAGGCCTCATGCACACTGGGTGTTTGCCCAGTTCCTCTGAAAGCCTTTTCTCCTGGCAGGAGTTCCGGCTTTCAGAGGAGAAAAGCAATTATTAGTATATACCACTAATATACTCTTTTTGATTATTTACTATAATACACACTAGGCAGCTCTAATGCCACATACACACGATCGGACTTTCCGGCAGACTTGGTCCGGTGGACCGGAATCCGTTGGACAATTCGATCGTGTGTGGGCTCCAGCGGACTTTTCTTTCCCAAAAGTCAGACGGATCTAGAAATAAAACATGTTTCAAATCTTACCAACGGACTCGAGTCTGGTCGAAAAATCCGGTCATCTGTGTGCTAGTCCGATGGACGAAAACCGACGCTAGGGCAGCTATTGGCTACTGGCTATGAACTTCCTTAGTCCGTTCGTTTGAAAGTCCGGCGGTCCTCCGCTGCAAAGTCCGTCGGAAAGACTGTCGGACCTAGTCAGTCGAAAAGTCAGATCGTGTGAATGTGGCATAAGTCTTTTTGTACTTTGTTTTGCAGACCGAGGGCCCACGTCCAGTAGGGGGCTTGTGAGAAGCTCCTGTGTGAACCAGTGTGGCATGGGATCAGGGCTGTCAGGTGAGCCCGATCCCCTGCCGAACTGTACATCGGCAATGTGAAAAGCTCCGTCAGTCTCAAGTAAAAGTAAAGTGCAGGGGAGTGTGCTGTGCTCTCTGCTTCCCCCTACAGTGCAGTACCCGGCTGAATGAGGAAGCTGGAAAGGTACAGTACTGTGCTAAGCTAGATTCGTTTTAAAAGGGCTCTGTATGTGTGTGTGCATGTGTCTGTATGTATGTGTATGCATGTGTCTGTATGTGTGCGCGTTTGCATGTGTCTGTATGTATGTGTATGCATGTGTCTGTATATGTGTGCGTTTGCATGTGTCTGTTGATTGCATGTGCATGTGTGTGCATGTGTGTGCATGTGTGTGCATGTGTGTGCATGTGTCTGTATGTGTGTCTATGTATGTATGTGTATGCATGTGTCTATATGTGTGTGCATGTGTCTGTATGTGTGTGTGTGTGTGTGCATGTGTATGTGTCTGTATGCATGTGTCTGTATGTGTGTGCATGTGTCTGTATGTGTGTGCATGTGTCTGTATGTGTATGCATGTGTCTGTATGTGTGTGTGCATGTGTCTGTATGTGTGTGTGTGTGTGTGTGCATGTGTCTATATGTGCGTGTGCATGTGTCTGTATGTGTATGCATGTGTCTGTATGTGTGTGTGCATGTGTCTGTATGTGTATGCATGTGTCTGTATGTGTGTGTGCATGTGTCTGTATGTGTGTGTGTGTGTGTGCGTGTGCATGTGTCTATATGTGCGTGTGCATGTGTCTGTATGTCTGTATGTATGTGTATGCATGTGTCTGTAAGTGTGTGCATGTGTATGTATGTGTGTGCATGTGTCTGTATGTATGTCTGTATGTATATGCATGTGTCTTTATGTGTGTGCATGTATGTGTATGCATGTGTCTTTATGTGTGTGCATGTGTCTGTATGTTTGTATGTATGTGTATGTATGTCTGTATGCATGTGTGTGCATGTATCTGTATGTGTGTATATGTGTCTGTATGTGTGTGCATGTGTCTGTATGTATGTGTATGCATGTGTCTGCATGTCTCTGTATGTATGTGTGTCTGTATGTGTGTGCATGTGTATGTATATATGTCTGTATGTATGCATTTGTCTGTATGTGTGTGGGCATGTGTGTATGTTACTTTTAATTCAAACCCTCCCCCCATTTCTGTACCATAAGAACTGCTTTTGTAGGGCTTGTGTGTGATAGCAGCCAGGACTGCTGCTTCTCTGAAAAGCAATCCATGCACAGATCGCTTTTCAGGGCATTTGAAAGGCGGTAAGGAGGCATTATGTTGCCTCCTCACCACCTGTTTTAAGCCCGTAAATGCAGCATCACTATCCCGCAACTGTGCAATGCACACAGTTGCGGGGTAGTTGCAGTGCAGTCCCAATCACCCTGGGTATACCTCCAGCTGAAGCCACAGCATGTGTACACCCCCAGCTGCTCCCTCTGCAACTAAAGGGGGAGAAGTTGGGGGTGGTAAAAACAGCTTAACTATGCTCCCCTGAAAGGTGACTCCGGATGGGGGGGGGGGGGTTCCGAAAAGCGGAGGTTCAATTTTTGCGTGAACCTCTGCTTTAAGGATAGAGGACAGAGCTGTCAAAAGGAGTGGTAGGGAGTGCATGTTACAAGGAGAAAGATCTGAAGGGATAAACAAGGTCATCTGATGTCTGTGTGGTGTTTTTCAAAGTATTTTCTTGTGTTCATTTGCTGAAGTGGAGAGTCAGAAGTGCTCCCACTTCTAGAAAGAGCCCCAGTTGCAAATGTGCCCCCTGCAAATGCTTCCCCCAAAAGAAGCTTATATTTATACTGATAGGGATGGGGGATAGGTGCATTTCAATTACCAATCAGGAGGTAATAAAGATTGGCTGGTTAACAGGGCAAAATTCTTACTTCAGAAACAGACTAACAAGAGGGCACTAAAGTTACGTGCCATAATTTGGGGTAAGACTAGGTAGATAATAAAGCATTGTAATGTGGACAGGTCTACAGACAGTTAAGCAAAAATAACATACCAGCAATTATTAAATAGATATAAGCAAAGGCAGATAGCAGTGTTTCAGTTTTTGGGTGGAGTTGTTTCAGTAGCCCATACCAGCAATTATTAAATAATACCAGGCAGGTGATTAAACAGTCACAAAACAATAAGTGAATATACAAAAATACCATACAGTGTATAAATAAAAAGTGGACAATCTAGAAACACAATGATGTGTCACTAGTGTCAAGTGCATAAAAATGTATGCAAAAAACTAAATCGTATGAAATCTAAATAATAAAGAGATGGGTGATCTAAATGACAGAATGACGTGTCATTAGTGCCAAATGTGTGCACATAATACATATAAATATAAAACACACCGAGTGAAATGGTTGAGTATTATAGCATAAAATGATACAGTGCAGTTAAGTATATCATATACACAAACATACATAAAAATATAGTGATTCTCATAAGAAACCACGATATGTGTGAATAAATAGTACAATGTGGAAAGGAAAATCAGTCCACAAAAAAGACAACAAGACAATGGGGGTTATTTACGAAAGGCAAATCCACTTTGCACTACAAGTGCAAACTACAAGTGCAAAGTGCACTTGAAATTACACTGAAAGTGCACTTGGAAGTGCATTCGCTGTAAATCTGAGGGGGTAGATCTAAAATGAGGGGAAGCTCTGCTGATTTTATTATCCAGTCATGTGCAAGCTAAAATGCTGTTTTTATTTTCCTTGCATGTCCCCCTCGGATCTACAGTGACTGCACCTCCAAGTGCACTTTCAGTGAAATTTCAAGTGCACTTTGCACTTGTAGTTTGCACTTTTAGTGCAAAGTGGATTTGCCTTTAGTATTAGACATGTGCGATTAGTTTCGTACGAATTCGTAATTCGTACAAATTTACGAATACGTAGTACGAATTTTTTCAAATACGAATTCCGTACGGAATACGAAATTCCGTTTACGAATTTCGTCGCCAAATTTATTCGAATCCGACTACCAAATATCGAATTTCAACTAATATGAAAGAAATTATTATAGCGGATATAACGAATTATAGCGGATATAACGAATAATTCGAATGGATTCGAATGAATTCGAATGACAAAGTGTCATTTTTGCAGGAAAAATTCCGTTTACGAATTTCAGCTCCAAATTATTCGAATCCAACTACCAATATCGAATTTCAACTAATTCGAAAGAAATTATTATAGCAGATATAACGAATGAATTCGAATGAATTCGAATGAATTCGAATGATTCGAATGACAAAGTGTCATTTTTGCAGAAAAAAAAGCTATTTAAAATCACTTGCGGCTATTGCCGGCAAATGAATTGTCGGCTCCATAACACAGAGAACAGTCATTCATTGATATAAAAAAAAAAAAAGCGTAGGGGTCCCCCCAAATTCAATAACCAGGCCCTTCAGGTCTGGTATGGATATTAAGGGGGACCCCAGCCAAAAA
Source organism: Lithobates sylvaticus (assembly GCA_028564925.1). Classification (NCBI taxonomy): domain Eukaryota; kingdom Metazoa; phylum Chordata; class Amphibia; order Anura; family Ranidae; genus Lithobates; species Lithobates sylvaticus. The sequence continues at coordinate 202,539,863 of CM053026.1, read as the reverse complement.
AAAAAAAAAATGGCGTGGGGTCCCCCCCAAATATCCATACCAGCCCTTCAGGTCTGGGATGGATTTTAAGGGGAACCCCGGCAAAAAAAAAAAAAAAAATGTGTGGGGTCCCCCTCAAAATCCATACCAGACCCTTTATCCGAGCACGCAACCTGGCAGGCCGCAGGAAAAGAGGGGGGGACGAGAGCGCGCCCCCCTCCCGCCTGAACCGTACCAGGCCACATGCCCTCAACATTGGGAGGGTGCTTTGGGGTCCCCCCCAAAGCACCTTGTCCCCATGTTGATGAGGACAAGGGCCTCATCCCCACAACCCTGGCCGGTGGTTGTGGGGGTCTGCGGGCGGGGGGCTTATCGGAATCTGGAAGCCCCCTTTAACAAGGGGACCCCCAGATCCCGCCCCCCCCCCTGTGTGAAATGGTAAGGGGGTACAAAAGTACCCCTACCATTTCACCAAAAAAGGTGACAAAAATGGTAAAAATGACAGGAGACGGTCTTTGACAATTCCTTTATTAAAATCTTCTTTCTTCTTCTTCTTCTTTCTTCTTCTTCTTTTTTCTTCATCTTCTTCTTCCGGCATCTTCTTCCATCTTCTTCTTCCTCCGATCCGCTTCTTCTTGCTCCGGTCTTCTCGTCCTTCTCGTCCGGCATCGGCGTTGGCGTCTGTTCTCGCAGGCCTCTTCTCGCAATGGGAGGCTCCCGCTCTGTGAGGCTTCGCTCCGGCTGACAGGTCTTTTATAACGGAGGGCACCTGGTAACCCCGCCCCCTCTGACGCACGGGGACGTCATGGGGACTTCCCTATGGCTTTCCCCATGACGTCAGAGGGGGGCGGGGTCACCAGGTGCCTTCGTTATAAAAGACCTGTCAGCCGGAGCGAAGCCTCACAGAGCGGGAGCCTCCCATTGCGAGGAGCGGCCTGCGAGAACAGACGCCGACGCCGATGCCGGACGAGAAGGACGAGAAGACCGGAGCAAGAAGAAGCGGATCGGAGAAAGAAGAAGATGGAAGAAGATGAAGAAGAAGGAGAAGATGAAGATGAAGAAGAAGAAGAAGACCAGAAGAAAGAAGATTTTAATAAAGGAATTGTCAAAGACCGTCTCCTGTCTTTTTTACCATTTTTGTCACCTTTTTTGGTGAAATGGTAGGGGTACTTTTGTACCCCCTTACCATTTCACACAGGGGGGGGGGCCGGGATCTGGGGGTCCCCTTGTTAAAGGGGGCTTCCAGATTCCGATAAGCCCCCCGCCCGCAGACCCCCACAACCACCGGCCAGGGTTGTGGGGATGAGGCCCTTGTCCTCATCAACATGGGGACAAGGTGCTTTGGGGGTCTCAGACCCCAAAGCACCCTCCCAATGTTGAGGGCATGTGGCCTGGTACGGTTCAGGCGGGGGGGGGGCCGCTCTCGTCCCCCCCTCTTTTCCTGCGGCCTGCCAGGTTGCGTGCTCGGATAAGGGTCTGGTATGGATTTTGAGGGGGACCCCACGCCATTTTTTTTGGCTGGGATTCCCCTTAAAATCCATCCCAGACCTCAAGGGTCTGGTATGGATTTTGAGGGGGACCCTACGCCATTTTTTTTTTTTTTGGCTGGGGTCCCCCTTAATATCCATCCCAGACCTGAAGGGCCTGGTGATTGAATTTGGGGGGACCCCCACGCTTTTTTTTTTTTATCAATGACTTCAATGAATGACTGTTCTCTGTGTTACGGATCCGACAATTCATTTGCCGGCAATAGCCGCAAGTGATTTTAAATAGCTTTTTTTTTCCTGCAAAAATGACACTGTGCAGGAACAGTTCTCTATATTAGATATACTGAATCTCGAATCATTCGAAGCATTCGTTATATCCGCTATTATAATTTCTTTCATATTAGTTGAAATTAGATATTTGTTAGTTGTTGTATTCAAATTGTTCTCTGTGTTACGGGAATCGGCAATTAGCCGCGAGTGATTTTAAATAGCTTTTTTTTCCTGCAAAAATGACACATTGTACAGAGACAGTTCTAAGCACGGGAAACATGACCCCCCTTCATAGGCATACTATAGAGTATATAGTATATAGAAGGGGGCATGTTTCACGTGCTTAGAACTGTCTCTGTACAATGTGTCATTTTTGCAGGAAAAAAAAGCTATTTAAAATCACTCGCGGCTAATTGCCGATTCCCGTAACACAGAGAACAATTTGAATACAACAACTAACAAATATCTAATTTCAACTAATATGAAAGAAATTATTATAGCGGATATAACGAATGCTTCGAATGATTCGAGATTCAGTATATCTAATATAGAGAACTGTTCCTGCACAGTGTCATTTTTGCAGGAAAAAAAAGCTATTTAAAATCACTTGCGGCTATTGCCGGCAAAGGAATTATCGGATCCGTAACACAGAGAACAGTCATTCATTGAAGTCATTGATAAAAATAAGCGTGGGGGTCCCCCCAAATTCAATAACCAGGCCCTTCAGGTCTGGGATGGATATTAAGGGGGACCCCAGCCAAAAAAAAAAAAAAAATGGCGTAGGGTCCCCCTCAAAATCCATACCAGACCCTTGAGGTCTGGGATGGATTTTAAGGGGAACCCTAGCCAAAAAAAATGGCGTGGGGTCCCCCTCAAAATCCATACCAGACCCTTATCCGAGCACGCAACCTGGCAGGCCGCAGGAAAAGAGGGGGGGACGAGAGCGGCCCCCCCTCCTGCCTGAACCGTACCAGGCCACATGCCCTCAACATTGGGAGGGTGCTTTGGGGGTCTGAGACCCCCAAAGCACCTTGTCCCCATGTTGATGAGGACAAGGGCCTCGTCCCCACAACCCTGGCCGGTGGTTGTGGGGGTCTGCGGGCGGGGGGCTTATCGGAATCTGGAAGCCCCCTTTAACAAGGGGCCCCCAGATCCCGCCCCCCCCTGGGGGAAATGGTAAGGGGGTACAAAAGTACCCCTACCATTTCACCAAAAAAGTGACAAAAATTGTAAAAATGACAGGAGACGGTCTTTGACAATTCCTTTATTAAAATCTTCTTTCTTCTTTCTTCTGGTCTTCCTTTCTTCATCTTCTCCTTCCGGCATCTTCTTCCATCTTCTTCTTCCTCCGATCCGCTTCTTCTTGCTCCGGTCTTCTCGTCCTTCTCGTCCGGCATCGGCGTCGGCGTCTGTTCTCGCAGGCCGCTCCTCGCAATGGGAGGCTCCCGCTCTGTGAGGCTTCGCTCCGGCTGACAGGTCTTTTATAACGAAGGCACCTGGTGACCCCGCCCCCCCTCTGACGTCATGGGGAAAGCCATAGGGAAGTCCCCATGACGTCCCCGTGCGTCAGAGGGGGGCGGGGTTACCAGGTGCCCTCCGTTATAAAAGACCTGTCAGCCGGAGCGAAGCCTCACAGAGCGGGAGCCTCCCATTGCGAGGAGCGGCCTGCGAGAACCGATGCCGATGCCGGACGAGAAGGACGAGAAGACCGGAGCAAGAAGAAGCGGATCGGAAGAAGAAGAAGAAGATGGAAGAAGATGCCGGAAGGAGAAGATGAAGAAACCGAAGGATGAAGAAAAGAAAGAAGAAAGAAGATTTTAATAAAGGAATTGTCAAAGACCGTCTCCTGTCATTTTTACAATTTTTGACACTTTTTTGGTGAAATGGTAGGGGTACTTTTGTACCCCCTTACCATTTCACACAGGGGGGGGGGGGCGGGATCTGGGGGTCCCCTTGTTAAAGGGGGCTTCCAGATTCCGATAAGCCCCCCGCCCGCAGACCCCCACAACCACCGGCCAGGGTTGTGGGGATGAGGCCCTTGTCCTCATCAACATGGGGACAAGGTGCTTTGGGGGGGACCCCAAAGCACCCTCCCAATGTTGAGGGCATGTGGCCTGGTACGGTTCAGGCGGGAGGGGGGGCCGCTCTCGTCCCACCCTCTTTTCCTGCGGCCTGCCAGGTTGCGTGCTCGGATAAAGGGTCTGGTATGGATTTTGAGGGGGACCCCACGCCATTTTTTTTTTTTTGGCTGGGGTTCCCCTTAAAATCCATACCAGACCTGAAGGGCCTGGTTATTGGAATTGGGGGGACCCCACGCCATTTTTTTTTTTTTTTTTGGCTGGGGCCCCTTAATATCCATACCAGACTTGCAGGGCCTGGTTATTGAATTGGGGGGGACCCCCACGCTTTTGCTATTTTTTTTTAATCAATGAATGACTGTTCTGTGTGTTACGTAGCCGACTTTTTATTAGCCGCGAGTGAGTTTTTAAATAGCTTTTTTTCCTGCAAAAATGACACTTTGTGCAGGAACAGTTCTCTATATTAGATATACTGAATCTCGAATTCATTCGAAGCATTCGAACCATTCGTTATATCCGCTATTATAATTACTTTCATATTAGTTGAAATTGATATTTGTAGTTGGATTTACTAACGATTCGTAACTATTCGTAACGATTCGTAACTATTCGTAACGATTCGTAACGATTCGTAACTTGACATTGAAATTCGATATTTGTAGTTGGACTCGAATTGTTCTCTGTGTTATGAGAACCGACAATTCATTAGCCGCGTTAACGATTCGTAACGATTCGTAAAAAAAAAATTTGTAACTTTTATTCCTATTACAAGGATTGTAAACATACCTTTTAATAAAAAAAAATGACAGGACCTCTTAAATATGAGATCTGGGGTCAAAAAGAAATTCATATTTCGTACGAATTCAAACGGAATTTCGTACACGAATTACGAATTACGAATTTTTTTATATACGAAACGGGATGGCCTGCAACACAGGTTGTACCGAAGCTAGGAGATTCCAGGTGAGCCGTGCAACTCAGGAGCGTTTGTGACGCCATGGCAAACTGATCCATGTGGTGATCCTGCTCATCCAATCTATAAAAAAATATTACCAACAAGTGGATTCACTGCATCTTCTGAATTCATGGCCTTCGCCTACTGTCAGAAACCATGCATCAGACTGAGACAGAAGTACAGTTAAATCACACTTGTTTAATAATAATAATAATAATAAAGGTAAACATAGTCAAAACATAGCCAGAGTTCAGGAACCAGAACGAATAGTCAGACAACCAAAACTACAGGGAGCCAGAGATGAGCGCAGTAGAACAGCAAGCAGGATCTGGAGCCAGAAGAAATGTCAGCCAAGCAAGTCTTTAACAGGAACACAGGAGAGCGTCTCTAGAGATGTGACCAAGGTGAAGGCAGAGATCATCTGGACTGGACGGCTTATATATATATAAATATACTGTGTTAAACGGTCACTACACTCACACTGACTGAACTGTCCCTAGATTCACACTAATGTAAAGTTAAATGGTGGTCGCTCTACACTCACACTGACTGAACTATCCCTACATCCACACTAATGGAAAGATGAATGGTCGCACTACATTCACACTGAACTATCCCTAGATTCACACTAAACTGATATTCTACACTGACAATAGAATCAGAAAAGCACACTATGGCACACTTACTGTCTAATAGCACTGAATAGAGATGATCCCGATTTTCAAGTCGAACGTAAGTTAGACTCGAACATCGGGTGTTCGCCAAATAGCGAACAATTTGGGGTGTTCCTTGCAAATTCGAAAGCCGTGGAACACCCTTTAAAAGTCTATGGGATTAATCAAAAGTGCTAATTTTAAACGCTTATATGCATGGTATCGTCAAAAAAAGTGTTTGGGGACCCGGGTACTGCCCCAGGGGGCATGTATCAATGTAAAAAAAAAGTTTTAAAAACTGAACTTTTTTCGGGAGCAGTGATTTTAATAATGCTTATAACTGACCCCTTATAACTGAGGGCGGGGTCACCCAGAAACGTAACCGGGTGACCCGCCCCCCCCTGACGCTACAGGGAAGCCATAGGGATATCCCCGTGCATCAGAGGGGGTGGGGTCACCTTGCGACATCACTGTGTGGCCCCGCCCTCAGTTATAAAAGAACTGTCACCTGAGAGGACGGTCATCCCATGGAGGCGGATGAGTGGCGGCATGCGGCTTTTTTTTTTTTTTCGGTCCGTCGGCAGAGCAAGAGAAGAAGACTTCGTGGGACATTTTTATTTTTTAAAAGAGGACTTGTCCCAAGCCGTGTCATGTAATTTTTACAATTTTCACACTTTTTTTGTGAAATGGTAGGGGTACATTTGTACCCGTTACCATTTCACACGGGAGGGAGGCCGGGATCTTGGGGTCCCCTTGTTAAAGGTGGCTTCCAGATTCCGATAAGCCCCCCGCCCGCAGACTCCCACAACAGCCGGGCAAGGGTTGTGGGGATGAGGCCCTTGTCCCCATCAACATGGGGACAAGGTGCTTTTGGGGGCTACCCCAAAGCACCCTCCCCATGTTGAGGGCATGCGGCCTGCCAGGTTGCATGCTCGGATAAGGGTCTGGTATGGATTTTGAGGGTGGACCCCCACGCCATTGTTTTTTTCATTTTGGCGCGGGGTTCCCCTTAATATTCATACCAGACCCAAAGGGCCTGGTAATGGACTGTGGGGGAATCCCATGCCATTTTTTTCAATGACTTTTATGTGTATTGCCTGGACTGACAATTCATTATAGCCTCGAGTTCTTTTAAATTACTTTTTTTTCCTTTAGAAATGTCATTTTGTGCAGGGACTGTTGTAAACACGGGAAACATGTGCCACTTTACAGGCATACTATAGACACCCCCCAGGTATGAAATGTAAAGAAATATTTCACTTTTTTTGTTTCACTTTAAGCATTATTAAAATCACTGCTCCCTGATCCACCTGCTGGCTTGTATGCATTTTTGGGCAATTTTTAGGCATTTTGTCAAGGCACCCCTGAAGAAATCTCAGGGCACTCCTGGTTGAATTTAGTGAACGGCTTTGAAGGACCCAACAACTTGAATGGCTTTCTAAATTATTATAATATAGGTAACTAGAGACAACATGGAAAAACTTGAACATTGGTGTTTCCTCTAATTAGTTATACTGTACCTATACTTACATGTGCTGAATCAAAGTAAAGTATGTCTCTCCTACCATCCTATACAAAAGTTGGCCAAATTTTGAAAAGTTGTGCCCACCTTTAGATCATGATTTTGTGCACTTTGTAGCTAACACTTATTTTGTATATTACTTTATTCCAAGTAACATTTCATAGGCATACTGCAACTTACCAGTTGCAAAGTACAAATGTATATACTGTATAAAAACATATATATGCACACACAAGAAAATTTTAACAATGTAATAAGAGACAGGGTCCCAGGTGTTTTGAGGCACATCTATTACTGTACAATTTCCTGTACAATTGTAGCTTTGAGTGTGCAAATTCTGTGCTGCTAGCATTGAATGGATTCACAGGAATAATAAGAGGCTTTATGTATCATTGATATATAATGAATCTACAAAGATCAGTTTCTTAAGATATTCTCATGTCTATATTTGTATTTCTATACCATATAACTAAAGGAAACTCAGTTGAGCATTATGGTGTTATTATATATGTGTTATTATGTACAGTATATATGACCCATATAACATATCTAGAACAACATTTCATAAAGATAAAAACAAACAAAAGGTCTGTACAATAAACATTGTTATGTGGGCACTGTGCCCCTAACAGCACAGGTGGATGAAAAGACCACTGCTTGTTGCATGTATGTAGCCAAGTGCTGGACTACAGAAACATGTTGTTGCACTATCTCCACCAGTCAGCAGAGGGAGAACTATAGCCAGGAAAGTTTATGGACTTATATTCATGACGCTGAGGAGCATGAGAATTGAGGTCTAGGGCAGCAGTCATAGAATGGGACTCATGGACTCTTTAAACTACACTTCCTAGAGTACCATGAGGCAGAGGGGAAGTGGTGAAATAGCTTTTACTGGACTGCCCTACAGATCACTTTCTTTTGGCACTGAGGAAATTGAGCAGAGCACATCTGCTGCATACTGGCCAGACTGCTAGGAGGCAAGACCAGTGGGGACACCCAGGGCAGCATAGCAAAAATGGCAGCAATCGCATCTCCACTGTTGCTGCTGGGACTCCAGAGCATCCTCTAACCTTCTACTTTCCACTGTTGAATCTCTAAAGGCATCCCATGGAGAGACTGAGAGAGCCGCCCCCTTTCTACAGCAAGTGTTCACAGCCGCACCACAGGGACTGGTGAGAGGGCACTGCCTATTGTTAACACTGCTAGCAGGGACTGAGTTACTGGAGCAAGACATTAAGTATACCACAGCTATACGGCACCAAGGGGCCACTCTGTGCAATATCATTGCACAGACCAGGCAGTTATAACCTCTTCTTTTATTTTAGTATCACTGGAAAAAAAAATACATCACGCGGTACTTTTTTTTCAGCACATATTGTGCGCACACCACTGCAACGCAATGATGTGGACCAGCCACATCGAACACAAGACAGTTTGCCCTGTCTTGCGGTGGGGATGAAGAGGGACTGCGCTGGAATAGCCACCCAACACAGTCCCATCGCACCTGGTGTAAATCTATCCTCAATTCTAAACATCACTGATCCTTAATTTCATGAAGAATAGGGCAAAGTCCCTCTGTACACAGTGGCCATAATCCTAAGCAAGTTATTAATGTAAATGTATTTTTAGATTTGTAATTTATTGTTAGAGTGTTACATTTGTTTAAAATCATAAAGCTGCAAGGTGCCGAGTATGGAAAGGCTGCAACTGTGAAACTGTGAAATAAAATACAAAGCATTTTTTTGAATCTACAAATACGAGGGGCGCTCAAGTAAAACACGGACCTTTTAATTTTACAGGTATAAAAAGGAATGCTAGCATGGCAGTACTACACGCAGTAGTAAGTGGCAAGTGTGTCCTATTACTGATAGGTGGCGCACATGTCGCAGGCCAGTCCAGAGACCCTTAACCAAGATTGCAGACAACAGTGTAAAGCCCCATACACACGGTCGGATTTTCCGATGGATTCTGTCCTATCAGACAATGTTGTCGGAAATTCCGACCGTGTGTAGGCACCATCGGACAGTTTCCATCGGATTGTCTGACGGACAAAGTCCTATCTCCTGCTGGATAGATTTTTTGACAACAAAGTCCGATCACACCAAATCCGATCGTGTGTAGCGAATTCCGACGGACAAAGTGCTACGCATGCTCAGATCACATTACAAGACCAAAGCTATTGGCTACTAGCCTCTACGTAGTCCCGTCGTAGGCAACAAACGTCACCACGTTCAGAATGATCGGATTTTCCGACAACTTTGTCCGACCGTGTGTATGCAAAACCAACATCGGACAAAGTACGACGGACATGATCTGACGGACCTGGTCCTCGGATAATCCGCACGTGTGTATGGGGCTTTAGTGTGTGCATGGAACAGCGCGTGGTGAGGAAGTTTCTTGAAAACAAAGGCTTAAAACCTGTGGATATCAACAGAAGCCTTGAAGCACAGTATGTTGATAAGACTCTCAGCCCCAGTAAGACATTTGAATGGTGTAAACGTTTCAAAGATGGCCATATGTCCATCAGTGACAATCCTGGCCGTTATTGTTCCCAGCCCACAACAGTCATTCCTATGAACATTCAGTGCGTGGAATGACTGATCTTGGATAACCAACGCATAACCTGTTTTGAAATTGCACAAGAGACAAATTCCGGTGATCAGCATTTCAGCACTGATGACGAAGTAAGGCAGGCTGTCCTAGGATGGTTCAGGCATACTGACAAATCTTTCTATGCTGAAGCTTTCCAGACATTAGTTAAATGCTGGGATACATGTATAAATGTAGCAGGGGAGTATGTTGAAATATAAATGCAGTTTTCACTCCTTGAAATTTGTTCTTTTAATATATAAACTCAAAGTCCTGGTTTGACTTGAATGGAATAAAAGGGCGCAATTCATTTGTGCCCATGTATGTGATTTCGCGGGCACCCCCTCCCCTCTCCTCTCCCTAGGAATATTCTGTTTTAATAATAAATAAATAAAAAAAAAAATGGAATTGCATGTTTTGCTTCTGGTGTCCCTACCCTTTTAAATTTCCAGGTTACCTGGGACAGGTGATCTCTGACTGGTCCAGGTGAAGCAGGTGACTGTGTGGAAGGTTCTGGAACCCACCTGGACGCTATATAAGGCAGCAGCAGCCGGTGCTTCTTGATGCTGGCTGGGCACTGGACTTTGCTCCTGCGGGTCCGCCATGAAGACTGAATGAATGAATGATTTGTATAGCACTGCAACTGCAAACTGAATCGCCTTGAGGGAGACTCTTCTGAGGGAGCTCCTGGAGTGAGCGGAGAGCGTCGGAGGAGAAGAATCGATCCGCAGCTGCCTTGGGGGATGCGGAAGAAGAGCGGCATGAAGGAGAGGGAGAGGTCACAGCCGAGTCCCCTGGAGCTTCCAGCAGCCATCCGGAGGTCCAGCGCTATGATGACTAAACGCCACTCTCCGTCAGACCCAGGCACAGCCGCGCAGTGGAACGGCCAGCAGCCATGGCACCCAAAGAGAAGGATTGCGGAGCTCTGGCAGGCTCAAGTGAGCTCCCTCCACGTCACCGAAGAGGCACGGCCATAAGGGGAGTCGTGGGCGGCGTCCAGCACAGTCAAGCAGCGCCTCCACCTCTTGCTCCTGTTGTCGGGCAACCCACTGAGCGGTCATCCAGGCGCCCTCTGCAGGACGAATTGCCAGCTGCGCCAGCTATACAACAGCAAGGTCATTTAACCCCTGCTGTGCCCTCATTGCAAGCGGGTTTGTGTCACGTACCTGGTGGTGCGAGCCCGATATTGCAGAGAGAGACCTCCCTTGCGTCTCCCACTCCTGGTTCCCTGGTAGGATGACAGGAGACCCAGGAGTGAGGAGGAGCACGGGTGCCTGGCAGGATCAACAGACCGGTGGAGGACACAAGGTCAACTCAGCAGACGAGGTGGATGATCTGGATAGCAGAGTAGACTGGATCTGGACAGGTGAGCTGGTTCGGTCTAGCAGGTAGGATAGCAGAGCAGGTTGGGCCTGGATGGACCAGCAGGATCAGCAAGCAAACAGGATAGCAGAGCAGGCTGGATCTGGATGGACAACTTAGCAGACTGGATAGCAGAGCAGGCCGGAACTGGACAGGTAAGCTGGTTCAGTAAGCAAACAGGATAGCAGAGCAGGCTGGGTCTGGATAGACAGCTTAGCAGACTGGATAGCAGAGCAGGCTGGGTCTGGATGGACAGCTTAGCAGACTGGATAGCAGAGCAGGCCGGAACTGGACAGGTAAGCTGGTTCAGCAAGCAAACAGGATAGCAGAGCAGGCTGGGTCTGGATAGACCGCTTAGCAGACTGGATAGCAGAGCAGGCTGGATCTGGATGGACAGCTTAGCAGACTGGATAGCAGAGCAGGCCGGAACTGGACAGGTAAGCTGGTTCAGCAAGCAAACAGGATAGCAGAGCAGGCTGGATCTGGATAGACAGCTTAGCAGACTGGATAGCAGAGCAGGCTGGGTCTGGATGGACAGCTTAGCAGACTGGATAGCAGAGCAGGCCGGAACTGGACAGGTAAGCTGGTTCAGCAAGCAAACAGGATAGTAGAGCAGGCTGTGTCTGGATAGACAGCTTAGCAGACTGGATAGCAGAGCAGGCTGGGTCTGGATGGACAGCTTAGCAGACTGGATAGCAGAGCAGGCCGGAACTGGACAGGTAAGCAAGCCAACAGGAAGCAGGACCTTGGAACAGACTGGATCAATACAGGTGATCAGGTTTGGCACAGGAAACAGAACCTCAGAACGGACTGGAGCAATACAGGTGATCAGGTTCATCACAGGGAACAGAACTTCAGACCGGATTGGAGCAATACAGGTGATCAGGTTCATCAGAATAGGTCAGGTCAGGAATCAGGCTGGCATCAAAGTACAAGGGGATGAGGCAGAAGAATGGTCACAACAAGCCAAGGTCGGGTACAGGCAGATAGCTGGATAGTCACAGGTAAGCCGGGTCAAACAGGACAGAGGTATCAGGATCAGGTTACATACACCACAACGCTGTAGAGCAGACAGCGGGGACCGTCTGCTCAGGCCAGGTTTAAATAGGCTACCTGGCGCCAACCAGAGCGCGCACCTGTCTCCCTGTGCGCGTGCCCGCACACGTGCACGCACCCCGGCGCGCATGCGCAGTGGCGCCTGTGGGCCAGGACGGACAGGGTTCAGGTTTCTGGCAGGATCTTCATGACAGTTTGCCTCATTCATTATCTAGTTCTATGGGTTCTTTTCCTCTGTTGGATTCTCTGGTATCCTCTTTTTCTAAAATAGCTGAGGCTGTAGTGTCCCAGCATTTCTTTTCTTCTCCTTCTGTTCTTTCACCTGCTAATGTGTGGTCTCCTAATATTAACATATCTGTTGCAGCACAAACACCTGCTTACCTGACATTTCTCCTTCCGCTGATTTATTTAAACATTCCGTTCGTTCCTGAAATGTCTGTTAGGGAAGTTCTACCCTGTGCATTGTCCGCCCGTTTTCATTTACCTGTTTCTGTAAAGGAAAAAATATGGAAGGGGGAATTCATTGATATGCTATCATTACTTCCCTCTTCTAAGGGATCTCTGCGTTATGATAGAAAATCTGAAGATAAACCCGAGGATGATAGGCGAAGGCCTATTGGCAGGTCATTTTTTAATTGGCTTCAGGTTTTTTGCATTTTTTCTAGTATCATAGGGAAAAAATTCCCTGACCACTGTAGCAGCCTTTTTCAGTATTTGGAAATCATCCTTGAGGCATAAAAAATGTGGGGCTCTGGGTTGGTTCGTTTATGAATCCTTTCGTCAAAAATTAGCTGTTTACTCTAGCTTGCAGTGGGGCATGAAGGACATTGGCCTTTGGCTGAACTTGATTGTTCCTCAAAAATCTTTTCCTCCTAAGCAATCACCTTAAGCTTCTGGCCTCCAATCCCCTTACAAGAAAGGGTATTGCTATGCATTTAAAATGAGAGTCAGTGTAAGTGGGGTAGTTCTTGCCGCTATAAACATGAATGCTCTTTTTGTTCTGGCTCTCACCCTTGGCTAGGTGCTTCAAAAAAAGAAAAACAGTCCCAATAGCTCACAGAAGGATAATTTTTCCAAGAGCCTGCACCCCAGTGAGGCTGGAAAATATGCTCCATTGGCTATCAATCTACCCAGACAAGGAGAGGGCCAGTCTCTTAACTAAAGGTTTTATGGACGGTTTTCCCTTACTGTTTTTTTCTGGTGTAGGCTGCCAGCCAGTGAAGAATTTGAGGTCTGTGGATATGTTTTCAGATATTGTCCGGGAAAAAATCCAAAAAGAGATTAGGGAAGGGTGGGTGGCTGGCCCCTTCCTTTCTCCACCTTCTGATCATTTCCAAGTCTCCCCTCTGGGCATCGTGCCCGAAAAAGAACCCAATTCTTTCAGATTCATACACCACTTGTCTTTCCCCGAAGGTAACTCCTTGAATAATGATATAGACTCTTCTCTCTCTTTGGTTTCCTATTCAACCTTTGAGGATGTGGTTCAGATTATCCGGCGCCTTGGGGAAAGCGCTCTGTTGGCTAAGGCGGATATTAAATCTGCGTTTAGATTGTTGCTGATTTCCCCATTATCCTTTAACTCGCTTGGTTTCTGTTTTGATGATCTTTATTTTTTCGATATGTGTCTTCCTATGGGTTGTTCCTTATCTTGCGCTTATTTTGAATCCTTTGCATCCTTACTACAATGGGTGGTGTCCTTTGAGTCCGGCTTTGATAGCATTATACATTACCTTGACGTCTTCCTCTTTGTAGGTTCCCCCTTTGCTTTTATCTTTTGCAGCTCTTTTCTAGTATCTCTGCATTTTTTGGCATCCCCTTGGCAGTTGAAGAGACTATTCTTCCATCCGTTTCTCTTGAATTTCTAGGCATCAAAATTTACACCTTAGCCATGGAGTTCATGCTTTCAAGATGACTTAGTCTTTGCAGCCGACCTGGAGCTCGCCAATGACGCGGCAAGCTCCCAAGGGTTTGCGGCCATTTGGAGCACACATTGGCTATGTCGTTCTTGGTCTGATTCTTGGATTGTTTGGAATGCTACCAAGAACATTGTTTTGTTAAAAAAATGTCCTATTGGTGTGGCTTTTGAGCTCTGGAGTGCTCATTTCGCTAACAAACTAATAATTATTCAAACTGATAACAAGGAGTGCTTTTTGCCATAAATTGCTTATCTTCTAAGTTCCTCTCTGTCATTAAGTTAATTCGGTGTTTCTTTTTACTGTGTTTAAAACATAACATGTGGTTAATCTCTGACTGGTCCTGGTAAAGCAGGTGACTGTGTGGAAGGTTTTGGAACCCACCTGGACGCTATATAAGGCAGCAGCAACCGGTGCTTCTTGCTGCTGGCTGGGCACTGGATTTTGCTCCCCCACCCCCCCTCCCTGTTGCTGGCACATTTATGTGGTCTGTCACCCCTGAATCGGGGGGGGGGGGGGGGGACTTTACAGTTTTCAAGTTGTATTATCTGCTCGGGTCCTAAGACAGAGCAGGGAATTTTCCTTTATTAAGAGTTCCTTTTCAGTATTTTGTGTTTAAATAAAATATTAAATGGTTATCTTTACATTCATACCAATAAAGGGCTGCGGCCAATGTTAAAAGCCATACTGTTGTATTAATGTTTATTCGCTTGAGTACGTTTGGGTTTGGGTTTGGGGGGGTTATGTGGCCTGTGATCCCATGCCCCAACAATGTAAAATCATGATAAATAAACAAAAACCAAGCAGGGTTCATTCTGAAAACCATTCCAAAAAGGGTGTGCAGTATCTGCACAACAGTGCAACATCTGGTGCAGCTCTGACTAGAAACCAATCAGCTTGATAGATTTTTTTGTCAAAGCTTAATTAAACGAGCTGAAGTTAGAAACTTTTTGACTACCATGCATAACTGCACCAGATTTTGCACTCTCTAGTTCTAATAAATCAACCCCCATGCCTTTCATTCCTCTCACCCTCTACTGAGATACAGATTTTATGCTACTCAATTCTTCTCTGGCCATCAGAGGGAGGGCTGCTTTTCATGGAACCGTGCTTTGATGCACGGTTCCATGCATCAGAGGGGGGCGGGGTCACCGAGTGGCCCCGGCCTCCGTTATATAAGACGTGTCAGAAGAAGAGAAGCATCACACAGCGGGAGCGGCCCAATAAAGAAGAAGAGACGCCGTGGAGGAAGATGTCGGACGAGAACACCGGAGCAAGAAGCAAATCGGAGGAAGAAAAAGATGAAGAAAAAGAGAAGCATCACACAGCGGGAGCCTCCCATTGCGTGGAGCGGCCCGATAACGAAGACGAGACGCCGTGGAGGAAGATGCCGGACGAGAACACCGGAGCAAGAAGAAGCAGATCGGAGGAAGAAGAAGATGGAGGAAGAAGATGAATAAACTGAAGTATGAAGAAAGGAAGAAGGAAGAAGACCAGAAGAAAGAAGACTTTAATAAAGGAATTGTCAAAGACCGTCTCCTGTCATTTTTAACTCTTTTGTCACCTTTTTTGGTGAAATGGTAGGGGTACTTTTGTACCCCCTTACCATTTCACACAGGGGGGGAGACCGGGATCTGGGGGTCCCCTTGTTAAAGGGGGCTTCCAGATTCCGATAAGCCCCCCGCCCGAAGACCCCCACAACCAACGGCCAGGGTTGTGGGGACGAGGCCCTTGTCCTCATCAACATGGGGACAAGGTGCTTTGGGGGGGACCCCAAAGCATCCTCCCAATGTTGAGGGCATGTGGCCTGGTATGGTTCAGGAGGGGGGGTGCTCTCTCACCCCCCCTCTTTCCTGCGGCCTGCCAGGTTGCGTGCTCGGATAAGGGTCTGGTATGGATTTTGAGGGGGACCCCCACACCATTTTTGTTTTTTTGGTGCGGGGTTCCCCTTAATATTCATACCATGTCGTTTTAAAAAAAAAAAATTAAAGTCGCCTAGCCTGGGGGCGACTTAAAGTCGTGTTGTAAGTCGCCCCAAGTCGTGTTGTAAGTCGCGCTGGAAGTCGTGTTGCCCATGTGTGAATGGACTGTTAATGATAACGGCGTGTGCTATTCGCGGTGCGCCAGTATAATATGTGTTGCGCTTATGCTCAAGTAATAATTTATCTGGCGCACTAATTGTGGTATGAACCGGCGCATCGCATTCATCTTTGTAAATCTGCCACAATATATTTATTTTCATAAGTTTGCCTTTACTTCCGGGCTGTTTTCATTGACATAGCACTACTATTGGGTACTAAGTATTACTTTCAGTGAATTCCTTTGATATTGTATGTTTGTACACTCATCCTGGTGTGTCAGAGGGGCGAAGTTTCTACAGAAGATTAAGGCAAAGAACAGAGGATTCTATCCAGCAGCTCCTACAGGGGTAGTGCTACACACGATTTACTTGTATTCTATATTTATGTACACTACAAATGTATAATATACCAATACTCCCCTATTGTAATCATTTTAGAGATTGTATTTTTACAAACAGTATTTATCCACGCTACACTGCTTACTTCATTTAGAACATTATGTTTATCACCCCTAATATCAATGTGACCCAATTCAGAAACCATAAGTAGTGAATATTAAAAATTTCATTGGTCCTAGTCTATGAATAAGATCATTCAGGGTGAGCTGCACAGCAATGTACAGTTTATCTAAACATAAAGGCAATTCATACACATTTTATTTACACCCCTTACGCCCAGCATTTCTTTTATCCACACAGATCGGAAAAATAAACGTGCTTTGTAGAGTTCTTTTGTCACTGAGTCATTCACAGTTTCCTGTTGGAAGCACATTCAAATTTGAAATGAAATACACTGATATGAATCATTGATTCTAGATAAGTAGACGTGAGCGGCCTACTTAGTGACTCATAGACCTCAGAGAGTACAATTACTAGTTTAAATAGTCTAAGCAACAAAGAGTGTCACAGTGCATGCAACTGTGCTTTCAGCTGTATTAGTGCTTCATCAACATTTAAATTCAAAGGTTTCCCTAACTGGTATATAATTAGTACATGAAATTGCATGCATTATCAAGGCTGTTATGAAAGAAAACATGTAGTACTTAGGGTACCATGTGGGGTGTCCAGCCAAGCCCTTCATAAGTACAGAAGGTACTTGTCTCCCAATATCGGCTTTTATATATACACATGTTTAGGATATTTATATTTTAAGTCAGGGTCCCTCCATGCTCTCAGCAGTCAATGTATTATGAATAAACAATATATCAGCTGTATTGAGGCTTTATATTATTGTATGGTTAGCTGCTATTCATGGGCGGATCTAGGGGGGTGCTGTGGGGGACTGCGCCCACCCAGATTTCAGTTGTCCCCCCCCCCCCCCAGGCTGGCTCTCCCTTAAAGATTGTGCCTGACTGGCAGCCACTAAGTTTCTTCCCCCACCCCGCCCACACTCAGGGCCAGGACAAGGGGAGAGCAGCCTGGAGACTGGAGCAGTGAGAGGAGAAGTGGCAGAGAGGAAAGAGCCAGGAGGAGGTGTGCTGTGTTGTGCTCTCCCCTCGTGTTAGAACAGTGCTCGTCCATACAGCAAATACAAACAGGATTGCTCTTAGATCACATTGGACTGTAAACACACAGTTTGATTACCACCCCCTATTTCCTCCAAGGGCTGCTCATCTCCCGGCAGTAGGAAATGTGGGTAGGGGGGCGGTAAGCAAACTGTGTGTGTGTACAGTCCAATGTGATCTAAGAGTGATCCTGTGTCATGTGCTGTATAGACGCATGCTGTTCTGACATGAGAGGAGAGCACAACACAGTGCACCGCCTCCTGACTGTGTAGTGGTTTCCCCCTGTAAGTAGGGGGGCAAAGGGAAGTTTTGGAGCTTACAAGCAAATTGTACACAATGGGGATGTTTGTGGAGGTGGGGGTATGTGTGGCTATCTGTGCCAGGAAGTGTAATGTGGGTTTAGGCTGGAGGGGGGATATGTGCTAGAAGGGGGAATGGTGGGGATATGTGCTAGGAGAAGGGTTGGGGGTATTTGAGCCAGGAGGGGGGAATGTTTGTGCTAGGAGGGGGAGGGGGATTTGTGCTGTTGGGGAGATTTGGGTGGGGAGGAAGAATTTGTGCTTGGAAGGGTGGTTTGGAGAGGATCCTGCTAGGAGGAGGAATTTGGGGAAATTTGTTCTAGATGGGGGATTGGAGAAAGAAGATTTGAGTAGGGAGGGGGAATTGGGGGGATTTCTATCAGGAAAGGTGGGGGAATTTTGGCTAATAGGAGGGATTGGGGGGATTTGTGCTAATAGAAGGGATTGGGGGTTTTATGATAGAAGGAGGGATGGGGGGATTTGTGCTAAGAGGAGGGATATAGGGGGATTTGTGCTGGCAGGGGGGATTTGGGGGAGAAGATTTGTGCTGGGAGAGGGGTTGAACTGGATATTTGCATTTTTGTTTAGGGAGATTTTTGGCTTGCAGACAGAATTTGCGATGGAAGGAAGAAAAATGATGTGTGCTAGGAGGAGTGACTTTTTGTTTTGGGTGGGAGAGATTTGTGCTAGGAGCGGGGAGTGGGGTGGGATTTTAGCTGGGATTGGGGGGGGCAAAGATTTTTGCTGGGAGGGGGGATTTGAATTGGAGAAGGGGAATACAGCATTTGTTTTGTTCTGTGGGGGAGATGTGGGTGGGGAGGGATCAACAAATATTGTTCTCATACCAGATGCAGGTGCAGACTGCAAACGTGGTCAGATATTACTGTGACTGATATAGTCTGTTTCTGACCAAGCCACCAATGCCTAGGCTATTGCAAGATCCAACAGTATACTGTACGGTTTGGGTAAAGTCTTTAAAAAGTGACCCCACTTTTGTTGAGAACAAAATCATTCCCCTCTTGGGGATTTATGTACATCGCAAGGATTCTAACAAACCTTGTTGCAGATTCCTACCTTTTGGTATTAGGAAATAGCTGTTTGTTTGTGTCCACGTGCAAAGTGAATGTGAATGGGAGAGACTTTTTAATTAGCGATCAGGTGCTGCACTTACAGGGTTCTAATGAGGAAAGGGGCAGGGTCTGAATCCCTTTATAAGTGATTAACCCTTTGGTAGTATTACATCAAAATTGAAATGTTTGTTGCAGAGGATGCCCAAAATCAGATTTTGTATCTTAGTTCAGACTTCTGGGAAAATCAGTGAGCCAATCACATAAGCAGGAAATTACATTTATGGGGGGCATTCCACACACCATCACAGAACGCCTTCAGGTTGGCGTATTGCATTACATTTTACAGAAAATCGCAGCACTGTAGATTGAAAAGGAAAGGTCATTTTTAATAACGTTATATTACAATATGGCTTCCTGGGAAGAACTCTACTTCCAGAACTAGGCTTGGCAATTAAATGTCCACTATGCTGTACATAAATGATATAATTTTATTTGGCTGGTTTATGTTTAAGTGATTTATTATATTAATTAATATTTCATAGTTTTAGGAGATTAAACAGTAGGTAACTAATATTAAGATGAAAAGTTAATCAAGGTGCAGTTCTAAAACATGATAAAGGTCATAACATTCATTAGGTTAAAAGTCCATTTTAACAAGAGTCGTGTTCAGGAGGTAATAATACTGTAGTGTGGCTAAGTGCTCCAAAAGGTGAAGAGACCACCACCAACACCCAATCACACTGCCTCTTACCATCTAGCATAGATCCTCATAACAAAGGTCAAATGTACAGTAGGAAACAATCCTGAACAGATCTCCAGGGTGAATAATCCACCTCTAGAACTGGAAGATGTCTCCACCAAAGCCAGGATGATGCATGCACTTGGATTGGAAAGATATATTGGGGCACGATATAGTGTCGATATGTTTTTAAACAGTTGTGATGTTAGAAGTTCATTCACATAATGTGACATTGTTATTTTGAAAAGTACGGTAAATAACAGACCAAGCAAATGCTATAGGGGTTTAGTTAGACTCAGAGGGACCATATTTTTTTATATTTCTTGCCTCCTCCTCTACACAGTCTATGTTACTTCTGAGCACTATTTCCAAGATATCTCTGTTACAATCATAAACTTCCTAATAACAAAGACAGAGCTATGTGTAGTCAGCTTAAATGCCAGATGTGCTCTGGGCAGAATTTCTTGTGTGGAAAAAAAAAAAAAAAAGACCAAAACGTCTCAGCTGCAATATGTGGGGAATTAGATGACATAGACCTAGAACAGATACAGGATGCAGATTGTTCTGGGCTTGAGTAACATGCAGCAGCTGCACTGGCTGGAAACCGCCACTCCCTGTGTTTGTGTATATGGAATGTCATTACATCATAATGATATCATTGCATTTTGAATGAATGCTGAGAAATCGTAGTTCCATCAGGCAGAGTCTTACTGTAAAATGTATGTCTATAAAAAAAAAACACCTAATTAAGTAATCTGTGTATTTTTGCTGTATGAACATATTTTGTAACGCAAGAACTAAATGGTGTGATTAAATATGTCTCTATTTTTGGAATTATATAACTTGTATGTTATATAGTAATCCTTCTTTACAACTAGTTACAGCGGTCACAAATATGCACATAGCAAAACATTAAAATCTTGATCCTTTGGCAAACCATGCATTGAATATCCAGAATTTGTATCAAAAAAACTAAACAAAGAGTAATAACACACATAGTACCCATAAATCCTTTGTCTTCATTCATTTAGGGATAAGCAAAAATAAAGTTTTTTTATTACCCTGAAACTTTGGCAAAAGTCAGGAGATATTAGTATAGTTTCCCCATTTTGGAAAAATGCATTGGATTCATTGAAGAAGGAAAAAAAGGACCTGTTCCTTGAGCCAAAAAATGGCTCCTCTTAAGCCTCATTATTTTATGTTATTTTCAGATTTAAAAAAAAAAAAGACAGTGGAAAGAAGTCAACATAAAAAAATGTAAGTAACAGTTCATAAGTAATGCTCAGATACACACACAAAAAAAGAATAAGGCACAAATACTAAACTAAATAAAATAAATACATTTTAAAAAGTGGATTATTATTTTTTTTTTGATCACGCCAATTTTCCCCTAATTGGCTCAGTAAGCTCAATGAGAAATTAAGTGTTTCTACTTTTGGCTGATGGCCTTAAATGATAATTTGCAGAAATATCTGTTTCACCATAATTACTCTGCTCAACTCTACCGATGATCAGATATTGACAGGTGAATAGAGCATACATTCAACATCCTTTCCCACTCTG
The DNA here is from genome assembly GCA_028564925.1 of Lithobates sylvaticus. Lineage (NCBI taxonomy): Eukaryota > Metazoa > Chordata > Amphibia > Anura > Ranidae > Lithobates > Lithobates sylvaticus. The sequence continues at coordinate 202,518,743 of CM053026.1, read as the reverse complement.
TCACTAACAGGCAGTATAGAAGGACGCGCTGCCAAAAGTGACACTATTTATCCAAATGAAAGAAATAGCCAGCACTCCTTAAAGAATATGAATTAAAACAGAGAGGTTCATTGCATGTATTTGCATGTTTATGTGGGAGGCACACTGACTCTTCAAGGTCCCTTTACATAGTGTGGTCTCCAACTCTAATTTTACAGAGCTCCCAACCTGGCACATACATGGCAATAAATCGATTAGAGGTATGGAACATGCGCCCTGCTTTTAAAATCTAGTTATTAATTACTAAGAAATGCTAGAAGTCTTCAGCGCCTTTGTGATGTGCTGGGCTCCCAGTGTGTCTCTGCACCTTTAGGGTTGGTTCA
>CM053026.1:202500042-202517918 GCA_028564925.1 Lithobates sylvaticus | reverse complement strand
CTTCAAAACATGCTCCAGTGGTTGGAGTGGTACCCAAACAGGGCTAAGACCTGTTTTTTGCATGAGGGTTTTGCGATGGGTTTTCCTTTGCCGGAGTTCGCGGGTGCAGGTTGTGTTATCGTCCCTAATCTTAAATCTGTTGCTCGTTTCCCACAGAAAGTTAGAGAAAAGGTGCTAAAGGAGATAAAGAAAGATTGGGTAGCCGGCCCTTTAATATCCCCTCCGTATCCAAATTGGTCCCTAAAAAAGAACCCAATTAATTTAATTTCAGTTAATTCACCATCTTTCTTTTCCTTGGGGGTCTCTGAATGATGAGATTGATGACGCCTTTTGTTCCGTATCCTATTCCACTTTTGAGGATGCAATTTCTACGATTAAATCGGCGGGAGCAGGGGCTTTGCTGGCAAAGGTGGACAAAAAGTCGGCCTTTCGGCTCTTGCCTATTACTCCCTTGGCGTTTAATTCTTTGGGATTTCATTTTGATGGTTTTTATTTTATTGATAAATGCCTTTTTTCTCTTTTTTGAATTGGCTGGTATGTTTTGAATCCAGTTGGAAGGGAATAGTTCATTATTTGGATGATTTTTTGTTTATAGGACCCCCCAGAATCCGGCATTTGCGCGGAGTTGCTGTAGCTCTTTGTTGAAGTGGCAACGTTTTTCGGTGTTCCTTTGGCAGCTGGAAAGATGTTTTTTCCATCAGTTTCTTTAGAATACTTGGGTATTATGATTGATACGTCATTGTTGGAGTTTAGGCTAACTCCAGCGAAAATGGACAGAATCAGTTCCATGATTGCGATCTTTCAAAGAGGGAAAAAGATCACGCTCAGAGAGATGCAATCTTTGCTGGCTCTCTTAGCCATACATAGTTACATAGTTACATTGTAGGTGAGGTTAAAAAAAGACACAAGTCCATCAAGTCCAACCTATGTGTGTGATTATATGTCAGTAATACATTGTTACGGTCGTTCAGGTACTTATCTAATAGTTTCTTTAAACTATCGATGCCCCCTGCTGAGACCACAGCCTGTGCAAGGGAATTCCACATCCTTGACGCTCTTACAGTAAAGAACCCTCTACGTAGTTTAAGGTTAAACCTCTTTTCTTCTAATTTTAATGAGTGGCCACGAGTCTTGTTAAACTCCCTTCTGCGAAAAAGTTTTATCCCTTTTGTGGGGTCACCAGTATGGTATTTTTATATTGAAATCATTATCCCTCTCAAGCGTCTCTTCTCCAGAGAGAATAAGTTCAGTGCTTGCAACCTTTCCTCATAACTAATATCCTCCAGACCCTTTATTAGCTTTGTTTCCCTTCTTTTTACTCACACCCTTTCCAAGACATCCTTCCTGAGGACTGGTGCCCAGAACAGGACTGCATACTCTAGGTGCAGCCGGACCAGAGTCTTGTAGAGCGGGAGAATTATCATCTCTGGAATGATTCCCCTTTTTAATGCATGCCAATATTCTGTTTGCTTTGTTAGCAGCAGCTTGGCATCGCATGCCATTTTTGAGCCTATCATCTACTAGGACCCCCAGGTCCTTTTCCATCCTAGTTTCCCCCAGAGGTTCTCCCCCCAGTGTATAGATTGCATTCATATTTTTGCCACCCAAATGCATTATTTTACATTTTTCTACATTTACATTTGCCCACCAAATTAATTTATTCAGATCTTTTTGCAAGACCAAAAAAATCTCCCCCTGAATGGGACTCTGAAAGACCACCAACACAATGAATATCACTTAATAATTTTATTAATACAAAGGTCAAATGATCACATGGTAAAAAAGACGTATGACGTTTACACAATGTTACATGAAACAATTATACATAAAACAATAACAATCAGAACATAGAATGACACTAATGCTCCCAACTGGGTGTAATACCCCAATATCCGACGCGTTTCCATTTTTTTTCCCAAAAACTTTCATCGGGGTAGAGAGTAGAGTGTAATCAAGTGTGATTTTTAGCTCAATTGGAGCGATTCCTCAATGGGATGCCATAGATAAGATAAGGCTGGAGATGGATGCCAGAACAAAGCAAATGTCAGAATTTAAGAGGGAAATGATTTCCCGCGGTCTGTATAGTAACAAGTGTCAGTCGATAGCTTGTTAAGTTTCCACCCGTAAGCAGTATATGGTTATGGAAAATAACTGGGACACGGCAAGACCTGAGCCTACAATGTGGCCTCCAGGTGATCCCCTGTTTCCTGAGTCCCTAATTTCCTGTAACCTGTAAGTAAAGTGGTCCGGTGTGGAGCGTCTCGCCTCTGTATGGTAATGCCTGTTCACAGGCTTTCATTCTTTTTTTTGGCTGTTAAGGCTCCCAGCCTGTACGCACTTCGTTACGGTGAGGCAGGCCTTGAAAAGGTATAGATGGACACATTATGTGTCGGATGCCAGGCATCCTGTAGCCAGGGTAATGTTGTCTCAATTATGTAGGGTGATGCCGGTTATTTGCTTTTTTTGCATTCAAGACTTTGTTAGTTCAGACGATATTTGTACTGCTTTTTTTTTGGAGCATTCAGGATTTCTGAGTTGATCCCGCAGAATAAGGCCAGTACAAATGGTGTCTGGATTGATCAGATTCTCCTTGAGGATTCTGTTCTCAAAATATTTTATCAAGCGGTCCAAAACGGATCAATTGGCTCTCCATTCCTGCTGACGAGGATGGTAGCATTTGTCAGGTTGCGTTGGTTCGCCACTACCTGTTGGTTCGCCCTTTCACGCTTGGGTCACTTGTTGAGTCATGCGGATGGACAAATATCATTTGGCCACTGACCAAATATCAATTTGATTTTGTCTTTAAGAAGAAAGGTTTAACTTCCATGGGTTTACAAGACTAAGGTTACATCCCATTCATTTAGAATTGGAGCTGCCTCTGAAGCTGCTCAGAGAGGCTGGACTGAAGATGACATCAGGTCTTTGGGTAGGTGGGAGTCCAAGTGTTTCCAAGTGTATGTCTATAATAATCTGTTTCTGTGATCTTTCCCAGGTGATGCATGCTGTGTCTGGATAATAGGGCACTCGTATATTTTTTGGCACGCAAGAGAGAGGCTCAGCGGAGGTATTCAGAGAATCTTTCTTTACACTCTTTTTTTTACACTCGGATCGTTTCACTGTGTTATGGAAAGGTATACGGGGTTTGCAATGGGGTCAGCTGTACCTAGCTCTTTCTAGATTGTACCAGAATTGCCCTTCTCTGTCTATTCTAATTGTACACCTGGGGGGAAATGATCTTTGAAAATTGAGGACTCTATATTTGCTCTTTAAGATGAAAACTGATTTACATAGATTTAAGTTGACTTCTCCTACCACCACTGTAATTTTTTCAGTGATTGTCCCACGTTTGTCTTGGCTTCACTCTCCTCAATGCCGTTCTATGGAAAAGATCAGGAACAGGATAAATAGGGCGCTTGCAAAGTTTTTGCCTCTTCTTGGTGTTTTTTCATATAGTCACATAGACTTGGAGGGTGGGGTTGATAGTCTGTATTGCTAAGACAGAGTTCATTTGTCGTATGTGGGGTTGGACATATTCAACTTGGGAATTCAAATGTGTTGAAATGGCTGCGGGTATGGGGTAGACGGTCCAGTTTGTTGCACGAGGACCGGCTAGTGGGCGTTGTTTATATATAATAAATTCATGCTCGAGTTCTGATAACTGGGCAATGAAGTGGAATCTGTATTGTATTATTTTATTTGAATTTAAATCTGCGTGAAATAAATTTGTGTTATTTTGGTAAACCAATAAAATACCACAGCCATTTTATGCCAATTTCCTGTGTTCAGTGTTTTCCTTCATTATTAGTATTGTAGGTTTGTTTGTATGGTGCAGGAGTTTGCGGCCCACAGTCCCACAGAGAATACATTCCACAGCTTTACAGAGAAGAAACATAAATGATATTGTCAGTCAGTCTTCTGTATAAATTAGGACTTAAAGTCAGAATGAGACTAGCATCGGTTTAGATTCCTGGCTTCTCAGTAAAACTGTACTCAAGTTGAATTGGCACGGAAAATGCCCAGAAGAGATTAAAACACTCAATGCAGCAAAATTCAGTTAGTGATATGTCATTACTTGGCTATAAAATCTGTCTTTAAGTGGCATTCAAGTTGGATAGTTCAACAATTAAACGTAGGACTCTGGTAAGGCAACAGGCTTTAATATGGTGATCAGTTGCAATAAGCAGATTAAATCAGCAATAGCATATTTACTTTGTTCACCTGCAAAGCTAGCATGCAAATCCAGTATGCCATATCCTCATATTCTGTTTATGTGCATTACTTCATCATACTTATTGGCAGTATAACTTATGCAGGTAAAACACGCTTCAGAGCAGGGAAAAGCTCCCACTGCGCTCTTGGAACTGAGCCTCTTTTTCTGGTTCAGGGTTGCCCAGCACATTCACCATTCACAGACCCACCGAACTATTGCAGCCATTCAGTTGTGGGAGATCTCCGCGCTTAGGACCAGGAAATAGGTGTGCGGCCTGTCCGGAAAAAAATTAACCCCCTAGAGGGCAATTTTTAGATGTAAAATGCAAGATATGAAGGACAAATGGCGCTCCCTTTTTTAATGTGTATGGTGGAACCAGGCCGGTCCTGTGAGACACCCTGGGTTTTATTTTAATTTTATTTTTTTTTAATTTATCAATAAACTAGCCACCTGATACCACACATGGGTTCACCCCTTTGCTTTTTTCTGTGAGGCACTATTCGTGTACCGTCTGGGGCACTCCCCCTCCCCCGTATCTGAGGGTTTGGCTGCACCCACTGGAGGAAGTTACTGGACCAGGACCCGATCCGGATTACCACCAGGAGGACCATCCGATACTCACATTCTTATGCTGTTTACCCCTGTAGGGGTACCTACGTCTGGTGAGTGAGGGAACCTTGGGGGGCAGCACAACAGTCACCTATTACTGCCTGAAGCACTACAAGTCACCGGTCGAATTATCATCATAAGTGTTACCCATATATCTTTACCCACTCATCAACATACTGCCTGCTGATCCTCTTGTGGGTCCCTGTATGGAATTGGACTCCCTCCCTTAAATACATACGATTTTCTTATTTTTCACAGCTGTCTTTTGGACTGTTCAACATTTACACACTGAGTGTATGTCTTATACACGGGTTTTTATTTATATTTTTTCTATTTAATTTTTGATCTTTTGTATTGGGACTGTCACCTGCATATTTAAAGCACATTGCTTATTTTTATTTACACATTTTTTCTTAACTGGGATTGTACCCCCTTTTTTGAGCAAAAGTGTCACCGTTTTTTGGCTCTTGCACTATCAAAGTTATTTACCAATGGTGGCGTCGGTATAATTCTATATGTATTAATGGTATAATATTATGGATGCATTACTAGATGGATAGAGGATATATGCTAGCTGGGTAGCTGCTACCTCCCTCCCTCCCTGTGTTTTAGCAACATATTCAATTAGCCACATTTAAATTATATCTTATACTATATATATTATATATCATTTATTTTATACATCATTTCCATTTTAATTTGCTCACGCTTATCAGCACCGGGATTCACAGATTGGATAAGTTCACTAATATTGTCATTTACAGGTTGGATAAGCTTAGGGGGGTCATACCCCACTTATACCACAATATCTACTTTTAACCTGTGGTCTTAGCAGGATTAATAAGGTAGATACTCTCTACAGGTACGCACATTTCACCTATACCTTTTCAGGTTCACCATACTTAACTACTTACAGGGAGTGCCATTTGTCCTTTATATCTTGCATATTGCAGCCATTCGCCCACAAAAAATCCTGGGGTTTCTGTAATGTAAACAGCACTGGGGATCCTGGGAGACATAATCAATCAATTATGGCCATGCCCATATTTGGTCAATGATGTCACCCAGGATCCCTGATGCTGTGTTTACTTTACCAAAATGCCAAGGATCTTTCATTTTGCAACCAGAGTGCAACATATACATATTGGCGGGAGCCAAGTTGTCATGATTGTTGATGGACTTACATCGCTGGACATTGTGATTACATCACCAAACATCATGATTGTTGGGGGACATTAGTGACTCTTTTATTGTATTTTTTGGTATTGTTATTAAAGGAGTTTTTCACAGTATCGGTGTATTTATTTTATTTAACTCTTTGGGGGAAGAGGTAAGGCGTACTAATGTAAGGGTCTGGTTGGAATTTTAAGGGAAATTCCATGCTTTTTTTAAGAGATAGAACACATATCTGATTTTTTTTTTTAAAGGGTCCATACATATTTTTGAAACATGGTGTGGGATTCCAACCAAACCCTTATCCAGGCATGTAGACTAAGTGGCCAGTAATGGGTGAGTAGCAACATTAAGCCTTCCCCTCTTTATTGGCATCATACCAGGTTACATGCCTTTTAACAGTGAGGGGTCTACTTTTTAAGGGGAATGCAAAGCCCCCTCCCCCTTACAAGTCACAGTGTCCCAATGTTAAGGGACAAGAGCACATCCAGCCCCCAAAAATAATGTGGAGAATAAGGAGGTTCATTATAATGAGACTTAAAAATGCCCATTTATAATATACTAAATGTAAATAAAGATATACAAACATTAGAAAAAGTATTTTAATTACAAAAAAAAATGCAATTAAGGAAAATGTCCCTACCAATCAAGTGTGTGCAGACCAAAGGTCAATCGTGATTTTTGCACTCCGGTCATAGAATCTGTAATAATAAGCTTGACCCACAAACATTTCCGACCAGTATTTCAAATAAACGTCAAATATATTCATCACAGCAGGCTCCTTTTCCTATGATATATTACTGAAGACGTTTGTACCTTTGATAATCAATAAAAACAACATAGGGCATAAATTATTTAACAAAAAGAATATTCTGCATGATCAGAAATAGCAGTCGGTATGCTATGATGCCTTAGGCTCCAGTCACACTATGGTTTTCTGGATCATGGGCAGAATTGCCGCTATTCCAAATCGCCTCAAATCGCGGGACGCCCTTGCGATCCCCATTTCTTTCTTTTGCACCGCGGTGCAATTTTATCACAATTGACGCTTGACGAATCAAGGTCAAAACGTGCAAACAGAAACGCGGGACGCCTGTCGCCCAAAAGAAGTTCCGGAACTTTTTTTGGGCGACAAACGTCCCGCGATTTTGTTTGCATGATTTTACCGCCATTCATCGGGCGTCAATCAAGGTGCAACAGGGATCGCAAGGGCATCTTGTGATTTGTGGCAATTTGGAATCGAAGGGGATTCCGCCCGCGATCCAGAATGCCATAGTGTGAATGGAGCCTTGCTGAACTATTTATGTTTATATATGTATAGAGTCTGGTATTGTTATACACATGAAATTTATATAACACCAAATAGGGAAACATTTTAAAAAGTTTGGTTCACGATGGTTACTATTACTTTAACATTCCTATGTTATTTAGTACTATAAGACCCTTAAAAAAGCAAATGTCTGCCTATTAAATCATATAAAGACCTTGGCTTGTCTTTGCTGAGCTACATAAATCTCAGTATTATAATGATTTGCCTATAAAGCACTAGAATGCTGATCACATATTTTATATCATTAATACAAGTGAGGGGGTTGAGCCATCTGCGCACACAGATGGAATGGAAGGATTTTCCGTGGGAGTCCTTCAAGCTGAGATTGTAGCCAACACGACTGCTAAGACCTAGGAAAGTAGTCCTAATTTGCCCTTTTATGTTATAGTATTTGTTATAATATGATATATTCATATGATGCCAATATCTCCTGCAACTATATAGCTAGGGGGCACCTATGTGAAGTTCTAAAAAGGGGATTTACCGGTATTGTTGGCCTAGTGGAATAAATGGTAGTAGGCAATCCATAATACATGCAACTATTCTGCAACACCACGTAACCATGTAAGTAAAATGTGCTGCCAGGAAAAAAAAGATATACCTCAGCATGAATTCACTATAGACCTACATATTATCTGTTCTGAGGATTGATGTTTTCACTTATGGCACCACTATATTCACAATTGAGCATTTTTCTGCTCATTTTCCTATGCCTGACCACACAGAATCCCATTCTTTCTAATTTTCCCAGTTTATTTATTACAGGTATTTATATAGCACTAACAATTTATGTAGTTTACATATATATATTGTACAGTCCCATCAGTCCATGCCCTTAAGGAGTTTACAATATAAGGGTCGTAACTCAAATGAATATATACATATACTAGGGCCAATTTTGACATGAGCCAATTAACCTACCAGCATGTCTTTGGAGCATGGGAGGAAACCCACATAGGCACAGGGAGAACATGCAAACTTCAAGCAGGTAGTGCCATGGTTAAGATTCAAACGGACGACCCTAGTGCTGCCAGGCAGAAGTATTATTATTATCATTATACAGTATTTATACAGGATATACAGGATTTAGATAGCGCCAACAGTGCTTTCTGTGTAAGTACTGTGTAAAACGTCTATAATGAACCTGGAAAGTGCCTGAAAAATACACTTCAAAGTCACCAGGAATACATATGTTCTGCTCAGTTTTGAAAGTAAGCTTACATGCACCATCAGATTGTTATGTGTAAGATGCATAACTGCTGTAAAGCAAACAAGAGTACCAGGTCTGTCTTTAAAGGAAGGATGTAATAAAGTGTTACTCTTCTCCTGTGTCAAGTTAATAGGTTCTGCTAAAGTGCAGCATAAGGTGCTGTACCAGCGCTCCATACCTCATGACCACTTATCCGTGAAATGCATATCAGTTGGCTCACCACTTCTGTAGTACAAAAATAAGCAGCTAAACCAGGCTGCTTCTGTGTCATTTCCTAAAAAAGGATTGCATTAAACATTGTTTGCATCTAAAATCTTCCTTAACACAATCACAAAGCTGTTTTGCAAACATAATAAAAAAGAAAATATATACGTATATATTTAAAAATTGACCTGTGGTGCAGTGGCGGCACGTCCATTAAGGGCACATGGCGCCGCACCCTCTCTCTAGCCACCCCCTCTATGTAGAATGGATAGAATCATGCAGAATCAGGAAGTGCGGGTGTGTTACCTGTCACCTAATTGGCTGAAACAACAGGCACTGTGATTGGACGCCTATCAAGAGGAGGGGAGGAGTTGCATGGAGGACACAGCTTGCCGCCGTCACCTGCTGCCTGACCCACCACCGAGATAGGGTAAGTGCCGGACAGATGACAAGCGGGTGGGGGGGGGGGTCACAGTGGCAGCATTTTATGGTCACAGTGGCGGTATTTGATGGGCACAGTGGCAGCATTTGATGGGCAACAGTGGCAGCATTTGATGGGCACAGTGGCAGCATTTGATGGGCACAGTGGCAGCATTTGATGGGCACAAGTGGCAGCATTTGATGGGCACAGTGGTTGCATTTGATGGGCACAGTGGCAGCATTTGATGGGCACAATGGCAGAATTTGATGGTACAATTGCTGCTGTGGTAATGTGGTACCCCACCAGTGCATGTACCCAGAATTCTAAACCAGATGGGTTGAGGGGCTCCAGGGTATAAAAAAAAAAAGCGGGACTGTACAATCACTTTAATATTCAAAGCAAATTTGCCTAGGCATGAAAACTAGGATGTAACTAAAGTAATGTTAAAAACAGTGTAAAACAACTAAATACAGTATACTTTCCTATCTATTTACTAATGCTAGGAGCATAAAAATTAAAAATAGTCAATGATGATTGATTAAACTCTGTGAAACAGTAATGTCGCGTACACACGACTGGACTTTCCGGCAGACAAGGTCCGACGGAATTAGTCCGTCGGACAATCCGATCATGTGTGGGCTAATCCGATCGTTTTTCGTTAAAAAAAATTAGACGGACCTAGAAATAGAACAGTTTCAAATCTATCCGACGGACTCAATTCCTATCGGGAAAACCGTTCGTCTGTATGCTGGTCCGACGGACCAAATACGACGCAAGGGAAGCTATTGGCTATTGGCTATTGAACTTCCTTTTTTAGTCCCGTTTACATCATCACGTTCAAAACGAACAGACTTTCAGATGGACTTAGTCCGTTTGTGTGTGGCCAAGTCTGCCGAAAGTTTGTTGAGAAGACCATCAGACCCAGTCTGTCGGAAAGTCCGGCCGTGTGTACGCGGCATCAGGCCTCATGCACACTGGGTGTTTGCCCAGTTCCTCTGAAAGCCTTTTCTCCTGGCAGGAGTTCCGGCTTTCAGAGGAGAAAAGCAATTATTAGTATATACCACTAATATACTCTTTTTGATTATTTACTATAATACACACTAGGCAGCTCTAATGCCACATACACACGATCGGACTTTTCGGCAGACTTGGTCCGGCGGACCGGAATCCGTTGGACAATTCGATCGTGTGTGGGCTCCAGCGGACTTTTCTTTCCCAAAAGTCAGACGGACCTAGAAATAAAACATGTTTCAAATCTTACCGACGGACTCGAGTCTGGTCGAAAAATCCGGTCATCTGTGTGCTAGTCTGACAGACGAAAACCGGCGCTAGGACAGCTATTGGCTACTGGCTATGAACTTCCTTAGTCCGTTCGTTTGAAAGTCCGTCGGAAAGACTGTCGGACCTAGTCAGTCGAAAAGTCAGATCGTGTGAACGTGGCATAAGTCTTTTTGTAGTTTTTTTTTTTTTTGTGTAAATAGTCACAGCAGGGGCGGACTGACCATTTGGTCATTCGGACGCAGACCGAGGGCCCACGTCCAGGAGAGGGCTTGTGAGAAGCTCCTGTGTGAACCAGTGTGGCATGGGATCAGGGCTGTCAGGTGAGCCCGATCCCCTGCCAAACTGTACATCGGCAATGTGAAAAGCTCCGTCAGTCTCAAAATTAAAAGTAAAGTGCAGGGGAGTGTGCTGTGCTCTCTGCTTCCCCCTACAGTGCAGTACACGGCTGAATGAGGAAGCTGGAAAGGTACAGTACTGTGCTAAGCTAGATTAGTTTTAAAAGGGTTCTGTATGTGTGTGTGCATGTGTCTGTATGTGTGTGCGTGCATGTGTATGTATGTGTATGCATGTGTCTGTATGTGTGTGCGTTTGCATGTGTCTGTATGTATGTGTATGCTTGTGTCTGTATGTGTGTGCGTTTGCATATGTCTGTTGATTGCATGTGCATGTGTCTGTATGTGTGTCTATGTATGTATGTGTATGCATGTGTCTATATGTGTGTGCATGTGTCTGTAAGTGTGTGCATGTGTTTGTATGTGTGTGCATGTGTCTGTATGTTTGTATGTATGTGTATGCATGTGTCTGTATGTGTGTGCGTTTGCATGTGTCTGTATGTATGTGTATGCATGTGTCTATATGTGTGTGCATGTGTCTGTAAGTGTGTGCATGTGTATGTATGTGTGTGCATGTGTCTGTATGTTTGTATGTTTGTGTATGCATGTGTCTGTATGTGTGTGCGTTTGCATGTGTCTGTATGTATGTGTATGCATGTGTCTGTATGTGTGTGTGTTTGCATATGTCTGTTGATTGCATGTGCATGTGTCTGTATGTGTGTCTATGTATGTATGTGTATGCATGTGTCTATATGTGTGTGCATGTGTCTGTAAGTGTGTGCATGTGTCTTTATGTGTGTGCATGTGTCTGTATGTTTGTATGTATGTGTATGCATGTGTCTGTATGTGTGTGCATGTGTCTGTATGTATGTCTGTATGTATATGCATGTGTCTTTATGTGTGTGCATGTGTCTGTATGTTTGTATGTATGTATGTGTATGCATGTGTCTGTATGTGTGTGCATGTGTCTGTATGTATGTGTATGCATGTCTCTGTATGTATGTGTGTCTGTATGTGTGTGCATGTGTATGTATATATGTCTGTATGTATGTGTATGCATTTGTCTGTATGTGTGTGTACATGTGTGCATGTGTGTATGTGTCGGCATGTGTGTGTATGTGTCTGTGTGTATGTTACTTTTAATCCAAACCCTCCCCCCATTCCTGTACCATCAGAACTGCTTTTGTAGGGCTTGTGTGTGATAGCAGCCAGGACTGCTGCTCCTCTGAAAAGCAATCCATGCACAGATCGCTTTTCAGGGGCATTTGAAAGGCGGTAAAGAGGCATTATGTTGCCTCCTCACCACCTGTTTTAAGCCTGTAAATGCAGGATCACTATCCCGCAACTGTGCAATGCACACAGTTGCGGGGTAGTTGCAGTGCAGGCCCAATCACCCTGGGTATACCTCCAGCTGAAGCCACAGCATGTGTACACCCCCAGCTGCTCCCTCTGCAGCTAAAGGGGAGAAGTTGGGGGTGGTAAAAAAAGCTTAACCATGCTCCCCCTGAAAGGTGGCAAATGTGACACCGGATGGGGGGGGGGGTGGCGTTCCAAAAGGGGAGGTTCAATTTTTGCATGAACCTCCGCTTTAAGGATAGAGGACAGAGCTGTCAAAAGGAGTGGTAGGGAGTGCATGTTACAAGGAGAAAGATCTGAAGGGATAAACAAGGTCATCTGATGTCTGTGTGGTGTTTTTCAAAGTATTTTCTTGTGTTTATTTGCTGAAGTGCAGAGTCAGAAGTGCTCCCACTTATAGAAAGAGCCCCAGTTGCAAATGTGCCCCCTGCAAATGCTTCCCCCAAAAGAAGCTTATATTTATACTGATAGGGATGGGGGATAATGGAAAATTTATATCAAATACTTACCGTAATTTTCCTTTCCTGATGGACTCCATGGCAGCCTACGTATGGGTTAATCCCGCCTCTCCTACCTCATAGGACCCCACTCCCATAAATCTTTGCTCCCAGCTAGGTACCGTGTTCCATAACTTAGCCTACTCCAGCAATGGGAGGGAACTCCTGCTGCCATGGAGTCCATCAGGAAAGGAAAATTACGGTAAGTATTTGATATAAATTTTCCATTTTCCTGACAGACTCCATGGCAGCCTACGTATGGGAAATAACTAGCCATACACTCCCGGGTGGGAAATATTGCTGGTTTAAAGAAAAAAAGGTTTTAATTGGCACTGTCAACAGATAAGACATTCAAACCAAAATTAACTGAGGAAAGAGCCGCTGGCTCAACACACTAGTGTGTCATAAATGTATTTATCGATGACCATGATGCTGCTTTGCAAATCACTTCTGCAGACACATGACGGGAAGCTGCCCAAGACGTTGAAACACTCCTAGTCGAGTGTGCCTCTGGAGGGACCAGACCCTTAGCCGTATACGCCCTTTGAATAGCCTGGACAATCCAGGCTGATATGGATCTGGAGGAAGCACGTAATCCTCTGTTCTTCCCTTGGAAGTAGATGAAAAGGTAATCCGATTTCCGGAAGGGAGCCGTTGCTTCCAAAGAGAATCTTAGGATTTCTCCGACATCTAGAGGATGGATACTAGAATCGTCAGGTGAATGGAATGTTGGGAGAACTATTTCTTGATTCTCATGAAAGACGGACGTCACTTTGGGATTTGATCCCAACATAGGGATCAAGACCACCCTATCAGGAAAAAAGGTGATAAAAGGTTCTTTGAAACCCAGAGAGCTGATCTCAGATACCCTTTGGCAGATGTTATGGCCACCAGGAACACTGTCTTGATCTTTGATGGTCAATTGATCCATTTGCCGAAATTCTTCTCCTGAAAAGAAGTCCAAAACGAGGGGAAGATCCCACTTGGAGAATCTTGGCCTCCTTTGAGGTCTGAGTCTTGTTGCACCCTTAAAGAATTGCCTGACGAGAGGATGTTTTGCCCAAGCAACGCCTGTGAATGCAGAAATCGCAGAGACCTGAACTCTAAGAGAGCTAACGGCCAAGGGCAACTCCAGGCCTGTCTGCAGGAAACCCAGAATGTCCGATATTTTCGGGTCTTTAAATGAACCTCCAACAGTAGGGATGAAACTCACGAATCTTGCCCAAATTCTTTGGTATACTCTGTTAGTACCCTCTCTCCTGGCACTCATCAGGGTTTCAATTGCTGTGTTAGGACACCCTAAGGCTGTCAACCTTTCCCTTTCAACCACCAGACCATCAGGTGGAGATGGGATGGACATGGGTGAAGCGATGCTCCCTGTAGCAGGAGATCTGGCCTGGGAGGAAGAGGGACTGGGTCCCGACAACTGAGCTGCGTCAGGAGAGGAAACCATGGCCTGTTGGGCCAGTATGGAATTACCGCTATTATTTCGGCTTCTTCCCAGCGGAGTCTTGATAGAAAACGGAGAATGACCGGGACTGGGGGAAAGGCATACGCCTTGAGAAACCTCCACTGGTCCGTCAACGCATCTATCCCATAAGCTTGGGGACAACGATTCCTCGTGTAATACTTTTCGAGTTTCGCATTGCAAGGTGATGCAAAGAGGTCCACTTCCGGTGTTACTCCTAGAGACAGAATCCAATTGAACACTTCTATGTGGAGGGACCACTCGTTGTTGTCCAATGCTACTCTTGAGAGGAAGTCCGTCTGGACATTCTGGACTCCGGGGAGGTAAACAGCCGTTAGATTCAACAAATTCGCCTGGGCCCAAACCATAATCGGACTGACCTCCTCTAGTAGGTCTAGACTGCGTGTGCCCCCTTGTCTCTTGATGTAGGCTACCGCAGTCGTGTTGTCCAACCTCAACAGAACCGAAGCTCCTGAAATCAGGTGACGGAAAGCTTGAAGAGCTTGAAAAGCAGCTCAGAGTTCCAAGACATTTGACACTATCCCTTGAGATGGGAAGTCCCATTTCCCTTGGGCTACTTCTGATAGACAGAGGGCTCCCCAGCCGCTGTTGCTGGCATCCGTCGTCACCACGATCCAGGAGATTGGTGCAATAGAGTGGCACTTGAGGAGATTCTCCTGATGAAGCCACCATGGAAGACACTCCCTCATGGACGGGGTCATTCTGACAAAGTGATCTTGTGACTCTGGGATCCATTGTTGAAGAAAACCCTTTTGGAAGGGTCGCATCCTCCACTGGGCCCATTTTACCATGGGAGCTGTGGCCACCATGGTGCCGATAACTCTGAGGCAATATGATGCCCTGAGGCGAGGACATGCCAGGGCGAGCCGGATCCTGTCTTGAATTACCGGGATCTTCTCCATGGGTAAGGAAATGGTACTCTTTACCGTGTCGAACTGCGCCCCTAGGAATATCAGGGACTGGGTCAGATCCAACTGACTCTTCTCCCTGTTCAACAACCAGCCGAACTCCGTCAAGACCGAGATGACTTGGTCCCGATGTAAAAGAAGCTGGTCTTTGTCCTGCGAGAGCAGGAGTAGATCGTCCAGATAGTGGTGTAACCGGACACCTTTGACCCTGATTAGGGCTACCACTGCCAGTAGTACTTTTGAAAACACTCGAGGCGATGTTGTCAGCCCGAAAGGAAGACAGGTGAACTGGAGATGTCTCTGCTCCACTGCGAACCTGAGGTATTGCTGAAAATTCTTCGCGATTGGAACATGAAAATACGCATCCTTCAGGTCTACTGAGACCATCCAATCCCCTGGCTGAATCGTTTGACTTATGGTCAAGAGAGTCTCCATCTTGAACCTCTCCTTCTGGATGAAGGAGTTCAAATATGTTAGGTCGATGACTGGTCTCCATGACCCGTTCTTTTTGAGAACCATGAAGAGGGGAGAATATATTCCCTGAAATTTTTCTTCCACTGGTACCGGAATGACGGCCCCTTGAGATATCAGGGAGTCCGTGTAGGATAATAGAATTTCTCTTTTCTCTTCTGACTGTGGTAGAACTGTGGGAATAAAGCGGTGTGTAGGTGGGTCGGTGAAAGTCCAGGTATGACCTGTAGAGATAGTTTTGACTGTCCAGTAATCTTGGACCGAGGCTGCCCAGACGTGCTGGGAAACGGAGTAATCGTGCTCCTACCTGCTCCACTTGGACAGGCTCCATATCAAAAGGACTTAGTCGTTTCCCGACCCCCAGAGGGTGTGGCCTTTGTGGACTTCTGTCCTGAAGGTTGATTTCTTCGCCAGTTTTTCCTGAATTCCCTGCCAGGTCTGTAACGACGTGCGTCTCTAGCACGCTCCTGATCCTGTCTAGGCTGAGCTCTTCTCTGACTCAAGAGACGACGATCCTGGGGTAGGAAACCTGACTTACCCCCGGTAGCGCGTGTGATGGCCGAGTCCAGCTTGTTCCCAAAGAGGGAAGAGCCCTCAAAGGGAATTTTGCACCATGCCTGTTTGGAGGCAGGATCCGCTACCCATGGACGCAACCACAGGGCCCGTTTAGCTGTGACCGAGGATAGCATGACACGCGATACCAACCGGATAATGTCCAGGGATGCCTCACCCAGAAAAGCCGATGCCATCCTCAGTTCGTGCACTGGGGAATTCCTGACCACATCATCGGATATACTTCCCAGGGTTGCACCCACGTCATCTGTCCATGATTCCATGGCTTTCGACAAAGCCGCAAGTGCCAGAGCCGGTTTGCAAGCCATCCCTGCAGTGATATATATCCGTTTGAGATCAGTGTCGATCTTTCTTTCCAAACCATCTCTGAATGACACTGTATCCTCCAGTGGAAGCGTGACATGTCTCACCAATCTCATGAGCGCCGCATCAATGAGGGGGGCTGAATCCAGATATTTCACCTCCTCACTCTTGAATGGGTACATCTTTGCCACTTTGGTGATTAAAGAGTTCTTCCTTTCCACCTTCCCCCATTCATCAGATATGATTTCACCAAGCTCACTTAGGAAAGGGAAATTCGGGCGCTCTTTTTTCAGATGTTTAAAATACTTTTTTTTTTTGTTTGGAGGGCATCTCTATTGGGTCTTCCCATTTTAGCGCATCTTTAACTGCCCTGACCAAATGAGGGACTTGAGAGAAGTCGAATCCCGCTCCATATTCATCCACCTCGACCTCCTCATCTGAGGATCCATTTGACGACAGATAGTCATGAGAGGGACCCGGAACTTCAAGTTCGACTGCGTCCGCAGTTGAGGCCGGTGCTGAAGGGGGAATGGTTATGTTGGCTGACTCTGTCCTGCCCAGAGATTCTTGCACAACCTTCCTGACCAGTGCTTCCACCTGCTGGTCACCTGCACCTCTCTCTTTCGCAGCTCTGGAGTAGCATGCTTCGCAGAGAGATCTGTCCTCCGGGACATAAGCCCTACACCCCAGCAGGCTTTTTTCTCCGTGCGACCGGAATGGCGGCGGGAATCATGTTTAGAGCCGGACCTTGATCTGTCCGTGTGATGTTTAGAAGAAGATCTTGACTTTGATTGGTCACGCTGTGACCTGGATTTCTCTTCACGTGCTACTGGATGATGATCGGACCTAGAAGGGCTGAGAAAAGAACAGGAAACAAAATATTTTATAATTCCCCAATAACCCTGACAACCCATGCAAAAAACAGGTAGAGGAAAAAAATTCCGTCCTACCTGCGGCATAAGGGCTGACCACTAGGCGGCGACGACACATCCATGGCAATGGAAAAACAGCAGAGACTGCAGGCAAGACATAATGCATAAACATCCCAAAATAGCAGAAGCAGGTAACAAATTGCTGCATAGGACAAAGGGGTGCTCAGCCTACCTTCCACAGATATCGCTATAGGGACAAGAGAACCGGCGTCTGTAGATTCCCCTGGAAGCCAGGGCATAGCTGTATCTGACAGCTATTTAAATCTGCCGCCCTGGATGACGTCACGGCGCTCCGAGCGTCGTCGTGCGCCGCCTTGCGACGTCCGCGCGCATGCGCGGCCACCGCCGTTCCGCCCGGACCGCGCATGCGCGAGCCAAGCCTCAATCTGGCTCGTGGCCGTGCGCACGCGCCGTAGGGACGAACAGCGGCGGACTGGAACGCAAATGCGCTCCAGCCGCCATACTTGAGGACAAACAGGAACAACACACACAAATATAAACACCGGCTGCCATGGAATATGAAATCATACGATACCCATCCAGCACGGAACGATCCGACCTGACCCTCCAAGCGCCG
>CM053026.1:202234050-202499574 GCA_028564925.1 Lithobates sylvaticus | reverse complement strand
TTTGAAGATAACATTGCTTCCACATCCTAGAGTCTGATTAATCAAACTAGCAGACGCAGGCAGAGAGCTGTAACCTGAGGCTTTGTGAAGGGTGACCGAGTTCAACAGGCCTGTAAATTCAAGGAGGAGGAATTGTAAAAAGGCCATTTGCTGCCAGACTTCTTTCAGCTGCAACATGCTTTTCTATCTGTTCATTTCAACCAGGGCAGCTATCAGAAATTTTCAGGCCCCTTACACAGCTTTAGGCCTGTACCTCCCCCCCCCCCCCGCGCCTGACCACCAACATTCCCCAGGGCTTGCCCACGCGCCACCCTACCGAATCCAAACACCAGCCATCTCACCTCTACGCACTCAGCCCCCCCCCCCTCAATCCTGTATACTGTATATGTCAGCCCCCCTCACACCTGTATATATGTCAGCCCCCTACACACCTGTATATATGTCACCCCCCCCCACACATCTGTATATATGTCAGCCCCCCACACACACCTGTAAATATGTCAGCCCCCCCACACACCTATATATATATATATATATATATAATATATATATATATGTCAGCCCCCCACACACACCTGTAAATATGTCAGCCCCCCCACACACCTATATATATATTATATATATATATATATATATATATATGTCAGCCCCCCCACACATCTGTATATATGTCAGCCCCCCACACACATCTGTATATATGTCAGCCCCACACACACACCTGTATATATCAGCCCCCTCACACCTGTATATATGTCAGCCCCCCCACACACCTGTATATATGTCAGTCCCACCCCCCCCCCTCCTGTATATATGGCAGCCCCACCACACCTGTATATATGCCGACTTATCGACCAGCTTCTGTACATATACGGCGGCAGGATGGCTCTCCTGTGCAAATCGCCGTATATGCACGCCGACTCCCTTAAGAGCCATAGCAGGCGCGCGCGATGGGGGACCTGATGCGTGTGGCCGGAAAACATGATTGCCGCCGGCCACCTGCGATCGCGGGCAGGATAGCCAGAATGGGGATTTGTGTGTGTAAACACACAAATCCCTGTTCTGACAGGGGAGGAGAGACAGATCATCTGTTTCTACTAAGTAGGAACAACGATCTGGCTCCTCCTAGTCAGTCCCATCCCCTCACAGTTATAAACACACCTAGGTGACATATTTAACCCCTTTATCGCCCCCCTAGTATTAACCCCTTCCCTGCCAGTGACATTTACACAGTAATCAATGCATTTTTTATAGCACTGATCGCTGTATAAATGTCAATGGTGCCAAAAAAGTGTCCGATCTGTCCGTTGCAATGTCACAGTGCTGATAAAATTCGCTGATCGCCGCCATTACTAGTAATAAATAAATAAATAATAAAAATGCCATAAATCTGTTCCCTATTTTGTAGACGCTATAACTTTTGCACAAACCAATCAATATACGCTTTTTGCGATTTTTTTTTTTACCAAAAATATGTAGAAGAATAAATATCGGCCTAAACTGATAAAGAAATTTTGTTTTTAAAACTTTTTTTGGGGGATATTTATTATAGCAAAAAATAAAAAATATAGCTTTTTTTTTTCAAAATTGTCTGTGTTTTTTTGTTTATAGCGCAAAAAATAAAAACCACAGAGGTGATCAAATACCACCAAAAGAAAGCTCTATTTGTGGGGAAAAAAGGACGTCAATTTTATTTGGGTACAACATCGCACGACTGCGCAATTGTCAGTTAAAGCTACGCAGTGCCGTATCGCAAAAAAAATGGCCTGGTCAGGAAGGGGGTAAAGCCTTCTGGGGCTGAAGTGGTTAATAAAATTTCCTCTATCAAAACAAAATACCTCTGTCCCTCTTTCCTCCTATATCCAACCTCTTAGTTAGTTAGTCAATTTGTTCACTTAAAAAGTTGGTATTAAGAAAAAAGTATCTGTGAAAAAAAGCATTTATTACTTTAACAAATCATTTTTGTTATTCATTTTTTATTACCCACACAATGGGGGAATGGCAGAAGTGAATTCTTTGCCTACACACTTTAAGCTATAGGAGTGTCCCATTTCCTTATTTCAGAAAGTTAAGAGATACAACCACTGGTGCTATGTAGAGGTAATGCCTCGTACACACGATCAGATAATCGGATGATAAAAATCGCTTTCGGATTGATCGCACGATAGTCTGATCGTTCGTACACAGCTTTCGACAGCCGATCATGACAGTCCGTCCAACAATATCCAAAGGGACAAACACAAAAACTTTGCTCGAATGTTAGCCCAGCGAACGACAATCGTTTAATCAGTACAGTATGCATCTGCTAAAAATCGATAGACAAACACCACGCATGATCGGAAACACGAAAATAACCTGGAAGGAGATGGAAGAACAATACGAACGGAAATAGCCAAAAGACGTGGTAGATACAGGGGTCACACGTATTTGACATCATTTCCGACAGCTACGCAAACAGAAAGGTTTTCCGGAATCGTACGACAAAAATCGTACATTTCGTAAAACGCTTTTCGCACTGTTGTATTCGATATTTGTATTATGCAAAAAAAAAAAAAACTCCCAAACTACTCCTTGGGCAACACCCCAGACGACGTCTATGAGGACGAAACGCATCGGGTGGACTTCTACGACAGCACCACGCCACTCTTCGCAATTTTAAACAGGCCTGTTTTACTTCTAAATAATGTGAGTGTTTTTAATCTGTTTTTACACTATTAAATGCATTCAAACAGTATTACACTATGCAAGGCTCTCTTTTCATTATGATCTATAAACACGATTGAACCATGGAGTATTGACGCCTATCCCCCATCGGCCATCCATCCTTCCGGTTTTTACTTGTCCATGCTACACCGAGATACACCTTGGAGCCATTGCGTGGAACGAGGATTTGCCAGCCCTATACCAATAAGCTTTTGCGACTTGTGAGGCGTATGCCCCTTCAAGTCCAAAATTTCCGGTAAGCCTCATTCCTATAGGCTTAGTTGCCATCAGACAACTATCACCGCACCCGGCACAGGGAACACCTGCTTGAACAGCACCATCCGTTTTGATCACTAATCATCTTTTATGGACCTGAATTTATGTAACTTATTTTATTCACGAATTATTTTTCTATAAAAACGGACTTCATCGCTATATATCCATTTATATCGTTTTTTTCCACTCAGCACCTTAATCTCAATTTTGAGTTTTTTACGATTATTATAGCACGTGTCATTTCGTTTATGTAATCATCACATATTATATTCACCACAGAACCACCTGGTATTAACTCACTATTTTTAACCACGTGTATGTTTTAAAAAATAAATTTTTTATATAAGTAATTTTTACTATATTTATGCTCTGATAAGGTTTTACATTTTCATTCTGTGCCTTTATTTATATGGTACCTAGACAGACAAGGTACATTTTGGGATTTACCTTCTTCCTTGTCCCTATGTCCTGTATATAAGGTAACACACCTGAAACTATATCAATAGTTCGTTAAAAAGAACTGTTTCTATTTTAGCGCTACATTTATATACACACAAACTACTCCTTCCCACAGCTCTATCCATAGTTCCCATCCAGCCATTCAACAGCTGTCTGCGGCTTGTCAAAAAAAAAAACAGCCTCATTTGCCTCTATTCTTAATTTAGCAGGATATTGCATTGAAATTTAGCCCGCTGTTTTTGAACCTCAGGAGAAAAATCCGGAAAAAAATTAATTTTAGTTCCATTAAACATGATTTCCTTCAAAACTCTGGCTCTTCTAAGAATGTGGTCTCTGTCTCGTTGATTAAGAATATTATAGTCATATTAGGAATGGCCGTGGAGGGGCTCCTGCAGGTAATGGCCTACTTCAGGGATATGCTAATATAGGACCTCCAGCTGTTGCAAAACTACAAGTCACATCATGCCTCTGCCTCTGGTTGTCATGCTTCTGGCTGTCAGAGTCTTGTTATGCCTCATGGAAATTGTAGTTCTGCAACAGCTGGAGGTCCGCTAATTGCATATCCCTGGCCTACTTGGTACTCAATGTGCTCTTTCGACCGAGAAAGACATAGAAAGATATTCTTTTACAATCGTCTCCCAAAGCCATGTTTCCACAAATTCTGTAGGGCTTGCTCCTTCAGAGTGCTCTGGGAGACCCACCAACCTTATGTTGTCTTCCAGCTTATGAGCATTAGAATCAGATTTTTTGCTTGCTTCTTTAATATCTTTGCCCAATGGCAATGTTTTATCCTCTATTTCTTTGACACGATTTTCCAAAACAGACGTTCTTTCTCGTATTTTCTGTACGTCTTGGAGTAAAAAAATGTATTCTTCTTTGAGCTTCTGCACTTGTCCGGTCAAGTTACTTATGGAACTCTGGCATTGATGTATCGCTTTTAACACATAGGCTCTAGTGGTATTATTGGTGTTGTTATTTGCGTGTCATTTGGCAGATTATTAGTGTGTAATTTTACACTTTTATCCATTTCTTCCACTTCATTTGTCTTTTGATCTAAGTGTTTGTGCATTGTAACTTTATCAGTGCAAGAGACTTCCAATTCTTCACTAGAAATGTGTTGTGACACTTTATGTTCCCCGTCTTTTAATGGCAATGCAAATTTTGCAGCTGCAACTTCTTTAGCCTTCTCTTTTGTGGATTTACCACTTTGTATTTGTTGAGGAAATCCGCCATCATCTTGCATAGAGGCATCAGCATTTAAAGACCCCTGCCCCTCTATCCATAATTTGGCCGCCTTATTACTGCCCCTTCTCTCCATTCCCCCTCTTTCTTCCCGTTATCCCCTTCTTAATTGTTTTTTTTATCTGGTTGATTTTATTTTGTTTTTGTATATATTTTTTCTGCTTCTTTAAATCAGTTTTCCTAATTTTTTTTCTTTAATCACAGTTTATTGTAATTACCTCCACCTGCTATAGAATTTAGCCAACTTCCTCTGATTTGGACTGATTTATTCCGGTGTTCTATCACGAACAGTCCGGCTATCACCAGGCGTCCGAAGTGTACTGCGCATGCAGCATAAAGATTTTTGGAAATTGTCGGAAGATGAACGGCGCCTGCGACGAGAGTGGATGTGTAAGCCCCACCATCCAAGCGGACATAGGGCTACTCAAACTAAGAGGGCCCCTCGCGGGCTCGCTTCGCTCGCCACGCTTCGGGCACGGCCTCGCTGCGCTCGGCTCTTTTATATTCTAACTCTATGTCCACTTGGATGGTGGGGCTTTAAAGTGGACTCACGGCGCAGGCGCCGCTCATCCTCGTCAATTTTCGGAATATGGGTATCCTGTGTACTGCGCATGCGCAGTACACAGCGGACACTTCGTGATGGGGGACGGCTAATGATAGTACACCGGCTTCTGACGAGTTCTGCCGATTCCTGACGATTTTTGCCGAGTATGGCCGATCCCTGCTCTGTCCTTAGGCAGAAGCCAGCACAGACATCAGCCTCTATCCTTGGGTCTGTCCAAGGCCTCCCGAAGCCAGGGCACTCTGCAAGCACCGCCCACTCCAACTATCCTCTGAGAATCCAGCTGCCACCAATGACCGGGACTGATCCAACTCCTGCGAGCACTGCCACCGCAAGGAGCAGAGAGCGAGGGGGGGGGGCGTATCTCAGCCAAGCTTCAAGCACAAACGATGCCGGTCAGCACCACCAGTCTCCACACAAGCACCCCTGGAGCCTCAACAGCAGAGCGGACACGGCGGGTAACAGCTCAGTTGCAGGTATATCAGTTATGCCGCTGGTGTAGGCAATAATGCAGTCTCTCTCAAAGCAAGGGGAAATTCATGGGGAAATACAGGGATCCAGCATCCATAATCAGAAGGGGCCAGCAATCGTCAAGAAGTTCAATGTGAATATTCAATATAGCTGCTGTCTGCCTCACAGACACTCAAGACATAGCTTCCAGGGAGTTGGCCAGTGCAGGATGGAAAGGTCAGAGCACGCCCTACATGCAACCTCTCTCTCACACATCCACACTGACATTGGTAGTAGAATCCACACAAAACATTATTATGTCGCTCTTCCTCGTTCTTCTTCTTGGAGGAGCAGTATGTGCACTTTCAGTTCCCACAGGTCTTTAGTTAGTGCTTAAAGAGGAGTTTCCATTTGAAAAAACAAATACTGCAGCTGCTGACTTTCAATAATCGGACACTTACCTGTTCCAAGGTCCAGCGATGCGGGGGGTCGAAGCTCCGCTCGTCCGCCCCCCCCGTCGTGATTGGCCGCGCAGTCATCTCGGACCTGTCACGTGTCCCAGATGACTGACAGGAGGGAGGGGGCAGAGCTGAGCCCTTCCTGTGCCGAGGGGAAGTGATGTCACCAGCCCAGGCACTGAAGGAGGCAGACTACGAGGGACCCCTAGCAACAGGCATTTAGAGGTGAATTAAAAATGTTTTTTTTCTCCAAATGTTTATTTTTTTAGGAATTGTTATCTTTTTTTGTGTGTGCAATGCCACTTTAACTACTGTCACACACTTAAAGCTGTTCTGCACTGTCTGTAGTGTTTTCCTATCTTTAGTGCAGTGCAGTAGATTATGACATGTAAATCAGGTACTCACGTGTCCCATTTCTGTGCCTCTCTGCTGCCGGTTTTCGTCATTTAAAATAATTTTAAAAAATCTGTCCTTCTGGGGGCCATCTTGCCTGTGGGCATGTGAACCCACACAGGCACTTCAGATGGCCCAGCATGTACCGCCGTTACTGCGCCGATCTCGCGCGTGCACAGTAACGGCAAAGAGTAGCTCACGTTCCCGGACATCTTCCGAAATCTCGCGAGATTTTGGCACATCTGCCGACATCTCGCGAGATTTCGGAAGATGTGATCGAAATCTCGCGAGATTTCGGAAGATGTCCGCACTGACTCCTGGGTTCAATGACACCAGATCCCAGGAGACAGTGCGGCGTGACGACGATCGACGCAGAGACCCCGCCCACCGCCGCAGAGACAGAAGAAAGGAAGTCAGCGATTACAAGGTAAGTGGAAAAAAAAAAAACACACTTCATTTAGTACTCTTTGCCTGATTTGGAAGGCAAAGAGATTTACTAAATGAAATGTGTGCAGAACCGCTTTAAGCAATTTAAATTGAACATATGATATGAAATATGTTATTGAGAAAAATATTCCACTGAACAGCCAACCGGTAGGGACAGGCAGTGGTAAGGGATGGGTTCACCCTAGATTTTCTAAAGTCACAATATGATTACCGTATATACTCGAGTATAAGCCGAGTTTTTCAGCACATTTTTTTGTGCTGAAAGTGCCCCCCCTCGGCTTATACTGGAGTCAAGCACTTTTCTGCAGCAAAAAAAAAAAAAAATTCCGACCCGAATTTGGGGCCCCGTATCTCGGGGCCACTTGGCGCTAGGAACCCCACATTTGGTATGCCAACCCAGTGGACCACTACAACATATCCAAAGATGGGGTTCCTAGCACTAAGTGGCCCCGAGATACGGGGCCCCAAATTCGGTTCGGAAAATGTCATTCTCTGCTGCAGAAAAGTGCTTGACATTTTCCGACCCGAGTTTGGGGTCCCATATCTCGAGGACACTTGGTACTAGGAACCCCAAATTTGGTATTCAAACTGTTGTAGCACTACAACATATCCAAAGATGGGGTTCCTAGCACCAAGTGACCCCGAGATACAGGGCCCCAACATATCCAAAGATGGGGTTCCTAGCACCAAGTGACCCTGAGATACAGGGGCCCCAAATTCGGTCAACTGTGTCCATCTGCAGCAATGTCATTTCGGGACCCCTTGGGTCCAGAGACCCCAATTTTGGCTGCAGCTAGGGGGCATTTAAATTGCTTAAGTGTGTGACATTTAGGAACCCTTAACTACCAAGTTTGAAGTTTGGGGGACCTATGGCTGCAAATGGGCACAGTGAGGCTGCAAATGGGCATTGTTGACCCTCTTTTCCACTTGCAGTAGCTGCGCATTTCTCACCCTAGGCTTATACTCGAGTCAATAAGTTTTCCCAGTTGTTTGTGGTAAAATTAGGTGCCTTGGCTTATATTCGGGTCGGCTTATACTCGAGTATATATGGTAATCTTTCTTCCTATAGCTTTGGCTCTATTGACCCTTTTGACATATTGTTTTCACTGATGGTATCTTCATCACATGTTTATTTATTTTAAAATGACTCAGTTTTATGCAGTTTAATTGAAGTCATATTTTCCAAGTAATGTTACGTAATACAGCTTACAGCGTGCAATTTCTTATAGTGGTAATGTTTATTTTCAAACTCCGTAGAAGATAAATGGAGAGAATTATTCTTCTTGTTAGAGGAATCAAGGCAAAAGCCTTGTTTATGGTCTTCATATCATGGTTTTTTTTTTTTTTTTTATGAAAGCAGGTTATATTTATTTGGAACATGGGAAGTTTGGGGAACCTGGATTTTCTCTAGAATTCTGAGATTATTTTATTTATTTGTGGCACCTAATATGATTTCACATTGATTACGAAACTCATCTGAGATGGAAGGCTCCCTCTAGTTGATTTTCTACATAGGATATCAGGTTTTGTATCTTAAAATATAGAATCCTGCTATCCTGGCTTAGTTAAGCTGGCCATACACCTATAGATTATCTGCATATTTTCTATGGTTAGATGGGAAAAGTGGGAGATTCCTCCATCCACACAGTTTAGCGAACATGGAGAAATCTGTTGCACTTTTTTTTTCCATCCACACAGTTTAGCGAACATGGAGAAATCTGTTGCACTTTTTTCCATCTAACCATAGAAAATATGCAGATAATCTATAGGTGTATGCCAAGCTTTACTCTAGTCTCTCATCTTGGGACATGTATAGCAATATGGATATTAAAGCCTCATTCACACTGACATACCTATCTGTAAACCAATGTGAAGGGCCACCTTATCTGTGTGGGATGCCCATGTAGTCTGCATGCCTTGGAGGTAGCACCTATCCCATAGAAAGACACAGGGACACAGCAGAAGTCCAAAATCACCCAATGGCAGCTTTAGACTTCCAATGTACAGTATATATGCACAAAATCCAACAAAACAAAATAAAAATGTCAACAGAAACTGCTATAACATTTTAGAAACTGTGTTATATAATTTGTTGTCTTTAACTAGTCTGAGAAGACTGATAGACTTTTATAGGAACAGTAAAGACTAATCAATTAGCATGACTACAAAGCAGGAAGCACAACTTTCTTGCGTAGTGCAAAAATATGTCCCCCATATACAGTACATATTTCTTACAAACTATACATAGAAACATTGTAATTTTTAACCCTAGTGATGAAGTCATTTATATTACACTGATAGCATTAAAAAAATATATATATGTAGCGCCCTGCTCCTGATGGGCAGACGCTATAAATAGAAATTTAGTTTTGTCTGAGCTGTAGTTTAGCTCAGACTGATTATGTTAAAATTCTGGTTCTGTTCCAGTCCAGCTGGGTTGCGTGGTTTTCCCCTTGGCCATTGGGTGGCGCCCTGGTAGTTGGCCAAGGTTGGAAATTGCAACAAGCTGGGTGTATTGAGTGCCTCTTTGCCTGGAAACATTCAGTGGGAGTGGTCTACCCACTGTGATTTCTGGGAGAGGGTACTTAAGGGACAGACCCCGTGATAGGGGATGTTGCGACCTGATGGCCCTCCTGGTCTAAGGTGTGCTGCTGCCTTTTAAAATTGTCTCTGGGCCGGCTTGCCCGAGGCTTCGTTACTGAAAGGTAGGCCCAGAAGTCCTGGGGCCTACCGACCCAGGGGTGGTCCTGTGCTGTCTTGCCTGTGGGAAGAAGCCAATCGACTGGAGGATCCAGGGGAGGACTTTTCAGAGAGAGGACCAAGCAACAAGGCTGGTACCTCTAGAAGAGCATGGAGACTCAGTTGGAGGACGCATCCTGGGTCATCTACCTCACAGTACCGCCGGTTCGGCTGTAAGAAACTGGTACTGTGTGACTGTTCTTTGACATTGCAAAAGTTACCGGTTACACAATCCTGTGGCAGAGGATCTGAAATCTATGAGAAAACTCTTTAATGGGACCTCTATGATGGACACGGTGGAATGGTGAGGTAATGGTAAGCCTAATCAAATACCAGCAGTACACACATATACAGTACAATCACACACTGTAAAAAGAGCTCTCCATTTCAATGTATCATTGAAACAAAGTGAAGCGGCCCTTCAAAGCTTGCCAAGGGTTAATCATTTCCTGGCAGCTGTAACCTGCATATCTGAAATTCTTTGTAAAATAAATTCCTCTCCTACTTTTTTTTTTATCTGCAACCGGCTTTCCTCTAAGTATTACTATTTCATACTAACAAAATAGTGTAAACAGTTCCACAAAGGTGCTGAATTTATTTAATGTGTTTATAAACCCAATCACTGAAGTTTTCTATTAGCTCTAACATTTTGAAAGTGATTTTCAGTGTTTTTAAACCTGCAGCTTTTGTTAGAATAATACTTGGTGATCCTGCAACAAAAGTACTTGTTTATGTACTTCCTGGTAATGTATAGAGTGACAATACTGTAATTTCATTGGGAAAGTATTTTTCTGATCTATAAATAGGCCCCATAATTAAAGTATATTTCTTTTTATGGTGATAATGTACTAATATAAAATTGGTCTAAAGAAAAATATCATGCATTTACTTTCCTGACAGACTCCATGGCAGCAACGTGTGGGTTTAGCCCCGCCTCCATTACCCTATAGGACACTACTCCCATAAATCTTTGCTCCCTGCCCACGGCCGTGTTCTTTTTTTGTCCTCCTCCGAAGGACCTAGTTGGTGGTCTTTCTACCTGAAGATAAGTTTCCCCACGATCCTGATTGGCCGATCTGCGACTCTGGATGGGAAAGTCGCATGGCTCCGCTAAGCCCTAGCTATTAGCAGGGTATGGAGTGGGCAGTGGAAGAGGCGCAAGGAAGAAGCCCTTATCCTAGCCACTGGCAGGCAGGCTGCGCACTGGTCAGACAGCCAGCTACTAGCAGGTGACCCGTTTTTGCCCTGGAGAAGTCCGGTCTTACCTTCGGCCTGGTCGATCGTGGAGGAGTGGTGAGAGTATCGATTTTTCTTTTCATGGCAGCAGTGTTTGTTATTACCTCCTGTGCGGTTCCAGTAGTTGTTGTTTGTTTGAAGCATGTGTGTTTGTTTTTCTCAGGCATGGCGGCTGGTTCTTCCTGCGTTCCAGCCGCCGTATCACTTCCGCTTTCGTTTTTCGGGCGTTCTGCGCATGCGCGAGCGCGGTACGATGCGCATTGGGACAGCAGTGACGTCACAGGGGCGCGCTATTTAAACTAGGGAAATAGCCTGCAAGCTTTGGGAATGTTTGCAGGTTACTCCAGTGTCATCCCCAGGCTCCTGTGTTTGCAGCTACTGGTAAGTGGCTTTTCTGGGACAGGTCAGAGGAATCTTCCTGTCCCTTGCATTGATCTCTTGTCATTCTCAGTTCAGATGGACATCGCTGAGGACATGGATTCACCACTGCCTGTCTGTGGCCAGCCCTCTCAAAAAAGGTATTGGGAATATGTCTTTTCCTGATGGTCTGGTAATTAGGGAAGGGTGTGTGCCTGATTGCTTATCTATTGCCTGATGTTTTGTTTTGTGTGTGGTCTTTGTCTTTTGTTTTTTCCTCAGCCCTTCTAGATCAGATACACATCGCAGCTCTCATAGAGGAAGCGACTCCTCCAAGTCGCAAAACCGGCAATCCTCTTCCAAATCAAAACATGGTGGTTCCTCCTCTAAATCAGGACACCGTAGTGATGAGCGCTCTCACTCCAGTTGCTCTACTAATTCCTGCTGGGGATGCAGAAGTCAAGCTCCCCCAGGAAGATCCTTATGCGACCTTTGTTTTTCCAAAGCCTCCAAAGAAAGAGGCGATACGGATCAACATCTTAAATCCCTGGTGGAAAGGGTTGTGAAGGAGTCGCTCAGGAACATGGGTGATCATTCCCATACACCTCCAGCGGAGCAGTCTCGTTCTCCAGTAAGGGAGACCCAGTTGCAAGATACCTGGGAGTCCTCGGTTCAGAGCCACCCTTCGGTTGCCATATCCGACAGTGACTCAGAGGAAGATAGCCCTCCTGTGGGCTTTGATTTTGCTCTGCTCCCACCCTTGGTTAAGGCTATCAGAGAAACGCTTAATTGGGAAGACCCAGTAGAAGCTGCTCCCAAACAAAGGAAATTCTTTAAACAATTAAAGAAAGAGCGTGTTAATTTTCCTTTTATTGCAGAGCTTGGCGAAATCCTCACGGACGAATGGGGCAAGGTGGAGAAGAAAAATTCCATGCTTTCCAAAATCGCAAAACTCTATCCCTTCAAGGAGGAAGAAGTGAAGCACTTGGAGTCTGCTCCCTTGATAGATGCAGCAGTCATGAGGTTGGTGAAGCATGTGACTCTCCCTTTAGAGGACACAGTGTCTTTCAAAGACGTGTTAGACCGTCGAATTGATGCAGACCTGAAGAGGGTGTACCTAACAGGAGGCATGGCCTGTAAGCCAGCTCTTGCCCTAGCCGCTTTGTCTAAAGCGATGGAAGTGTGGACTGACAGTGTAGATGAGACACTGAGAGGCATCTCGGATGATACGGCTAGATGCTCGCCTATTCAAGAATTGAGGCTTGCGTCGGCTTTTCTTGGGGAAGCCTCTATTGACATCATACGCCTGACGGCTCGGATAATGCTTTCGTCTGTCACTGCCAAACGGGCGCTGTGGCTCCGCCCCTGGTTAGCCGACCCAGCCTCAAAACAAGTCTGGTGTCGTATCCCCTTTGAAGGGTCCTCCCTGTTCGGGAACAAGTTGGACGAGGCGATTACCCGGGCCACTGGTGGGAAGTCGGGGTTCCTTCCCCAAGATCGTCGACCCCAAGGTCAGAGAAGATCTTTCCCAAAAAGGCAGTACCAGGAAAGAGCTAGGGAAGCTCGCAGTTACAGACCTGGCCGGGAATTTTCCAGACCCTGGAAGTCAAGACAATCGTCTTTTAAGAAGACAGCGAAAAGTGATTCCAAAGGAGAGAGGGAGCCGACCAAATCCTTTTGAGGTTGGGCCCGCTCAGACAGGTCAGGTGGGGGCTCGGCTTTTCCACTTTCGTCATGTCTGGGCGGCTTCGATCCAAGACTTTTGGACCCGCAATACGGTCTCCTCGGGTCATGCTTGGACCTTCAGGGAAGCCCCCAGGCTCAGGTGGGTCCCTACTTCCCTTCCGACTACAGAATAAAAAAGACAAAGCCTTCTGACTTACATAAAATCTTTATTGGTTCAAGGCGCTGTTATCCATGTTCCGGCCGACCAGCGAGGCAGGGGATCTACTCTCCCCTCTTTTTGGTCCAGAAAAAAAGCGGGGCCTGGAGACCGGTCATAGACCTGACCCATCTAAACACCTTCATAAAAAAGGAAAGGTTCAAAATGGAAACACTGTCCACAATACAACATTCCGTCCAACCAGGAGATTGGATGATCTCCATAGATCTCAAAGACGCCTATTTTCACGTTCCCATTGCCGAAAACTATCAACAATTCCTTCGCTTTTCAGTAGGCAAGCTCCATTTTCAATTCACGTGCCTTCCCTTCGGGCTATCAACTTCTCCGCGTGTGTTTTCAAAAACTCTGTTGGCAGTGGTAGCTCTTCTGAGAACCAGGGGAATTCGTCTACATCACTATTTAGACGACCTTCTACTATTGGCACAAGACAGAGAACAGCTTCTAATGCACAGACGGCAAGTTATCTCCACTCTACAGGAGTTCGGGTGGATACTGAATCTGGAGAAGAGCCAACTGACCCCATCACAAACCCTACTATTCTTAGGGGCTCTGTTCGACACAGTCAGGGGCACTATCTCACTACCAGAGGAAAAGATCTCAGTGGTAAGGGACAGAATCCGTCCAGCTCTTATGGCTTCCTACCTTCATGCTCTCCAGTGCCTGAGAATTATAGGCACCATGGTTTCAACAATCCCGATGGTGAGATGGGCACAGTGGAGGATGAGGCCTTTTCAGAAGGGCTTCCTTCAGCAATGGACAGGCAACAAAGCCCAGACGATTCGGATTACTTCATCCATGAAGAACTCCCTTCTATGGTGGCTACAACGGGAGAACCTTTGCAACTGCCATTCCATCCGTCCCATCCCATGGGTAACTATAACCTCAGATGCCAGCAACAGGGGATGGGGGGCCCACTGCCTGGCGGAAGTCGCACAGGGCACTTGGGATCCTCCCTCCAGAAGGACAGTGTCAAACGTCCTGGAATTGAGGGCGGCCTTCCAGGCTCTTCTGGCTTTTCGTCACCTGATCCCAGGGGCCTCGGTCCAACTCAGACTGGACAATACCACAGCAGTGGCATACATCAGAAGGCAAGGGGGCACCCGAAGTTTTTCCCTTCTCCAAGAAGTGGAACCGATCATGTCTTGGGCTCAGAAGAACTTGAAGGATCTGACAGCGACTTATGTGCCAGGAATTCAGAACGTCCAGGCAGACTTCCTCTCCCGAATATCTCTAGACAACAACGAGTGGTCTCTCCACGAGGAGGTATTCGATTGGATTCTAACACTGGGGATCTGCCCAGAGGTCGACCTGTTTGCCTCCCCATGCAACAAGAAAATAGTAAAGTACTATTCAAGGTACAGAGATCCGCAAGCCTACGGGGTAGATGCCCTGACGGAGAAATGGTGGTTCCTCAAGGCGTATGCCTTTCCTCCAATTCCGATCATCCTACAGTTCCTGAAGAGACTCAGGTCGGAAACAGCAGAGGTAATTGCAGTAATTCCCTACTGGCCCAACAGGCCTTGGTTTCCGCTTCTGACACTCCTCAGTGTCAAGGATCCGGTTCCGTTACCATCCAGACCAGACCTCTTGTCCCAAGGTTCGAGGTTACATCCCTGTCCGGATCACCTGCACCTAAGGGCCTGGTTTTTGAGAGGGGAAGGTTGGAAGCGTCAGGCTGTCCATTAGAGGTTATTCCCACTCTCCTTAGTGCTAGAAGAGGTAGTACCAATCGGGTGTACGAAAGGATCTGGGCGAAGTTTACCAGTCACATGGCTTCCAGGTCTAGTTCCTGCAATACATTGGCAGTTCAGGATGTGTTAAGCTTCCTTCAAACAGGATTGGATATCTCACTTTCTGTTAGTTCCCTGCGTGTCCAAGTTTCTGCTATCTCAGCATTTTCTGGAGTCACGTGGGCCAATCATCCTTTGGTTCAACAGTTTTTCAAAGGTGCAGTCAGGCTTAGGCCGCAGAAGAAACCCAGGTTTCCAAAATGGGACTGTCACAAAAACCGCTATTCCAGACAGCCGGGTGGTGCACGCCGCCGCGCGCCGGCGCGCGCTAGTGCGCGCACTCCTGTGCGCGTTCCTGCGGGTGCGGGCTTGCGTGCGCGCGCGCGTGCACGTGTCCGGGCGCGCGCGCGCGCAGTAATTGGAACACACCTGTGTGTGCTGTTGGCGCCAGTCAGCCTACTTAATCAGGCAGCACCTGTTGGCCAGTGCTGCCTGATCTTCAGCTCTCCAGAGACCTTGTTCCTGTGTTTGTAAACCTGCTAAAACCTTGTTTGATCCTGTGACCCGGCTTGCCCTTTTGGAATTCCTTGATCTCCGCCTGCCTGACGACCTCTGCCTGACTGACCATTCTTATGCTTGTCCCTTTTGTGCCTCGCCATCGGAACACCGCCAGACCTTGAAGGTATCTAGATTATCTTGATCCCTATTGAGAGACTTGTGCCTGCTTCCTATTCCACGCCTCCCTTCATCTGTGTACCCCGCATACCTACACCCATCTTGTCCCCAGTGGGGCTTATACTTGGACTTACCACATCTTCTGGATATCCTGCATACTCTCACTCGCATCACCCACCTGTGGAATCTCCTCCTGTGTATCCCGCATACCTGCACTCCACCCGGTCTCCAGTGGACTCTCCTCACCACATCCGGACACCCTGCACCAGGCTCTCTTACCCTTCCTCACTCTCGTGCCTCCTGTACCCATCTCCAGGGGCCGATAGTGGGATCCGTACGGGAGACCTCCCCTCTGCCCAAGTAGACTCACCAGTCAGGTACGTACCAGCCTGATAGTATCAGGCAGCCATGACTGAGTCCGGGCAGGGGGCCTCTCCCATGGAAGATATGTGCAGGCATCTAGCGGGTCTATCCCAAGCTGTGAAAGGCCTACAGGAAGGCTATTCTCGATTGGAAGAACAAGTCCAAACCATGTCTGCATCTTCTGTCCCCCAGGTGGCGTCTTCTGTTGGGTACCCTCAAGCACCCTCCGTGATCATGCTACCACCAGAACCCAAGGTACCAATACCGGAAAGATTCTCTGGGGAACGAAGTAAATACCGTGCGTTTCGCAATGCGTGTGAACTTTATTTCGCTCTACAACCACGGACTTTTTCTTTGGAAGCTACAAAAGTGGGGTTTATCATCTCCCTTCTGACTGGTGAACCACAAACCTGGGCCCACCACCTTTTGGAACAGAAGTCTGCGTCCCTGGACTCCCTGGACCGCTTCCTCACTGCAATGGCTCAGCTATATGAGGACCCTCAACCTGCTGCCACGGCTGAAACCGCATTGCAATCCTTACAGCAAGGTCGCAGAACGGCCGAGGATTACGCCGTGGAATTCAAACGCTGGAGCTCTGATACAGAGTGGAATGATGCGGCACTGCGACACCAATTTCGCAGAGGACTATCAGATTCTCTAAAAGATGAGTTGGCTCGTGTTGGTATTCCTCAGTCCTTAGATGAACTCATTAACCTCTCAGTTCAAATTGACCGCCGTCTTAGGGAAAGACGGGCCGAAAGATCCTCTGGTCCTTCTCGCCCCTTTTGGATGCTTCCCAAAGTACCTGGTCCTTCTAACTCAGTCCCTTCAGCTTCATCTACCCTGGCTTCTGGGGCTCCTGAACCAATGCAAATCGGACTAATTCGGCCTTCCCTGACCCCTGAGGAAAAGATGCGCAGACGGGCCCATAATCTATGTTTGTATTGTGGGGAATCTGGACACTATGCAAGAATGTGCCCCAACAAGACACGTAAGTGGTTGTCTGCTTCTTCTTTATGTGCACCCGTCTTACTCCCAACCGGTACTCACCTGGCTCTCAATATTGTTTTGCAGCTCTCCGGTCGGAGCATTCCAGTATCAGTCATCATTGACTCAGGAGCATGCAGCTGCTTCATTGACCAAGTTTTTGCAACCAACCATGGCATCCCTCTTCAACCCAAAGTACGGGGCCTTGCGGTCCACCTGGCGGATGGCTCCACACTTAGTTCCGGCCCAGTCACCCAGGAAACGGAACCCCTTCTGACCACCATAGGATCTCAACACCAGGAGCTCTTACGGTTGGATGTCATACCTTCACCTCTCTTCCCGATAATTTTAGGAATGCCTTGGTTACGTGCTCACAACCCCAGTATCAATTGGGCTACAGGTGAAGTTCAGTTTTCTTCCAGTTATTGCCATCAGAACTGTCACTACGGAAAACCCGACGAACCGGCTTCGCTCCTATGCCTGGGGACTGACTCAGAACTCTACCAGTCCATCCCTGAACCTTACCGGGACTTTGCAGATGTGTTCAGCAAAAAGGGGGCAGAGACACTTCCGCCACACAGGCCTTATGATTGTCCTATAGAACTTCTACCCGGAACAGAAGTTCCCTTCGGAAGAATCTACCCACTTACGGAACAGGAATTGGGCACTCTAAAGGATTACATAGACGAGAATCTGGCAAAAGGGTTCATTCGTCCCTCCACATCCCCGGCCGGTGCAGGTATCTTCTTCGTCGAAAAAAAAGATCATTCTCTTCGCCCCTGCATTGATTATCGTGAATTAAACAAGATTACCATCAAGAACAGATACCCCCTTCCATT
The DNA here is from genome assembly GCA_028564925.1 of Lithobates sylvaticus. Classification (NCBI taxonomy): domain Eukaryota; kingdom Metazoa; phylum Chordata; class Amphibia; order Anura; family Ranidae; genus Lithobates; species Lithobates sylvaticus. The sequence continues at coordinate 202,481,758 of CM053026.1, read as the reverse complement.
GGTACCAGAACTTTTTCAAAGGCTGGGTACAGCCAAGATCTTCACAAAACTGGATCTTCGGGGGGCTTACAACCTGATCCGCATCCGAAAAGGGGACGAGTGGAAAACGGCTTTCCGTACTCGGTTTGGGCACTACGAGTACCTCGTCATGCCATTTGGATTATGTAATGCCCCAGCAACCTTCCAACACTTCGTTAATAACATCTTCCATGATTATCTGGATTTGTACGTTATTGTTTATTTGGACGATATTCTAATTTTCTCTCCCTCCTTGACCGACCACCGCAGACATGTCCGAAACGTCCTTACCCGTCTAAGACAACATGGACTGTATGCAAAATTTGAAAAATGTAACTTCGAGATCCAGAGCGTACAATTCTTGGGACTAATCATATCAGCAGAAGGAATCAAAATGGACCCCGAAAAGGTATCCGCCATTTTGGATTGGCCAGCACCCATAGACAGAAAGGGAGTACAACGCTTCATTGGCTTTGCCAATTTCTACAGAAAATTTATCAAAGGATTCTCCTCTATTATTTCACCCATCACCGAACTTACTCGACAGGGAATTCGGTTTCATTGGAGTTCCAAAGCACAACGGGCCTTTGAAAAACTTAAAGAACTTTTTACTTCTGCCTCTATCCTCAAACATCCGAACCCAGCCTTGCCTTTTGTTTTAGAAGTCGATGCCTCGGAGATTGCAGTGGGGGCGGTGCTATCCCAACGACAGGGTACCAAGGCTCTTCTTTTTCCAGTAGGCTTCTTCTCCCGCAAACTAACCTCTTCAGAACGAAATTATGATGTGGGCGACAGAGAACTTCTCGCCATCAAAGTAGCATTGGAAGAATGGCGCTACCTATTGGAGGGGGCTGCGCATCCTGTTCTGGTGTACACCGACCACAAAAACTTGGAGTATCTGAGAACAGCTAAAAGATTAAGACCACGACAAGCCAGGTGGGCTCTATTCTTCTCACGTTTCCAACTCCACATAACCTATCGGCCAGGCTCCAAAAACAGTAAGCCAGATGCTCTTTCTCGGATGTTCTTGGATATCGAGCACGATATTCCTCCCGACACCATTCTACCCGCCGGGAATTTCCTACTCTTACAAGAAGATCTCATATCTCGGATCAAACAAGCCTCCATCGGGATGCCTCCCTTGGATGGAGTTTCCAGTAAAGATGGATTGTTTTGGCATGAAGGCAAGATTGTGGTTCCAGAAAAATTGAGGTTACATATATTAGAGTTATGTCATGACCACAAACTGGCTGGGCACTTTGGTATCTCCAAGACAACCGATCTACTACTACGTACCTTCTGGTGGCCCCATCTGACCAAGGATTGTTAAGCCCCATACACACGGTCGGACAATCCGCGGACCAGGTCCGTCGGATCATGTCCGTCGTACTTTGTCCGATGTTGGTTTTGCGTACACACGGTCGGACAAAGTTGTCGGAAAATCCGATCATTCTGAACGTGGTGACGTTTGTTGCCTACGACGGGACTACGTAGAGGCTAGTAGCCAATAGCTTTGGTCTTGTAATGTGATCTGAGCATGCGTAGCACTTTGTCCGGTCGGAAAACCGTACACACGATCGGGTTTGGTGTGATCGGACCGGGTTGACGGCAAATCTTTCCAGCAGGAGATAAGACTTTGTCCGACGGACAAACCGACGAACACTGTCCGATGGTGCATACACACGGTCTGATTTTTCAACAACCTTGTCCGATCGGACCAAATTGATGAAAAAGTCCGACCGTGTGTATGGGGCTTAAGAGTTATGTCGAATCATGTTGTGTCTGTGCTCGGAATAAGACTAGCCGAACAAGAGCCTGGGGTCTATTAAAACCTTTACCAGTCCCAGAAAGACCATGGAGTATGGTTTCAATAGATTTTATTGTCGAACTCCCACCTTCAGAAGGTTTTTCCTCTATTTTTGTTATAGTGGACAGATTGTCAAAGATGGCACATTTTTTGCCCATGAAGGGTACCCCTTCAGCTTTGGAAACTGCACAAATGTTCATTAAAGAAGTGGTAAGGTTACATGGAGTCCCAACAAACATAGTTTCAGATCGTGGTGTCCAGTTCACCTCAAGATTTTGGAAAGCTCTTTGTCGATCTCTGGAAATCGAGTTGGCTTTCTCATCTGCATATCATCCACAGACAAACGGCCAGACCGAGAGAACCAATCAGACATTAGAGCAATATCTACGCTGTTTTTCTACCTTTTCCCAAGATGATTGGGCCTCCTTGCTCCCCATTGCTGAGTTCTCATACAATAACTCTCTGCACTCAAGTATTAACCAAACCCCGTTCTTCGCCAATTATGGGTTTCACCCATCCTTTTTACCCAGGTCAATCCCGGAATGCTCCATACCCGCAGTTTCAGAAACACTTGACTTCTTCTCCACTAACAACAAGTTACTACAGGAGACCATGACTAAGGCACAAGAAAATTACAAGAGGATCTTTGATGGTAAGAAGCGCGGAGAACTCATCCTGGAACCCGGCGATCAGGTCTGGTTGTCCACCATCAATTTAAAGATGGCCTGCCCCTCCAGAAAATTAGGCCCTAAGTTCTTGGGTCCTTTTTCCGTGAAAAAAAAATTAATAATGTCGCCTACGAATTGGATTTACCTACTTCTCTAAGGATACATCCAGTCTTCCATGTTACTCTTTTAAAACCAGTGACTCCTAATCCTTTTGCAGGCCGCAGGGTTGGTCCCCCCAAACCCATTATTGTCAATGACGAAGAAGAATTCGAGGTGGAAGCAATTCTGGATTGTAGGAAAAGGCGTAATCAGATCCAGTTTCTCATCAAATGGAAAGGATACGGGCCTGAAGATAATTCATGGGAACCTGAAGACAACCTGCATGCGGGTGAGTTATTACGGGCCTTCAAAGACTCACACGCCTCCAAGTTAACTCGTCTGGGCATCCGGAGGCTGCCCTTAAGGAGGGGGCACTGTCACAAAAAACGCTATTCCAGACAGCCGGGTGGTGCGCGCCGCCGCGCGCCGGCGCGCGCTAGTGCGCGCACTCCTGTGCGCGTTCCTGCGGGTGCGGGCTTGCGTGCGCGCGCGCGTGCACGTGTCCGGGCGCGCGCGCGCAGTAATTGGAACACACCTGTGTGTGCTGTTGGCGCCAGTCAGCCTACTTAATCAGGCAGCACCTGTTGGCCAGTGCTGCCTGATCTTCAGCTCTCCAGAGACCTTGTTCCTGTGTTTGTAAACCTGCTAAAACCTTGTTTGATCCTGTGACCCGGCTTGCCCTTTTGGAATTCCTTGATCTCCGCCTGCCTGACGACCTCTGCCTGACTGACCATTCTTATGCTTGTCCCTTTTGTGCCTCGCCATCGGAACACCGCCAGACCTTGAAGGTATCTAGATTATCTTGATCCCTATTGAGAGACTTGTGCCTGCTTCCTATTCCACGCCTCCCTTCATCTGTGTACCCCGCATACCTACACCCATCTTGTCCCCAGTGGGGCTTATACTTGGACTTACCACATCTTCTGGATATCCTGCATACTCTCACTCGCATCACCCACCTGTGGAATCTCCTCCTGTGTATCCCGCATACCTGCACTCCACCCGGTCTCCAGTGGACTCTCCTCACCACATCCGGACACCCTGCACCAGGCTCTCTTACCCTTCCTCACTCTCGTGCCTCCTGTACCCATCTCCAGGGGCCGATAGTGGGATCCGTACGGGAGACCTCCCCTCTGCCCAAGTAGACTCACCAGTCAGGTATGTACCAGCCTGATAGGGACCTTCCTCTGGTGTTGGATTTCTTTACTCAACTCAACAAATCACTTTCAGTTAAGGAACTAACACTTAAAACCTCTTTTCTGGTGGCCATAACGTCGGCGAAGAGAATTTCAGAGATTCAGTCGCTAGGCTCCAAGGAACCTTTCCTCACCTTCTTCCCGGATAGAGTGGTCCTCATTCCAATGCTGGGATCAAATCCCAAAGTAACCACTGTTTTCCATGAAAACCAGGAAATCACTCTACCTACCTTCATGTCTGATGGAAGTTCGGATCCACATCCTCTTGACATGGGTGCTACACTAAAGGAATATCTGGATGTTACAGCTTCATTTCGTCAGAGTGACTCCCTCTTCGTTCTGTTTCATGGAAAGAATAAGGGCTCTAAAGCTTCTGTTAGATCCATTGCTGCGTGGGTGGTCCAAGCCATCCAGTGGGCTTACAGAGAGAAGGGCTTGGCTCCTCCTGAGGCAGTGACGGCACATTCCACCAGGAGTCTTTCCACATCATGGGCAGCCTCGCGTCACGTGGCGCCGGAAGTAATCTGCAGGGCAGCGTCTTGGTCTTCAATACATACGTTTATGACCCATTACTGTGTTGAACCTGCATCCTTAACTTCTGTTAAATTTGGTTTAAAAGTCCTGTCGGTTGACAGCGTTAAATAAATCTTTTCTGTTCAGCATTTTGCCCACCCAAGTGTGTTTATTGGGCGAGTTATTTCCCACACGTTGCTGCCATGGAGTCTGTCAGGAAAATGGAAAATTCCTATCAAAATACTTACCGTAATTTTCCTTTCCTGATGGACTCCATGGCAGCAGGAGTTCCCTCCCAAATGGCTGGAGTAGTACTAGTTATCGAACATGGCCGTGGGCAGGGAGCAAAGATTTATGGGAGTAGTGTCCTATAGGGTAATGGAGGCGGGGCTAAACCCACACGTTGCTGCCATGGAGTCCATCAGGAAAGGAAAATTACGGTAAGTATTTTGATAGGAATTTTCCATTTTATGGTAAAATGGAACTCCAGGCAAAACTTTTTCATTCCATATCGGAAGAGTTTAACCTCTGTAAAGTTTTTATTGCTGACTTTGCCCCCATTGGTGAGGTTTCCCTGTGTGATCAACAGGACAGGAGGTAAGAGGAATCCTTGCAATAGAGACACAGATAGTAACAATAGCACTTTTTTTTAACAATGAGGAAGGGTTAGAAATATTTTTTTATTGCTATTGTAGCTCGAAAAGGTAGATTCCCATCTTCCTCCATGGTCACCAGGACAGGATATAAAAGGGAAATGTTCCCACAGGCACATACAGGGAGTAGATGCTGTATGTGTTCTGAAAGATATATGGCACCAATGACTACTTATGGGAAGAAATCTGGGGTGTGCATAGCTTGCAGTGATAGTAATACTTAATACACAGAAGAAGCATTATATAAAAGAAAATGGGCACCAAATCAGCACTGACCCAATCCTGGCTTGCCTTGCTCCTGCTCCGCAGGCCTGCACACAAGGCTAAAGTTGCTCCGCTTGGATCTCCTGCACCATGACATCAAAGGACATGCTCAGGCACTGCCTTCGCCAGATGCGCCCCCCACCAGTGCCGCCTGAACACACTGTAGCAGTCAATAAATGGTCTCCGCTAGCTCTGGACCGAAACACTGCATGAGCATTTTTGAGTGGAGCTTCACAGCCATATTTTTACCTGGCAACCTTTTCCTGTCACTAACATTTACTGGCAGGAGAAAAGTGCAATTTTTTACTGGCTGACAGTAAAAATACTGATGGTTGGCAACACTGCGCTGCACTGCACCTTCTGAGAGAACGTCATATGACCTCCACTCAGGAGATAGCACCTGACCGGCCGTCACTCTGCTATAGGCCAGGCAGGAAGGTGTTAATGTCAGCGACGCAACAATAACCAGCAGCATTGGTGTCAGTAGCAGCAATAATAACCTTCAGACAGTCAATGACAAAAACATACCCCCCGGTAATGGTTTAGTGGACACAATAACAGCCTCCGGCAATAGTGTCAGTGTCTGCAATAATAACCCCCAGCACTGGTGTCAGTGACCGCAATGATAACCCTCAACATTGGTGTCAGTGACAGAGCAATACACCCTCTTTCAGTGCTGGTCAGTGGCAGTGCTATTTACCCACCCTTGCATTGCAGATCCAGGGTTGTGCTGCATATCCACCCCCCCCCCCCCCATGCCTTGCACAAATTCTATAATAATCACTCTCATAGCTACCATCAGGAGGTTTTCCACAGGAAACACAAATCATTGGTTATCAAGGTTATTGCAGATGTAAGACCACATATGGCAGCACAAATAGAAGGAAGAACCTACAGGTGTACACTGTCAAGCATAAGGAATAAAGAGGATGAGAAAATTCTGAAAGTGCAGGATTTTCTTTAGAAGAAAATAGAAGTCGCAACAATTACAGAATACATACAGTAATTGTTCAACCCAACTATTGATAGTACATTTCCACCCTTTTCTAAATATTAAGCATGGCTCTTTTAGGATACGCATTTCATAAAAAAAATTCAATGCATTCTTCTGAAAATGCTACTTGCTTGGCTGCCTTGCTAATCCAATGGCTTTAATACGTTTGAGAGCCTGACCCAGGACATGAATGCAGATCAGGTGTTCTGACTTCCCCAGATGCAGAATTTTTCCAGGTCAGTGATTCAGAGAGACTAAAGCCTCGTACACACGATCCAATTGTTGGCCAACCGAACGTCTGATTTTTGTCCAAGGGCGTGTGCCAGGAACTTGTCTTGCATACTAACGGTACTGTAATGCCCGTAATTATCCTTCACCATCCCTTTTTCTTTTCCTCATTTCTCCCACTTATTTCTCCCCACCCATTTTTCACATTTTTACATTTCTTCATTCTCACTCTTTATTGTACACTATTTCACTCATCTTCTTTTATGTTCGTTTAGAAAATGTTATAATTTGATAAATTCAGAATACTCTAGCCCAATGAACCCTTGGTTGATTCACATATATTTTAAATGGTTGTTAGATAGACCAATTATTCCATTCTATAGCATTTCTGACCCAACTGTATTATAACCTCCATCCATACTCCACATATTCGGTTTCACCGCAAGCAATGACCTCTCTCCCAATATTTAGAATTTTAAACAATTAAAAGTGTATAAAAATTGCCAATAAGGGTCTAATACGTTATAACTTACAGTGCTGTTCCCTAATGACTAACTGCAGGTGTTGGTGTGTTGCCCTCACATCTTGCCCAAGTGTAGAAAAAAACTCCGTTAATGTGACACCTTGTAAGACAGACCTGTGATGTGAGCCCCTATCTGGAGCGTCAAGGGATTGAATCCTTCTGTAGGATCAAGTGAAGAGATTTTTAGAGGATCTCTGGTTAGGAGAAATTCCACAATACACTGCCATTTGGTAACTATACATTAAAGATGTGATGCTAATACTATTTTGTTTTTGACTATAGAGTACAATCAATAAATGTAAAAAACTCTTTCTATAGCAGACCAAACCTCTGAAGAAGACCCTGTTGGGTTGAAACGTGTCAGTATTCATTCAGCATTTGTAAACATATAATTTTGTGTATCACTGTGTCTGCATCAATTGTATTGTTTTCTATTCCTGGTACCAGAGCTCATATTTTAACTTATTGTCAATTCGATGTGATTTATATCAATGAAAGCCATACATTTTTACTCTATATGAGTTACCTCTACAATTATTGCTGCCTAGAAAACCCCATCCTTGGGGGACACTTCCCTTTTTTAATACGTTTGAGAGTCTGACCCAGGACATGAATGCAGATCCAGTGTTCTGACTTCCCCAGATGCAGATTTTTTCCAGGTCAGTGATTCAGAGAGACTAAAGCCGCTCCGGAGATGTGTGAACAGGCTCCATAGAGACGGGCACAATCTCCTGACATGCAAATTGGATGCAGAGAAACCCGCATCCAATTCACACTGGTGTGAACCCAGCCTTATGTGCAGTTATGGTGCATTTCAATAGAAGTGAATGAAGGCATTTGCAAAGTGTCAACACTTGCCAAACTCTGCAGGCAGTGTTATTTTTGCCTTGCAGCAACACGAAGTAATGCTAACACTGCAGTGTAAACACCTCTATCTGCTCCCCATTGTAACAATTCTGTGTGGAATTGATAGGCATTTGGGAAGCGTTAAAACTGTGACCCAACCACCTATTTTTAATGCATTTGTGAAAGAGCCCTTAATCCTGGTACACACAATGAGATTACAGGAGGAATGATCTTTTTTTTTTTTTGCTTGCTAGTCTTCATATCAAATATGAAGAGGTTACTAAAGTTACAAAAATTCTCATACAACAGAATAAAAATTCGGCGTGATTTAATGTAAAATATTTGTATTGTATTTACCGAAAACTGTACTGATTAAATGAAAACCATGTGATCTGGTTTCATGCAAGCAAAATTTTTGTGTTTTCAGATAATTTCAGATGAAAGCTGTGTACTAACGATCAGATTATTGTATGATCGATTCGAAAGCAGTATTTTTTATACGATTTTCTGATTATGTGTACTTAGCTTAAAATGATTTTAAAGTCAAAAAATAAATAAAAAGTAAGAGTGGTTTTGCACAGAGCAGCCCGATCCTCCTCTTCTCGGGTTCCTCTTCGGTGCTTCTGGCCCCTCCCACCTGTTGAGTGCCCCACAGCAAGCAACTTGCTATGGGGGCACCTGAGCCGAGGCCACAGCTTTGTGTGTCCATTCAGACACTGAGCCGTGGCCCAGCCGTTTCCCCCTTCATTGGCTGACTGACTTTGAGTGGCACTATTGGCTCCCGCTGCTGTCTCAGCCAATGAGGGGAGTCCCAGGCAGCCAAGACACTCCTGCAACATTACTTGGATCTAGACTGACCTCAGGTAAGTATTAGGGGGGCTGAGGGGGACTGCTGCACACAGAAGGTTATTTTATCTTAAAGCATAGAATGCATTAAGATAAAAAACCTTCTGACTTTACAACCCCTTTTGGAGACAGCTGGGGCAGATAGAGTTTTTAGAAGGTCAGCAATGGAAGAATACACATTTCTTATGCATATGTCTCAATAAATGTCTCTGTGAACACATGGCAAACAAATCCAAAATACATGGACTAACATTTATGACATGTTTGATAAAGCATGGTTCAAAATTACATTGTTAGGAACCAAACTTTGTTCTTCCTGCGAAATGCACATGCTTTGGGCCAGTCTAAGTTATTTGGTGGGATGCAAAGCTCAACATTTTGATTTATAAATAAATGTACATATGGCTTCTGGATATAGTGGGGTGTAGTGTATATATTTTGCTGCTTGAGGGGGTGAGGTAATATATATATATTGATGCTGGGTTTGGGGGGTGGGGGTAGTAGTAAATATATGGCTGCTGGAAGGTGAGAGGTAACACAAGTACAGTATCTTACAAAAGTGAGTACACCCCTCACATTTTTGTAAATATTTTATTATATCTTTTCATGTGACAACACTGAAGAAATGACACTTTGCTACAATGTAAAGTAGTGTGTGTACAGCTTGTATAGCAGTGTAAATTTGCTGTCCCCTCAAAATAACAACACAGCCGTTAATGTCTAAACCGCTGGCAACAAAAGTGAGTACACCCCTAGTGAAAATGTCCAAATTGGGCCCAAAGTGTCAGTTTTTTGTATGGCCACCATTATTTTCCAGCACTGCCTTAACCCTCTTAGGCATGGAGTTCACCAGAGCTTCACAGGTTGCCACTGTAGTCCTCTTCCACTCCTCCATGACGACATCACGGAGCTGGTGGATGTTAGAGACCTTGCGCTCTTCCACCTTCCATTTGAGGATGCCCCACAGATGCTCAATAGGGTTTAGGTCGGGAGACATGCTTGGCCAGTCCATCACCTTTACCCTCAGCTTCTTTAGCAAGGCAGTGGTCATCTTGGAGGTATGTTTGGGGCCGTTATCATGTTGGAATACTACTTCAGTATGTCACAGTACATGTTGGCATTCATGGTTCCCTCAATGAACTGTAGCTCCCCAGTGCCGGCAGAACTCCAGCCCCAGACCATGACACTTCCACCATCATGCTTTACTGTAGGCAAGACACACTTGTCTTTGTACTCCTCACCTGGTTGCCGCCACACACACTTGACACCATCTGAACCAAATAAGTTTATCTTGGTCTCATCAGACCACAGGCCATGGTTCCAGCAATCAATGTCCTTAGTCTGCTTGCCTTCAGCAAACTGTTTGCGGGCTTTCTTGTGCATCATCTTTAGAAGAGGATTCCTTCTAGGACGATAGCCATGCAGACCAATTTGATGTAGTGTGCGGCGTATGGTCTGAGCACTGACAGGCTGACCCCCCACCCCTTCAACCTCTGCAGCAATTCTGGCAGCACTCATACATCTATTACACTAAAAATGCATAGGTGTGAATCCAGCCTTAGAGTATCTATGGCTACTGAATGGGGACGGTGGTGTATACTTAGCAGACAGAGAAAGAGGGTTAAATAAGCGACTGCTGGGGAAGTATAAATGTCTGCTGAGAAAATGATGCTCAGTTTTATTACTGCTAAACTGTGAATTGCACCTGAGCCTGGGGCAGGTAGTCTGTGTCCTCTGTATATACTTCAATGCTTCATTAATAATAGTGACTGGACTGTAACTTTTATATATCCACGTAACAAGTTAATTCTTACTGGAATTACCAACTAAATATTAATCGATGAATACAATTATATCTAATGTCAATTTTGTTTGTTTTCTTTGTTTTGGATATATATATATATATATACTCTGAGGTATACACTTAGATAAAATAACCAGATGTGTGTATCACAGTTTTCCTCCTGCTGCTCCAGGCTTAGGAATTGTAGGTGAAATCCCCATATCATAGGAAGCCTAATTTTTGCATCCTATTAGGGGGGTGGTAATTTTCTGCACTGTCAAAACAGTTTGTGCACTATTGCCTTGTTAAAGCATTGTAAGATGGAATTGTTTTACATTCAGTAAAATGTATTTGGAAACCACTATGCAGGACTGAGTCTTCTTATCTTTCTTTAAATGAACAGTTATATAGATATAACTTAGATATTGCCTATAGAGTTTCAAAGGTATGCTATATGTACTCTGTAAGGAAGGTTTAGCTGGCCCGTACAAGTGAGGACACTGTGTTGAAGCTTGGTCCTCCCATTAATTAAAGCAGGCTGACCACTAGGGGCTGCAGCTTCCTACTGACTGGAGTCTCCCCTTGTAGTAGTGGGAATAAAGATGTTTCTCAATACCCCTGACTGACTATACTGTGGATAAATGAGCTGTGAAACATATTTTGGGTCTCCAACCTTTCCACGTCTAGAACTTTTGGATAGCCCCTGCAGCTTCAACAAAACTGCAGGAAGTGGATGTTACAAGCTGTACAGGAATATAGGGGTACTTTTCTATTGGGGACACTTTCATTGCAAGTGACAACTGACTATGAGGAAATTATTATTTCAGGTACTTATATAGCACTGTCAATTTATACAGTGCTTTACATATATTTTATACATTAACATCAGTCCCTACCCTCAAGGAGATTACAATCTAAGGTCCCTAAGGCCTCTTTCAAACAGGATATCCGCTTGCTCAGCAGGGATCGCCGGAGCGATCTCTGCTGTGCAGGATGACAGGTCTGTCTCTGCACTCTGTGCGGTGACGGACCTGTCAGAGCGCCGCTCTCCCCTATGGGAGATCGGATGACGACGGACCGTAGAGTCCGTCGCCATCCGATCCGATCCGCAGACGGATGGAAAAATAGGTTTTCACCACTGACATCCGTCCCTCCATAGAGGTCTATGGAGGGTCCGTTCAGGTCCGCCAAAAAAAACTGACAGGCGGACCTGAACGGATCGGCTGTGTGAAAGGGGCATAACTCACATTCATACATATACATACTAGGGCCAATTTAGACAGGATCCAATTAAGCTACCAGCATGTCTTTGGAGTGTGGAAGGAAACCCACACAAGCACAGGAGAACATGCAAACTCCAGGCAGGTGGTGTTGTGGTTGGGATTCGAACCAGCAAACCTTTTTATTGCTAGGTGAAAGTGCTAACCACTACACCACTGTGCCATCCTGAATTCCTCTCAGTTACTGTTGTGTCTACGGGACAGGAGAAGAGAAACCTCAACTATAGTACTCAAAGGGCAAAAAAATAAAAATGGCCGGGTTTTTAACCATCCCCTATTTTTTTTTTTAAATAAATAAAATGTTTTGCATTTAAGATACTTTAACTATCATATATTTAAGTATTTGAAAGCTTTATTAGTCCATAAAAATATTCAACCTCTATGAATCTGTGAATCAGTGCATTCTGAGCAAGTAAACCATATTTCTAAACTAAACAAAAGCTATTAAAAAGAAAATTATTTCAATGTCTATTTGCCAGGTATTGTGTGATATATAATTAACCTTGCCGAAACCTCAGCCTGACATCCGTTTAATTACCTGGCACAAGCTGAAGATAGCCTGTACTAATCCCAAGCCAGCCATGTCAGTTTGATTGAAGCTGCTGGGTTTGCAGTGTGCTGCTGCTCTTAACACTATTAAAAGTTTGTTGTAGATGTTCTCAGCATTAAATGATTCTACACTTGGGTCCAGCAGCCAAGTCTACACTCTTCTTTTGGATTCTTAGCTATCTGGTAATAAAGAAAAAAACTATGTCAAGAGTCTTTTCTTTGCATTCACTAATGTAAGTAGTAAAAATGGTTGTGACTTTGATGGGAATGGCACTCCTCAAAGCATAAAGCTTGAGGCTAGATTGATAATGTCGAGCTGTGGTAACACAAGGGTTAGCACAAGTGGCATTTGGTGAGTTGGTGCTAGGGTTGCCACCTCATCCCTTTAAACCCGAAGACATATTACACAGTTTCTGTGGCTGATTAAGGTGGTAATTAAAGTCATTTAGTGCCTTATCTGCATTAAATTAGCCTCAGAACCTGTGTAATTTATATGTGTTCAGGTTTAAAGGGACGAGGTGGCAACCCTAGTTGGCATGCTGCTTTGCCATTAATTTACAATAACTCCCCAACCTGCGCTGCAGCGCACCAGACTGCATGGCAGTGCACTATAGTGCATGCACCTTTGTTGGCACGTTAGCCAGTCTATTCTAAAAAATGAGCTATCTTAGCACATTAAACACATGTGTTTTACAGCTTCGCAACAGTGTAAATCTAGCCTTTGGAGACTGGAACCCATGAAATCAGCAACCTCCAACAGTATGAACGAATGCCAAAGAAGCTGTTTTATAGAGCCATCTTGCTATAAACTTGAGTCAGTATATCAATATGGACACCATGCATGTAAAAGTGGATGAAACCTAGAACTGGATAGTTTTTACTGATTTTACCGACTAGAATATCAGCCTATATGTTAGGCACAGAACTATACACAGGTTGACTGTCATCCTACTTAAAGTGTATACCTATAACCAAAAATGTTATATAGTGTAGGGAAGACAGTTTTTTATTTTTTTTGTTTTGCAGTCTGGTGGATTTACATAAATTTCCTGTTTTGGATACACAACAGAAAGCATGTGGAACTAAGTGAGTTATCATCTGGCCAGGTGTCAGCATTGCAGGATTTCCTCTTTTCTACTCTGATGACAACTATAAAATATTGAATGTCCCATCACTTTCTATTGGGCGTCAAAGGTCACCAGGACAAATAGCGAGGTTCCTTACTATAGCCCAAAAAAAAAAAGTTTTGGCTTTAGATATCCAATTGCTCTTCATATTTTTGCAGGACTGTGCTGATTTTTTCTCTTTGCACAGAATTGGATAATAAGTATAATGGGGAGACTCCTAAATTCCTCAAGTTTTCAGCTTGTCGCCATAGCCTCTTACATTGCATAGTAGTTAGCAGTTTTAAAGGAATCGGCTGCTCAGGAAGAGTTGATATGGGCTCTCTTCTCTCTATCTTGCTAGACTGTCTTTAATGAGAGGTATTGAGAAAGGAAATGTCTCTGTATCTGACCTTGAATCTTTCCCTGTATTTGACCATATGGTATGCATTTTGCAATCAAATGATCATTTAGGTTCGGGTAAAGACTCTGCAGTAGGGATGGGCCCGGTGTTCGATTCAAACCCATGTTCGAATCGAACATCGGCCGTTCGTCCGCTTGTTGAGGGCAGAACTCTAAGGGCCGTTCACATCAAATTTGTGTGATGCGAACGATCCACAATGCACTGCGCCAGTCGCAGTGCATTGCTGGCTGATGATTGGCCAAGCATGCACTGTGACCCCGCATGCTTGGCCAATCATAGAGCCAGCGGCGAGGAGAACAATAATTGGCCACAGGCAGGATGCCTGTGGCCAATTATAGGTCAGGGGGTTTAGTACACGCCCACACTATATAAGGCCGCCATGCCTGCGGCCTCGTGTAGTGTGTTCCGGCTTGAGGAACAGTGACAGTGTACTGTACATGTACACACTATATGTGAATCATTTCTGTGTGGGAAAAGTGTAGGGAAAGAGGAAAAATAGGTAGGGATAGTGTATTCTTCTCAGCCATTGCTTGTGGGGAAAGTGTAGGAATAGAGGAAAAATAGGCAGGGATAGTGTGTTCTTCTCAGTGCTGTTCTCTACCAATCCAGCCATCTGCAGGAGTTAGTGTGTGTGTGTGCTGTGTGAGTATAGCACAGCAGTAGCACACTAAACCAACTTACACTGTATCTGCCCTGTTGTCACCTAAGACAGCCATCTGCAGGAGTTAGTGTGTTTTGTGTACAGTACAGCACAGTATACAACAACAGTCCATACATACATACATACAGTATATACCTACAGTCCCTGTCTTGTTTCCACCGCCTGTATACTGCGGTTCAGAGTATATAGGGTTTTAGGTATAGGGTTTTCTTTTGGGTGCAGGGTTCCCCTTAATATCCATACCAGACCCAAGGGGGCTGGTAATAGGCTGGGGTAGGGGGGGATGGGGTAGCCATGCCATTTTTCTCAAAGATTTTCATAAATATTGCCTGGACAAGACATGACATTAAAGCCGCAAGCAGTTTTAAATGGCTTCTTTTTTTCCTTTACAAATGTCATTTTGTGCAGGGACAGTTCTAAACACGGGAAACACATGCCACTTCACATGCATACTTTAGACACCCCCCAGGTACCACATTTAAAAGGAATATTTCACTTTTTTTTTTTTTTCACTTTATGCATCATTAAAATCACTGCTCCAGAAAAAACTTCAGTTTTTAAAACTTCTTTTTGCATTGATACATGTCCCCTGGGGCAGGACCCGGGTCCCCAAACCTTTTTTATAACAATAACATGCATATTGGCCGTTATAATTAGCACTTTAGATTTCGAGCGTTCGTGTCCATTGTAACTAATAGGGTTCTAACGTTCGTGCAAACTTTCGGTCCGTTCGCAGGTTTTGGGGCGAACCGAACCTGGGGGTGTTCAGCTCATCCCTACTCTGCAGTAATAAATCATAATAAGCTATGACCTAATGAGTAAGTACTGCGAAGTGTAATTGTATTAAATGCAGCAAACAGTATTAAATATTAGTAGCAACACCTCTTTAAGAACCTCACAAACTAGGTCTGATGTAAGAATGACACACATCACTACAGAATAATTGGAGCAATAGCGGAACCATTCCACGGTGTACATTAGCATGATAATGAATGTTCTCACTTCAAGATTATAATTATGTTTTTTTTCTCCTTCTCTTTCTCTCACAGTCTAATTAATTATGAATAGAACTGGAAGGAGCAGTACAGACATTGTATTTCTATTTATGGCTGAGCAAAGCTAGATAATCTCTAATGGACCTAGGAAAGAAATGATATATGCCAAGAGCTCTTTTTGAACTGGCAGCCCAGACGGTAAAGACTGTTGGGGTGATTATTTTTATTATATAACATATATTGTATATTTACTTAATTAAAGCAGGTAGTTTTGCATTAACATTGTGAATTACACATGTATTAGTAATTAAGCAGTTTAGGTTTATCCATGTATTGTTCAGTTCTTGACAATCATAAGGAATGGGAACAAAGTGTAGCACAATTCTAATTAATTGCACAAAGAACCTTGTGGAGTATAAGACGTATTAATGGTCTTGGTTAACTATGCTGTCTTATTAATTAAGTCACATTTCATTTTCAAGACATAGAGAGAAGCCATAATCAGTGGTGCAAGTAAAAAAGAATTGACAGGGAAAAGATTCCAGCAAAATCTGTTATTTATTCATGCTGTTATTTATTTATTTATTTATTTGCTTATTATGCTGGGAAATGCTTTTTCACAAGAGTTAAAGGTCAAATCAAGCTCCTCAGGTTTGGCCGATATTATTTCGTAATCAGGTATACTGGGGAGGGTGGGGATGTACTAATATATTTCTCACATGTAGCAGTTTAATACTCAGTAGCTTGTAATATAAACCCAAAAAATTACTCAAATGTTTGGCTAGACCGTTGATGGCCATAAAAACACAAGAGGAGATTTATCACCTTTGCTGCCCAACAAGGCAATGTAAAATAAAAAACGGAATTGTATTTTATAAGAAAGATTTAATATCGAGATTGCAGCTGGATAAATCAATTTCCTCTCCTGCTTTATAGAAGTGGGAGTGCACCAATTTAAAGGATACCTAAACCCACAAACAAAAATATAATATATTGCAGTTTGCCGGTCCTTAGATGCGATGGCAGAGGGCTCATTTACACAAGCCGCAGCACAGTGATGATGCACTGAGCTTGACGGATTACACAGTTTTTTTTGTTTTTCTTAAACTAACTTTATTGAGATGTCACACAGACATTTCATTAAGTTCAATTGCCAGCCACGCAGTGTGAGGCAGTGGATTGCCTCGCACCCTGCTGGAACAAAAGTACATCATGCCCAGACACCACCACAACACATTTTGCCTTGTCCATTAGACATGTGCACACTGAAATATTTTGTTTCGGAATTTCGTTTTCGTCCAAAAAAATAAATTTATTTAGTTACACCGAAATTCATTTTTATTTATTTTGTTTAGTTAAAAAATGCATCCATCCGAAAATCCGAAATAATTAAGGTCGAATCTGTCATTGGTGTCTGCCGAATGTTCTGAGATACATTCTTGCAGGCGGAAGATTCAACGGAGCAGCTAAACTATACGACGCCGTAATCGTACATTTCCGGTCAAATTTTCTGCCTGCAAGCTATAGTAGAATTCTAATGTTGTATGACACTAGTAATAATTATATTTATTAATCAGTCAACCAACATTAGAATTCTTATATAGCCTATGGGCGGAGCATTTGACCATAAATGTCCACTCACAGCGTTGAATCTTCATGTCGAATCTTCATGACGAATCTTTTCTCTGTCGAATAATCTTGGACTAATAGAGTTAGGTTAGGCACATTCAACCTTTTTTGCTATTGTCTCTATAATGTCAAAACTTTTCTCTCTATGTCGAATCTTTTCTCTCTATGTAGAATAATCTTGGACTAATAGAGCTAAGGTTAGGCACATTCGACCACAGGTTCGATGGACACAGATTGCTATTGTCAGCGTCATGTCGAATCTCCTATCTATATCGAACTGTTGTCACGACGAAAACAAAAATAAAGCATTTTTTTATGTCTGATCTTTCGGTTTTCGGACTCTGCACTTTTGTTATCGTTTGTTAAAACGATAACGAAAATACCTGAAATTCGGACGAAAATGAATGCACATGTCTATTGTCCATGCAGTGGGACTGTGCTAGAAAAGCCACTGGAAAATCTAACAAGCTCTTTGCCATGTACGCCCTGATGCAAAAAATTTGGAATAGTCCAAACGCTTACAACATGTATCAGGCTTTACAACCTATAGTCCTAATTGGGGAAATACATTTTACCCAGAATTTAGTAAGCTACAGCATGGCTGGAGGTGGGGAGAGTTCAGAATCACCTACTTTACATCAGATATTTGCAAGTTAAAAACGTTCTCTGATCTACAAAACCAATTTGCTCTACCTAGCTCAATGCTTTTTCATTATATACAATTTCAGCATGTCTTTAAATATCAGGGCTCTGGACCCCCGTGGTTTCATTCTTCTACACCAGTGGTTCGCAACTTCTGTATTACCTGGGGGAGGTGCAGACTAGAATAGTGCAAATTGAGCAGCAAATTAGCGAATATACTCGAGTATAAGCCGACCCGAATATAAGCCGAGGCACCTAATTTTACAATTTTAAAGTATAAGCCTAGGGTGCTACTGTAAGTTGAAAAGACGGTCAACAATGCCCATTTGCAGCCTCACTGTGTCTATTTACATGCCTCACTGTGCCCATGTGCAGCCATAGGTCCCCTGAACTTTAAACTGGGTAGTTAAGGGTTCCTAGATGCCCCCTAGCTGCAGCCAAAATTTGAGGTTTCTGAAAGGGTCCCGAAATGACATTGTTGCAGATGCACACAGCTGACCGACTTTGGGGCCCCGTACATCGGGGCCACTTGGTGCTAGGAACCCCATATGTTGTAGTGCTAGTTCCACTGGGTTTGCACACCAAATTTGGGGTTCCTAACACCAAGTGCCCCCGGATACGGGGCCCCAAAATCGGTTTGGAAAATGTCATTTTCTGCAGCAGAAAAATGCTTGACTCGAGTATAAGCCGAGGGGGGCATTTTCAGCACAAAAAAATGTGCTGAAAAACTTGGCTTATACTCGAGTATATCACCTGTGATGTATTTCGTTTATCATGCAAACCTGGCCTGTTAGTGGGTCCTGAGAACAGAAGTTGAGAACCACTGCTCTACACCTATCTTCAATATGATTCATACTACCTCCACCAATAAGAGGTTTATCTCTGGCGTTGTCCCTAACTGCATTTACTGGACAGGAGTTATCCAAACTTTGAACACGGTATTTCAGATCACAATCCCACCTAACCCTAAGCAATGTATACTAGGCATCCTAGACGAATTGCAATAACAGAAATATCATACAGAAAACATGGCAAGAGCTTATTCCAGATTGCTTTTACTTAACTGGAAATCA
Source organism: Lithobates sylvaticus (assembly GCA_028564925.1). NCBI lineage: Eukaryota > Metazoa > Chordata > Amphibia > Anura > Ranidae > Lithobates > Lithobates sylvaticus. The sequence goes on along the minus strand of CM053026.1, from coordinate 202,462,964 downwards.
ACGGAACCTCCTATACATTTGGATTGGGTGAGTAGAGTAGGGGATACACTAAGGCTTAAAAAATACATTTATCAGCACAGGGGATGTTCCAGCAAATTTAGGAAACTCTGGTCCCCCTGGCTAGACACCCCAGGTCTCAGTCCCTTGGAACTGGTATTGAATAGACTTCTGTAACCAGTTTAACCAGCTTAACCTCTGTATAACCTGTACAGAGGCCTTCTGAAATATAGTTGTCATTATTATTAACCCACTCTGCTTCTTGACACTGGTATGGGAGTTGTGAATGTGGACATGTATCAGGGTACCACTCATTTAGGGAAAAGGCTTGCACTGCGGGGGTGCCGATGCTCGTGACCGGCGGTAGCGATGACCACCGGCCACGAGCAATCGTGGACACGAGAGGCAGAACAGGGACGTGTGTGTGTAAACACACAAATCCCTGTTCTGTGAGGAGAGAAAATGCAGATTGTGAGTTCCTAATAGCTAGGAACCACAATCTGTCATCTCCTACAGTCAGCCTTCTACAGTTAGAACACAGTCAGAGAACACAGTTAACGCCTTGATCGCCCCGTAGTGTTGACCTTTTTTTTTTTAGCACTGATCTCTGTAAAATTGTCAATCGTCCCAAAAATGTGTCAAAAGTGTCCGATGTGTCTGCCATAATGTCGCAGTCACGATAAAAATCGCAGATCACCACCATTACTAGTAAAAAAAAAAAAAATAATAAAAATGCCATAAATCTATCCCCTATTTTGTAGACACTATAACTTTTGTGTAACCCAATCAATATACGCTTATTGCGATTTTTATTACCATAAATATGTAGAAGAATACATATCGGTCTAAACTGAGAAAAAAAATAGCTTTTTTAAAAAAAGATTGGGCATATTTATTATAGCAAAAATGACAAAATATTGTGTTTGTGTTTTTTTCAAAATTGGCGCTTTTTTTTTATAGCGCAAAAAACGAAAACAGCAGAGATGATCAAATACCACCAAAAGAAAGCTTTATTTGTGGGAAAAAAAGCACGTCAATTTTGTTTGGGTGCAGTGCTGCACGACCACGCAATTGTCAGTTAAAGTGACGTAGTGCCGTATCGCAAAAAATGGCCTGGTCATGGAACTGCCAAATCTTCCGGGGCTAAAGTGATTAATAAAGAAGTGCAAAAGAAGTGATAATGTGCTAATTGTAATAAGCCATATGATTGCAAATGTGTTGTCATTTACCCCATTAAGCTACAGATTCCTGTAATCTTTGTAAAAAAAGTTTGTTTGATAGTATAACTTCTAACGTTCTCAGTCTTTGTTCAAGATCAATGGTCTCCAAAGAAAGGGCCAGTTTACTGTCCTTCAGACTCTAGGGGGGCCAGACTTTGCCCAGTGGGAGTAAATGCCTGATCTTTGGTATTAGGGGGAGAAATAGTTGGTGTCAGTGGGAGGAATAGTGCCCCATTTTTGTTGTCAGTGGAAGGAATTCTGCCCCATATTTGGTGTCAGTGAAAGGAATTCTGCCCCATATTTGGTGTCAGTGGAAAGAACAGTGCCCCATTGTTGGTGTCAGTGGCAGGAATAATGCCTCCAGGGCTGGATAAAGGCAAGCAAAAGGGAAGCATCTAGCCCCTAGGCCACAGTTTGAAGACCGCTGTTCTAGATGTTCCATGTTTTCATCGAGATCTCTCTTTCTCAAAATCTTTGGGAAATTTTAACCAGATTTTATAAAAATATTTCTGAACCATATACCGTCTAGCAAATTGTGTCACAATTCTGTTAATTTGCACCTTGTTCATATGACATACAGAAAATAATCTTTATAGCTTTTAAAGTAATGTAACATTTTCTGGCTACCGTAATCATGTCTTGAGGCCCATTCTGCTATTAGTATTGATGTCAAGTGTGATTATAAAAAAAGTGAAGCACTCTCTTAAACTTGTACTGACCCAACAATAAAGCAAATGAGGCTAGCAAACTGTTATGGTTAGATGGAAAGGTATGGAGGTTACCTGTCCCTTGAAGGGGACACTGTCTCCCTGCTAGTACAGAGGCCGCCAGCCACAGGCACAGTTCCATACGCACCGACAACACAGGCTCAGTCTAGGGGATGTCTTTTGTGTGCAGGATGTCTAAGGGTGTCTAAGGGTGCAGGATACTCCAAAATGATATCAGAAATTAACAGGAGGTTAAACTTCTTAGCACACATCCTTATAGTAGCAGGAACACATGGAAGTCCCAAAGCCAGGTCTTTCAATGTCCCAGCAGCTGTCTGCTTCCACACGACACTCTTCAGTGAAGGAGACAAAAGATCTTTCTCCAAATCAGGACTTGCAAAAATCCCTTTAGCAATCTTCTCCAGGCCCCCAGCCCAGCGTCTGTTGAGACCCAGACTGCAGCAACTTTTTTCTGCAGCCCCAGGAGAAGAGGAACCCTCCTAGCAGAGGAAGAACACTCTGCCCAGGCCTCCCAAACATGAATTCCCCCCCCCCCCCAGCTACCATCTGGGCACCTCCTCGACAGGGATTTGCTGGGGTCCGATAAATATTCATAAATCATTGGTTTATTCGACCACTCTTTGTTCTGGAGGATTCTTCCATAGGCAGGCAGAAGCAACCAACCACTGACTTTAGGAAAGCCCAAGCAGACAAAAAAAAACAGATCATCACTTCACTGAGTACAGCGAAGACAAAAACTACGTTTAGCCTATCTTTCAGGGCAGGGCGCTACATCAGAAATTGTATTAGGCACTTTTGCCTTGGACAATCTCTATCAAACAGTTTTATGACTATTCTTAGCTCTGCCACTCTTCCCCCCTACCTTCGTTCCAAAACCCACTCTTTTGATTTGACTAAAGCTGGCCATACACTTAGATATTTTTTGTTCAGCTTAGACGCTGAATAAAAAAAACTTTAACAATTCCCCCATCCAATCTACGGGTTTGCATATTCTATGGAGCCAAATGTGCGCTGGAAACGATATAATAGTACAGGACCCTTTTTAAAAAATTGCACCGTGTTGAGTTGCATTGATGTAAAGGTAATGTGATTCTGTGTGACTCAAGTTGCATCTCAAATCGCACTAGTGTAAACTGAGCCTAAAGAAAATCAAAACAAAATCAGAGACAGTACATACAATCAATGTGAAATGTCCCCTGTGCTGCTGGGTGCAGTGTACAGCTTCTATGACTGGAGGATGGGGGCAGAAAAGGAGTTGCCACTCTTGACAAATGCCTATGATAGGAACCCCGGGCTCATAATAACCCCCCACAGCACTGAAGTAATACCGCTGTGGGGGGGTAGGAGGATCAAAGGTCTGTTAACTAAAACTGCAGCAAGGAGCTCAAGGGATAATTTGCATTGACTGTTAGCCCCCGTACACACGGTCGGAAATTCCGACCACAAATGCCGTCGGATTTTTTCCAACGGATTTTGTCCGACACTGGTGTTGCATACACACGGTCGGACAAAGTTGTCGGAAAATCCGATCATTCTGAATGTGGTGACGTTCGTTGCATACGACAGAACTACGTAGAGGCTAGTAGCCAATAGCTTTGGTCTCCTAATTTGATCTGAGCATGCGTGGCACTTTGTCCATCGGAATTCTCTACACGCGATCGGAAAAAGTCTGATCGGATTTTGTCGTCGGAAAATTTGAGAGCAGGATCTCAAATTTTTTCCTTTGGAAATTCCGACGGAAAAAGTCAGATGGAGCCCACACACGGGCGGATTTTCCGACAACATGGTCATTTTCCGTCGGAATTTCCGACCGTGTGTACGGGGCATGAGTGCTATCCCTTGTGGTATTATTTTCTTTTTTAATAAACTTGGGCTTTAATATTTTTCTAAACCTTTATGTATCTGTACTGCTTCAACAAAAATAAGGGGGTAGACCCCCAAAAGCTTCTCCTCAAAATGTAACTGTTAGCGCAAATTAAAAAAAGTATCCAGGATAGTACCCAACTGTGTTGTTTCAAGCTACTACTGTACTTCTGTAAATACAATATTTATGGCGTTCCCCGAACTTAAATTTTCATGTGGAAAATTGTGATTCTTTCTTCCTGTATTAAGTCACCTTTTTATTAGCATCCTAGAGCTGAGTCGACATGAACCAGAGCAAAAACAAGCAATGAAGCAAAGGTTGCCAATTTCTACACTGATTTTTGTGAAATTGTAAAATGACATTAGAATCATGCAGTAGAAGGATCAGACAATTCTTTTTGAAGGTGTTGTTTGTTAATGGATAAAATGGAAATGAAAGTGTTAGTCAGTTGTGTTTTGCATTTCCAGCAGTTCTCCTTTTTAAATATTATCCAGCCTCTTAATTAAAACTGAGCCCATCTTCAATTACTAAAAAAGACAAGAGATCAGAGCATTAACAGGTTACTAAGTGTCAGTAAAACTGCTCCTTTTATCTTTCGCAATCTGTTTTATCAGATAGGAGTACAGTACTTTGTGAGACATCTGTTTTTTTTTTTTTTTTTTTACAGCATGCTGTTCCAAGCCTATCTTTTGCTTAGATAGAAAAGTAATGTGTAATGCCTAAACCAATGACATGAAAGGTCACCAGCGAAATGTGTCATCTTGAAGCAGAAGGCCACAAACTACACATTGATTGATTCTAACAGCTAGACTAGAAAATTAGAAATAAATAATGCTGGGTATTATAGCCCGAATAACCTCATCATTGCCTAAAGTACTTACTTGCTTGTATAGGTAATTTATGTAATATGTTATATGGCATTTTGTTATTTATATGACTTATATAACTATCATTCCTTCATAAAAACAACAAAATATTGGATATGCAATTTAAAAAAAAAAGGAATCAATTACTAATTTGTTGCCCAAAAAGAAAGTTATATGGTTTTATTCCCTGTCAGGTTATATGAACATGCTAGTCTAAACTAAAAATCAAGCCTTATGCCGCGTACACACGAAGGGACTTTTGCCGGCGGACCTAAGTCCAGCGGACAATCCGCTGGACTTTGCAGCTGAGTCCGCTGGACTAAAAAGCGAACGGACTTGACCACACACGATCACGCAAAAAGTCCGGCGGTTCACGCGATGACGTACAGCACTTACGACGGGACTAGAAAAAGGAAGCTCGAGATCCCAAACGACACCCTTTGGGCACCGTCAGCTAATCTCGTGTGTATCGCGTGTTAGTTGACGTTTGGTTAGAGACGATTCGCGCTTCTCAGACTTCTGCTTAATTCGCTCGCTTCTGCCGTTCAGTTTGTGCTTGTGAGGTTTGTATCTGTCTTTCAGTGCGTGTGGATCAGTTCCTACCTGTTCTCAGGCCGTTCTGGTCCGCTCGTTCCTGTTTTTTCAGGTCGTTCTTCATAGGCCTTGCTGTTCTTCAGTGCGTTCGGTTAAGTTGTTTGTTTGATCAGCCGACCGTTTTGAAGCCATGGAGTGTGGACGTACTCGGGAACGAGTTCGTGCTGTGCAGGGGCTCGGTGTTGCGGTTAACACCTTGGCCCGAGCCCAGTCCATGAACAGGGTGAGGAGGAGTTCATGGACCAAGAATTGGTTGCGCCAGCGTGACCAATTCTCGCATATGCCTTTGCTCCGTGAGATCCGTGAGAATAATCCTGATGATTTCAGGAATTATCTCAGGATGACGGACCCCATTTTTCACCGTCCGTTGGCTTCGCTGTCCCCTTATATTACCAGGCAGAATACCTGCATGCGGCAAGCCATCAGTGCGGAGCAGAGGCTAGTCGCCACGTTGCGTTACTTGGCGACGGGGAGAAGCTTGCAGGACCTCAAGTTCACGACAGGCATCTCCCCCCAGGCTCTGGGGCTCATTATTCCAGAGACCTGTTCTGCCATTATCCACGTCCTGCAGGAGGAATACATTAAGGTAAGTCTTCTCTTTTCAAATTACCTATGTCTTGTATGTTTGCTAATGTAGTGCATCAATGTCATCATTAGCTAATTACCATGATAGGACTATTCTATGAATGTCCCCTATTCCTGTATATTTTTTAATTTTTGTTTTTAGTATAGTATTTTATGGTTGACTTATCGAAATAGCTTTAAGAATGTATTATTTAGTGGGTCACATGCATATTTCCTTGCACCAACCTCCCCAGCATGGAATCTTGGCCCCCTAAACACCCCTAGCCTAGTCACTTTCTTTGGTTAAAAATGTATCTTACCAGCTCCATTGTACTGCTTTACTCACCCCCCCCCCCCCTTCACCCCCTTGCCCCTCACCCCTTTCACCCCCCTTGACCCTCACCCCTTTCACCCCCCTTGCCCCTCATTTTTAAATTGATTGCATGTGGTTTGGGTCAGCTTGTAATTACCCCCCCCCCCACACACACACACACCCTCTTTAATTAAATGCATGTGGTTTGGGTCAGCTTGTAATTACCCCCCCCCCCACACACACACACCCTCTTTAATTAATTGCATGTGGTTTGGGTCAGCTTGTAATTACCCCCCCCCCCCCCCCCCCCCCCCCACACACACACACACACCCTCTTTAATTAAATGCATGTGGTTTGGGTCAGCTTGTAATTACCCCCCCCCACACACACACACACACCCTCTTTAATTAATTGCATGTGGTTTGGGTCAGCTTGTAATTACCCCCCCCCCACACCCACACACACCCTCTTTAATTAAATGAATGTGGTTTGGGTCAGCTTGTAATTAACCCCCCCCCCCCCCCACACACACACCCTCTTTAATTAAATGCATGTGTATTGTGTGACCTTACAATTAATTACTCCCCACCCACATCCCCATTATTATCTTCTCTGGGCCATCAGAGGGGTCATCAATCAGAGATTTGTCCCTTATCCTTAATCTTTATTCTTTATTTCAAGGACTAACAAAATAAATACATATGTTGTTCCAAATTGTTTGTTAATTTGTTGTATTTAGTTTGGTGTTTTGCCTGGTTTATAATTAGAATTGTATCTTTCTGTTTGACTTCACAGTGTCCTTCCACGCCACAGGAATGGCAGACTGTGGCTTCCCAGTTTGCTGCCCGTTGGGACTTTCCCAACTGTGGAGGGGCGATTGACGGCAAACATGTCCGAATTGTGCCCCCACCCCATTCGGGGTCTTACTATTGGAATTATAAGGGGTTCCATAGTATAGTGTTGATGGCGGTGGTGTCGGCACAATATGACTTTCTTTATGTGGATGTGGGGAAAAACGGCCGGATGTCGGATGGAGGAGTCTTCAACCAGACGGAGTTCGGCCATCGTCTCCAGACTGGTGGCCTGGAGCTGCCACCAGATGAAGAGAATGTGGAGGGACTCCCGTTCGTTTTCATAGCCGACGAGGCGTTCGGTCTGGGTGACCACCTGATGAGGCCATTTCCCCAAAGATCCCTCACCCCTGAGAGGAGGATTTTTAATTTTAGGTTGGCCAGAGCAAGAAGGGTTGTGGAAAATGCCTTTGGAATTATGGCCAACCGTTTCAGATTGCTGTTAACATCCATACATCTGGCAGAGTACAAACTGAATACTATTATTCTTGCATGCTGTGTAATGCACAATTATCTACGGAAACATTCTGGAAGCTACACATTACCTATAGGGCCTGAGGCCGGAGTGGAAGGCGAGATGACAGGCCTGGATAATCGCCGTCTTGGTTTGGCCACACAATCAGCACAGCAAGTGCGGGACCTTTATTTAAATTATTTTAATGGTAGGGGGCCATTGCAATGGCAGCAGACCCTTAAAACATCATTTTTTTGGAAAGAATAAATACAGTTATTTATGTTTGAAAGATTGGTTTTTTCTGATTGTTTTGCTTTTAATTTTGCCTGCTTTATATGTTGTCCTAGTGCACTTATTAATAGTGGCAAACTTGGTTTGCGTTTAGTAAATAAGCCCCTTTGTCAATGAACCACAACATGTTTTGGTCAAACTGGTAGTATTTAAAAAGAAGAAGCCACACATTGTTTAATTTGTGCAAACATTTTTTTTTTTTTTTATTATAGTGCACATCCAAACTTTTTTTTTTTTTTTGGTATTTTTTGTTGATTTCCTCTTTTTTTTTTTTTTTTTCATTTTTGTTAATTATTTTAATTTTTTTTTTTAACAACAGTTTTTTTTTTTTTTTAAAAACAACATTTTTTTTTTTTTTTTGGTCGTTTTTAATATTTTTTTTGTATTTTTCTCACAACATTTTTTTGTTTTTTTTTAGATGTTTTTTTTAAACAAACATAAAAACATGTTTTAAAATCGTACAAATTTTTTGGTTAGCATTCTAAAATATTTACACAATGTAAAAGTAGGGAACTTACAAAGTTCAACAGGTAACCCATGAACAGTAGAAGCCAAATTTAGAATATGCCCACTAATTTAACATGAAAATGGGTAATGTCAACATGTGCTATGTTCCATCATGGGGAATCAATGGACGTGTTTTGTGTGTGAAACCCCTTCCCTCTCACCTACTAGCATTAGGGGTTGCAAACATAAAATGCGTCCATTGAGATCCCCTGATGGCACATAGCACATGTTGACACACCATGTGCATATTAAAAATTTGGCCTCTAAAATTTTGAAACAATAGCGCATCAAAAGGGGAATGAAGGACATGATTGATGTTAGGAAATGGAAAAGGGGTCTTTAGATTCTCCCCAAAACATCAATCATGTCCTTCATTCCCTGCTGCATGGTGGCCATCTCCTTCTGCATGTTTTCCAGCTGCAGATTCCAGGCCATGATCTGGTCAATAAGCCTGTGGGCACTGTCTGTGGAAAATGGCTTCGCAGCTTGTCCTTCCACAACCAGATCAGCATCACCTAAAAGTTGGGTAGATAAAACACAAGAAAACAAGTGTCAAAAACATGCAGACCTTAATTTATTAGCTCAATCTGTGTTCTGAGACACTCACTTGGTGGGGTGCAGATTTGATCCACTTCAAGCACCTCTTCCTCCACATCCACGCGTGGGCTTGGGCTAACTGCCCAATTAGTCTGCTGAGGCCGGGAGGTCCTGGTAGGTTCTGATTGACGTCTGAGTCTTTTGCCCCCTATGGTAATGGAACACAAAAAGGTACACTTTTAATCACACTGATATTTGAGTGCCGAAATATGATTATTAAACATTGTTTAAAAGTGTTGTCCAATTATTAGCAGTTTGTTAGAAGATCCTACTTGAATACAGAATTGAAATGTCTATCTAATGAAACTCCAATACTTAAACCGCCCTTCAACCCTAAAGTTGAACTTCCGCTCATTGTATCCCTGCACCCCTGTGGTGTCTTATTTGGAACCTTTTAGGGGGGAGGGGTTGCAGATACCTGTGTAAGGCAGGTATTTGCACACACATCCGGCCCTAGACTCCCACAGAAGTATACGCCACATCCCGTCCCACCGTGCTGTTTGCTGGGACACACAGGGGTCCCAGAGCTCGCGCGGACCAGTCCTATTGCATTGCGCAACTGGCGCATGCCCAATAGTGACCCGGGAAGTGAAGCCGCAAAGATTAATTTCATGATTCCAAGATCAAAGATTGTAGCTGCAGCATCCAAGGGACAGGTGAGTGTACTTCTAAAGTCACCACCTACAGTATTTGTAGATGATGAGCATTTTTTGGGAATTTGGAGCTTGACACCCTGCTTAACAGATTTATCCCCCCCCCCCCCAAAACAGCTTCTGGAGTCCCTGTGTAAGTTACCCATAAAACCCTTACTACAGCAGTAATAGTATAGATAGTGACAATAATAAACAACCTTACAACTCCAACAACCCAAAGCCAGGTAAACTGAATAAACGTTATGAAGACAAACGAACTTTCATCAAGTCTGCACAAGTTTCACGGTACAAATGCTAATAACATGTGCGCAAGTTTCACGTACGAATGCTAATAACATGTGCGCAAGTTTCACGTACGAATGCTAATAACATGTGCGCAAGTTTCACGTACGAATGCTAATAACATGTGCGCAAGTTTCACGTACAAATGCTAACATCTGCGCAAGTTTCACGTACGAATGCTAATAACATCTGCGCAAGTTTCACGTACAAATGCTAATAACATCTGCGCAAGTTTCACGTACGAATGCTAATAACATGTGCGCAAGTTTCACGTACGAATGCTAATAACATCTGCGCAAGTTTCACGTACAAATGCTAATAACATCTGCGCAAGTTTCACGTACGAATGCTAATAACATCTGCGCAAGTTTCACGTACAAATGCTAATAACATCTGCGCAAGTTTCACGTACAAATGCTAATAACATCTGCGCAAGTTTCACGTACGAATGCTAATAACATGTGCGCAAGTTTCACGTACGAATGCTAATAACATCTGCGCAAGTTTCACGTACAAATGCTAATAACATCTGCGCAAGTTTCACGTACAAATGCTAATAACATCTGCGCAAGTTTCACGTACGAATGCTAATAACATCTGCGCAAGTTTCACGTACAAATGCTAATAACATCTGCGCAAGTTTCACGTACGAATGCTAATAACATGTTCGCAAGTTTCATGTACGAATGCTAATAACATGTGCGCAAGTTTCACGTACGAATGCTAATAACATGTGCGCAAGTTTCACGTACGAATGCTAATAACATCTGCGCAAGATTAGACATATCAAGTATAACCATAGTAGCGCATGTGCTTGACTTACTTTTTTTGATGGCTTTTCGAATTCTCCTGTACTGATCGTGCTCCCTGGATTTGATGTCGGACCATCGCTTGCGCAGTTGATCCTTGCCCCTTCGTACGCCGAATTTATGCTCCAGGGTGCTGACGACTGTAGTGAGAATCTTGTCCTTGCGCAAGTTGGGTCGAGGGTACGGGCCATTTTCTCCGTCGTAATCTTCCCTTTGGAGGATGTCCACCATCTCCACCATCTCTTCAAAGGCCATATTGGTGGCCTTATATCTGCTGCTGGATGCAGATGTGTTCGCTTCTGGGCTTTCCTCCGCGCTACTGGCTGAGAATGTGTCCGCCATCTTCATGAATTTATTCACCCACAATGCAACGAGGGGAAGCGGGGCGGGGAATACTCGTCAGGAGGAACGTCATGGGCGGGCGACGCGGAGGACGCAGGCGGACTTCGACGCGTGCGCAGTGTATATAAGGCTGTTTGAGGGCCCACGTGTTCCCGAACGGAAGTAGCAAGCGCTCTGTACGAAGGTAAGTGTTTTCTAGGATGCATTACTGTGGTTTATTGGGTTTTGGGCCTGCATTTTTTAAGGATATGTGTGTGTGTTGCTGCCTGTGTGTGGGTGTGTTGCTGCCTGTGTGTAGGGGTTGCTGCCTGTGTGTAGGGGTTGCTGCCTGTGTGGGTGTGTTGCTGCCTGTGTGTAGGGGTTGCTGCCTGTGTGTAGGGGTTGCTGCCTGTGTGGGTGTGTTGCTGCCTGTGTGTAGGGGTTGCTGCCTGTGTGTAGGGGTTGCTGCCTGTGTGGGTGTGTTGCTGCCTGTGTGTAGGGGTTGCTGCCTGTGTGTAGGGGTTGCTGCCTGTGTGGGTGTGTTGCTGCCTGTGTGTGGGTGTGTTGCTGCCTGTGTGTGGGTGTGTTGTGTAATGTTTAGTTTGAAAAACTGGATGTGCGTTTTTAGTAACATTTGTGTTTTTGGTCTTTTGTATTGCCATTACTAACAAAACAGAAACAAACATGTCAGCAGCCCAGTTAAATCCATTTAAGGACCAGCAGTTCATGTCGGAATTCATTGCGCTGTACCGTAAAAATGCCAACCTGTGGCAGCTCAAGAACCCTTTATATGGAAATAGGGATGTCCGGAAGGTAACACTGGGGCCACTTTTGGATTTTGTGAAGACTCAAGTCCCCAACGCAGACATCAAGTTTGTTGAAGCCAGAATTTCAAGTTTAAGGCACATGTACAAGCGGGAGCGCAGGAAGATTGCGGATTCAGTCAGATCAGGAGCAGCAGCAGAGAATGTTTATGTACCCAAGCTGTGGTACTACAACCAACTGGCTTTTCTAGGTGACCAGATGGAACCCAGGCAATCACTGTCCACTCTTCCCTCCACCCTTCCCTCCACTCTTCCCTCCACTCTTCCCTCCACTCTTCCCTCCACCCCAGCTGAGGCTTCCACGGAAGGAGAAGACCCCTCCACCTTGGAGCAGGCTGATGCGCCCAGCTGGAGCCAGGTATATATTTTGTAGCCTAAATAGTGATTGGGTGAATATTAATGATGTCAACGTAAAAATGTGAAACAATTAACACCCTGAACTCAGAATTGGGAAAAAAACAGCCAAAAATTGCGCACACTTCTAAAAAGTGTTGGTGCTACATATCGATACATATATAGTGTATACATACATCCAGTAGTGGCAAAAAAATGCCTTATACAACATTGGTGATCTGCTTGGAAAATGCAGGGGTCCAAATGATAGCCTTTTGGATCTTTTTTTAAATTTATCTGCTCGTTCATAAGTTTACAATTGGATGATTGAGGAGGCCATAAACCAAAAAACAGGTGTTTGATTTTTGTTTTTATTTGCACACAGGATGAGCTGACCCAGGATGATGCCGGGACAAGTGGTATGGAGGAGGAGGACATGACCAGCGAGAGCCAGGAGGTGGCTGGGCCCAGCACGAGCCAGACTGACAGCCAGACTGTAAGAAGTCTACCTCCACCCCTGCCCTTACCCCCAAGAAGGCCCAGGAGGATGGCCATAGTTGAGGAGGAATCACTCAACCTTATTCGGCAGGCGAGTGACATTCTCCAAAGACCCCCCATTCCAGAAGAGGCCTATGCCACCTACTTGGCCAGCAGGTTGCTGGAAATGGAGAAGGGCCAACGGCACCTGTGCGAGTGCCTAATTTTTTAAGCTATTAAGGGGGGTTTGAGGGGTCAATTAAGAGAAGCCACCCGCCTGACACATGAAGGCCCGACAGCAACTTCTCCTCCTCCTCCTCCTCTTCCTTCTTCTCCTCCTCCTCCTCCTACCACAAGTCAGCCTCCAAGGAAGCGTGCAGGGAAGAGTGCAGGGCAGCGTGGTGGGAAGAGTCGGAAGTGATTGCCTGGCTTCAGTCTGGTCTCACAGAAGACACAGGCTGTTGTAGTGCCACAGCTTGGGGACATAGATGTCATCTGCTGCTGTTCCTGGTCTGTGTGATTCCTGGTCAATCTTCTTGTGCTCCCTATATTGGATCAAATATGCCCAAGCTTTGTTTTGCCTTGTTTGTTTAAACCACAATAAATGGTAATTTAATTTCAAGAAAATAATGATATACGTGCTTGTTATTCAAAAACATAGTTTATTTAGGAGTAGGCAGGTACATGTCTAAATTATATGGAGGGCATTTCCAAAACGCACATTCATTTGACAATACAAGTGTAAAGTGCAACTTCAATGGAACTGCAAGTGCAGTCGCTGGAAAGGTGAGGGTTAAGATCTGAATTAAGGGCAAGCTCTGCTGACTCCACAATTGTATCATGTGTAATAACAAATCCTTTTGATAACCAACAAATAATAAAATATATATAAATAGAGATATCTGTACAAATATATAACTTCACTAAAGAATGCTGAAGAAAAAACGTTCGGGAGTACTCTGCGTGAATATACAAGCAGCAAGGCAAAATCATTCTTCAAGTACGATAACATACAAATTCCGCTGTCAGAATAACAAAAAAAGATCAGCAGCGTGACGATTGTGCTAGCTTCAAAACGAAGGCTAGTTTTACCAGACCGAGCGAGTCCGTGACATACTTGCTACTGAGCATGCGTCCTTTTTGGTACGCCGGACCATACTACACACGGCGGGATTGTCCGCCGGACTGCCAAGTCCAGCGGATAATTTTAAAACAAAACTTAAAACTTTAGTCCGCCGTACTTTGGCCAAAAAAAGTCCGCCGGCGCCCACACACGAGGGGATTATATCCGCTGAAGTCCAGCGGATAATCCCGCGGGATTGTCCCTTCGTGTGTACGCGGCATTAATGACACCTGTTAACCACTTGCCGACCGGCGCACGGCGATATACGTCGGCAGAATGGCACGTACAGGCAGGAGGGCGTATATATAAGTCCCTCCTTAATGCCTGTCCGTGCCATCGGGAGCGCGCCGGGAGCAGCGCGCTCCCGAGCCGGTCGGGACCCCCGTGAGTCCGGTCGCGGTCCCCGCGGACTCGATCGCCGCGGGGACACCCGCGATCGTCTCACGGGAAGGCTGAACGGGGAGATGCCGAGATAAACAGCATCTCCCCGTTCTGCCTAGCAACTAGTGACGCCGATCTCTGCTCCCTGTGATTGGAGCAGAAATCAGCATTCACTAGCTGACAGCCACGCCCCCCCCACAGTAAGAAACACACCCCTAGGCATACTTAACCCTTACACTGCACCCTTGTGGTTAACCCCTTCACTGCCAGTGTCATTTATACAGGAATCAATTCATTTAAATAGCATTGATTGCTGTATAAATGACAATGGTCCCAAAAATGTGTAAAAAATGTCCGATGTGTCCGCCATAATGTCGCAGTCCCAAAAAAAAAAAAAAAAATCGCAGATCGCCCCCATTACTAATAAAAAAAATTATTAATAAAAATGCTATAAAACTATCCCCCATCTTGTAAACGCTATAACTTCTGTGCAAACCGATCAATAATCGCTTATTGCGATTTTTTTTACCAAAAATATGTAGAAGAATACGTATCGGCCTAAACTGAGGAAAAAAAAATGTTTTTTTATATATTTTTTGGGGATATTTATTATAGCAAAAAGTTAAAAATAATGCATTTTTTTTCAAAATTGTCTCTCTATTTTTGTTTATAGCGCAAAAAATAAAAACCGAAGGGGCGATCAAATACCACCAAAAGAAAGCTCTATTTGTGGGAAAAAAAGGACGTCAATTTTGTTTGGGAGCCACGTCGCACGACCGCGCAATTGTCAGTTAAAGCGACGCAGTGCCGAATCGCAAAAAGGGGCCTGGTCCTTTGGCTGCAAATTGGTCCGGTCTGAAAGTGGTTAAAGTGTTACTAAACCCACAACAGTAAAATCAGTCTGTATATGCGGTAAAGCATGCTTGTTATACTCACTGTGGAACCTAAGGGGTTAATCCATTGTGTAAAAAGATTGCTTGATCTTGTACACAGATCCTCCATTCCCTGCACTGCCCCCCTTGACAAGTCTGGATAAGACAGAGCCTTTGGAGTCAGGCTGCACATGCTCAGTTTGTTGTGTATTGGTAGAGAGATTTTTTTTTCTTGGGAGAGTGCATGTGATCAGCACTGTCCAGACAGAGGGTCAGGAGCCCTGCAGCCTCATAGGACAGCTCAGTGCAGTATGACAACTCCTACAAGCTTCACCAAGAACTGATAGAAGTCACAAGACTGCTATATACTGCCGATGAGAAAAGGTATTTAGCAGTTTATATTGACTAAAATAATTGCATTTACATGTTCTGTGGAAGACCAGATATGAATGCAGTGGCCTGGGTTTAGTAACACTTTAAGTAAATAATTACATTGCAAGTGTCATATAATTTAAAGCGTTTAATACCGCAACACTTCATATTCCTCATATGTGCCTGCTGTACCATGCACTTGTATTAGAAAGTATACTGTTCTCCTTGTATTGCTTCCTTTTTGTGAAATCCCTGGTGTTCCTGTTAGTCCCCTTGCTTTACTATTAAAAACTGACCACACTAAGCAGGAGAGCACAACGTGGTAACTTCTCTAGCTATGCTGGGAACTCAGTGCACTCTCAACAAACACAGAAAGTTTCCCCAGGGTTTTTTTTAGAGAATTTGTAATAAAAATGGTTGATGTAAAAAAATTATTTATTTAACAGACAATAATAATTTCAAATATAGGTGGTGCGACACAAAAAACAAACATGGAACATCACTCATAGCAAAAAACACTCTATGTACAAGCATGGTTTGCCGTATTTGTAACATATGTATCCACATGAAAAATCCCGATGCATTTCGACCCTTGCGATTTACGGTCTCTTCAGGCGGATTTATATTCTAGGAAAATGTCAAAATATCTAGTTAAGGACTTTGGACAATGTAAAAAATATATATAAGTATAGCGTTTCAAATTGAGCAAAATTATATCTCCATACACATAGAGGTATAGTTACCAATGGGTGGATGAAGACATGAGGATGTATGCACAAACCAGCATTGTAGCAGGATTGTAGTTGTCCAGTGATCCCATCGCTACCGCATGTCCCCCCGGGCGTCCTCTGGGTAGGTGCATAGTCCACCGAGCTTGCAGGGGGACATGCAAAGACTTTTTGTAAGTCGTCATTAAATAATGTTGAGGGAGTATATAGAAGTGCTTGGCAGCTGTAGGCTGGTTGTTACTTGGTCATTAATGGATTCATATTATAGAAAAAGTTAGTTATACATAACATGGCGTAGTTTATTCGTTGATTGGATTGATTATGAGAGGGCAGTGCAGTGCACTCTCTTCCAATGACCAGACATGTCCTGACATGCCTCCAATGCACAGCCAATCACTGGGAAGCTCAGTCTGCAGCTGCTTCTACCCCCTCCAGCTCTTATGCAGCTGAGAACAAAAGGAATGTGATCACTTATAAAAAAGGGCAAAAAGGTATTGATAGTGTTTTTTTTTTTATATATCTATACAAAAATGTTTTGCCTTTCATTTCTATTGTAAACTGAATGGGTTGTTTTACAAGGTGGTCGTTTACAATTACTTTAATTTCTTTGTTGAGGGGCTCCCAAACTTAAAGTGCCCCAGGCCCCCCAGTCTAAATCTGGCACTGCTCCTACTTTTTACTGGTAATTGGTAAGTGACACCACCAGTCATAGTGATAGGCCAATAGGAAAGTGCAAGAGGGGGTGGGTTAACTTTTTGCTGATGAACCTTGCAGGTTTAGAATTTTATGGGTTTTGGGAGCCCCTGTGCACACTTAAAGATTTGGAACCACTCTTTTCTAGTTATATAATCCCATCCTCGGTTTTAGGAAGTCTGCACAGGTGTTAATTTTTACATTTTTCATGGCTATGTATATTGAGGAATTAACACCGCCCATCCTGTTCTTCATCAGTCAACTTCTAAATATTCCATGGTGTTCGGATTGAGGTGTCAATGCTAAATTTGTGGACTGAGGTATCTCCCTGACACTCAATAGACATGAACAATTTGGCTTGGAGAAGCTTCAAACTGTCTTTAATATTACAGAGTCCAACTTGACTAATTGCTACTAGCCAATTTCCAATTGTTGTTTGACTAGATTAGTTGTTTAAACTTTTTACTTTATTTGCAAAAGCGCACTTGTCTAAATTCTGTACCAAAATTTGTATTTATTCGGTTGAGAAACCTTTCC
This sequence comes from Lithobates sylvaticus, assembly GCA_028564925.1. Lineage (NCBI taxonomy): Eukaryota > Metazoa > Chordata > Amphibia > Anura > Ranidae > Lithobates > Lithobates sylvaticus. The sequence continues at coordinate 202,445,712 of CM053026.1, read as the reverse complement.
ACTCAAATCAAGCCAAGCCAGACTGGATATCACTGGCTAATGAATATGGTTACAAACCTGTCAATTCAAACTGAGTACGTTCTGATGGGATGTATAAACAAAGGGTGCCCTAGGTGAAAAATGTATGTCAAAAAATATCAGTAGACCTAGAAATACAGGCAGATTTTATATACAGATCCTAATATTGCTGTAAAACTTGATATCACTCTTTCCACAGGTCTTGTCTCCCAATAGGTTCTTTATTTTTATGAGTGGCATTGGTGACAAATAAAGAGGCTTGGCAGGTTAGAGGAAGTGTACCCAATCTGAACTTATAGAAAAAGATGAGATTTGTAAATCATTTCATTTACAGTTTATTATGTTGTAGTTTGTATTGTCAAGGTTTGTGACAAGTTTAACTTTAAAGCAGAGTTCCACCCAAAAATGGAACTTCCGCTTATCCGGTTCCTCCCCCCCTCCTGTGACATATTTGGCACCTTTCAGGGGAGGAGGGGGGAGCAGATACCTGTCTAATACAGGTATTTACTCCCACTTCTGGCGATAGATCGCCGCAGAATCCGCACCCCTCCTCTGTCACCCCCCCCCGCTATCTTCTGGGAGACACACATGTCCCAGAAGACAGCAGGGACCAGTCAGGACGCGCAGCGTGACTTCCGCATGCGCAGCAGGGAACCAGGCTGTGTAGCCTTAAGGCTTCACTTCCTGATTCCCTTAGGCCCCTTTCACACTGGGGCGGTTTTCAGGCGGTACAGCGCTAAAAATAGCGCCTGTATACCGCCTGAAAAAACCGGCCCCATTCACTCCAGTGTGAAAGCCGGCGGGCTTTCACACTGGAGCGGTGCGCTAGCAGGACGGCAAAGAAAGTCCTGCTAGCAGCATCTTTGGAGCGAGATAGGAGCGGTGTATTCACCGCTCCTATACCGCTCCTTCCCATTGCTTTGAATGGGACACCGCGGTAATACCGCAGCAATACTCCAGTAAAGCCGCACAAGACTAATAATAGTCTTGTGCGGGGGATTTTAACCCTTTTTCGGCCACTCGCGGGGGGTAAAACCGCACCGCGAGCGGCCGAATCCCGCGGGCAAAACGACGGTAAAGCAGCACTAAATATAGCGCTGTTTTACCGTCACCGCGGCTCCCGCCCCAGTGTGAAAGGGGCCTTACTGAAGATGCCGGCGCCTGCACCCGGGAGCCGAGGGACAGATCCGCTTCGGGTGAGGACACCGCAGGTGCCCTGGACAGGTACGTGTCCTTATTTTAAAAGTCAGCAGCTGCAATATAGTATATTTTTTTTGGCGGAACTTCGCTTTAAGTCCAGCTAAAATCTTTGTTCTAGTTTTTGAATTAGGAAGGCTTGGTAAAACTGGCATCTCAGGTGTATATTGCCTTCTAGAGAGAATTACCCTCTCTCCCTGCCCTGGAGACACAACAATAAGTGAGCAAAAAAAAACCCACCTTTGAAATTTGTTAGCAGAAAAGAAGTCCACAATTTCCAGTGTACTCCGGATAAGTTCTATTTAACCTTACTATATTAAAATGATATAGTGGATGGATAGATAGCTACATAAACCCTAATCAGTGTTTTGTTTATATATTATATGAACCCTAAATCCTGAGGAATGTGACCATTTTACAAAAAAATACTTTTTTCATGTCTAATTTGAGTCAGACTCAACACTAAATAGAAACCTTTCATATGCATTCAACATCTGTGGGTTAAACAACGGGACTATTCATATGTCTCAGTAATATTTACACCTGGTGATTGACTTGATAAGTAAGCAGATCCTGTTAGTGTTGTGCTGATGAAAATTAATTTTAAACAGTAATGAAAAAGTTCTTTGGCTTCCAATTTTTTTGTTTTACAGATAAAATATATTTTGAAACAATATTTTGTGTAACAATTGTGGTAAAAAGTGTGCCACTCTGACCTCCTTTACTTTTTAACATTAAACACACAAACAAGCATTATTTGTAAAAAAAAAAAAAAAAAATAAAAAAAAAAGGAAGGAAGTTAAAAATGTTTCTTAAAGCGGAAGTAAACCCATCGATTTAACAGTCTAAAAAAAAAAAGGCATGCCGTGAATGCTAACTGCACATTGGCTGTGCTCTCAACCAAACAGTCAAACCATCCAATGGCTGGTGTCATAACGGATCACATGTGCAGCACCGTGGCAGTTGAAGATTAAACAGAGGCAAAGATGGCAGCTTCCTTGGCTGAAAACGATAGGGGGGTTTACTTCCACTTTAAACTGGTTTGGCTTATGATTTTTACTTTAATGGATTTCATGCATTAAGGTAAAAAAAACTTCCAGTATCATACCCCCCCCTCCCCTCTGAATACCTACCCATCACCTCTTTTGATCCAACTCGGTAGCTGAGAGCAGTGTCACTGTTCTCTCTCTCCAAACAGACCATTGGCCCCTGCTGTTGTGAATTAAATTCTGTGAGGAGGGAGCCGGGGATGGGGCAGAGTCACGCTGTGTGTGTCTATAGACACACACAGCCTGGCTAGGGAGCGAGCCCGAACATCTGCCCCAATAGCAAGCACTTGCTAGGGGCGGACACAGAAAAGGAGGAGCTGAGAGTGCCAGCGGAGGACCCCAGAAGAGGAGGTTCGGGGACGCTCAAGTAAGTATTATTATTTTGAACCCATGGTATGTATGCGAGCCACTCATGCTGCTAGGAAGTGTAGTTCTGTGCCTGCTGCTGTAAGTGCTGGCTGGGAAGAAGCCTACCAATGCTCCAGACAATGACAGATAAGAGCAGAAGATTCCGGGAGCCGCATATCAGAACAAGACCTGCTGTGTGTGAACAAGTGGAAGTCTCAGCCTGGACCCCAGCCAGGCCACGCCCCCAACATATTTCAGTCCACCCACTGAAGCTTACTCATGGGGATCTCCATGAAAAAGATCCAGTGGGCGGAGTGAAACGCGTTGGGGTCGTGGCCAGGCGGGGATCCAGGCTGAGACTGCCACACAAACACAGCGCGTCTTGTTCTAATGAGTGACTACCGGGATCTTCTATGTTTATTATTTTGCCTTTAATAACACCTTAAAGTAAAATTATGCTTTGTCTAGCATTTTCTTCCTCTTTTCTGCTGCTCATTTAGGCCGCCAGAAGCAGGAGAAGCACATTTACAAAACACTGAAGTTGTAGCTTACACAGGGCTGTGGTCTCCCACCATGTAATAGCATTGTTGCTTGGTGATTGTCCCAGCAATGTTATATGGAATGAGTCAAATACTCATCATCCATACCAAGAAGTACTAAATATTTTCTTCACTCCAGCTGGCTAAATAGAGTAGGAGGAAGAAGAGGGGATGTCAAGTAAAGAAGAGTATGAGCTGCTGGGGTTGAGGAAATTTGAACAAATGTGTGTCTTTGCCCTGTATGGGTCCCCTGTATGCATTTTAATTCCATTATTTAAATTTGACTGAAGTCTATCTTCAACTATTCATTAATTACATGTTAAAATCTTCTTTTGTTGGAAACCGACACTCTGTTAAAGCCATAAAGTAAGCAAAATAATGCAAGCTGGCCCACCCAACATTAGATTAGGAGCTCTGATCTGAATTTAGGAGCAGTGTGTACTGCTACCCCTAGAGGAGCCGCTGAATTGTTGTGTGATTTTTCTGCACACCTGAAGATAACATACCTCGCTCACCCAGCACTTACTGACACACCTTGACTTATTTTAACCACTTCCCACCCGGCCACTGCATATGTATGGCCGGGTGGGCGCTCTCTCCTTCTGAGTAGACATTCAGGAATGTCCCTCAGAAGGAGGGGGATCATGCGCGTGCGTGCCGGTGCAGCGGCATGATCGCGATGCGCATGTGTCACCTGGACGGCGCATCTCAGATTGGCAGGAGGGCTCTGTGATTGGCCCTCCTGATCACATGACGGCCGTGTGCAATCACAGCCGTCATGTGATGTAAACAGAGAGCCGGTTGCTAGGTTATCGGCTCTCCTCTATTGACACATTAGTTGTCGGTGAGGAGAGGAGAGCGGATCGCTGCATCCGGCTGTTAATCAGTGTGTATGAGCTGTTTTGTACAGCTTTTTACACACTAATCACCAGCATAGTAACACACAGTGTAAAACACAATGTCCTAAAACACATGTCCCCGAAACACCTGTCCCCCACATATGTCCCAGTAAAATCACATGTTCCAATGATTATCTGCACACATATGACCGTGATCACCTGCGCACATCTGTACATGATCATTTTTGTACGTCTGTCGTGATCACACAAACCAATTATTATACACTTAGCAGGATTTTTTTTTTACCAAAGACATGTAGCAGACTACATTTTGGCTTAGATTTATGACAAAATTCGATTTTATTGGATTTCTTTTAAAATAGAATTAAGAAAATATTGTTTTTTTCCAAATTTCTGCTCTTTTTTTGCTTATATAACAAAAAATAAAAAACGGAGTCATAAATAAATACCACCAAAAGAAAGTTCTATTTGTGCAAACAAAATGATTTCATTTGGGTACAGCGTAGCATGACCGCGCAATTGTCATTGAAAATGCGAGAGCACTGAAAGCTGAAAATTGGCCTGGGAAGGAAGGGGAAGAAAGTGCCCAGTACTGAAGTGGTTAAAGAATTTATTAGGCTAAGCATAGCCTAAAAGAAGAGAGGATTAGCAATTGCTCTGAATTTAGGAGCAGTGTGTACCGCTACCCCTAGAGGAGCCGCTGAATTGTTTTGTGATTTTTCTGCACACCTGAAGATGACACACCTCACTCACCAGCATTTACTGACACACCTTGAGGTATTTTACAGAATTTATTAGGCTAAGCATAGCCTAAAAGAAGAGAGGATTAGCAATTGCACTTATGCAAACAACTAGTGAGACAATACTGTTACTCTCAGATGTGGTTAAACACGTGCAGTGTTCTGACTAACAGTATTTAAAGACAGTCCTAAATTAACAGTCATAACTAGTCAGTGAATGTTGAATAAAAAAAAAATGTTAGCTGGCAAAGTTGGGGACCTTGAAGAAATCACAACAGTTCCCAGAAGACAACAGATTAACTTGTGATGTTAATCTCTTGCGAGATCCAGGGCACCCTCTTCTGGATATGTGCTCTGATTCAGCAAAAGTCAAGTTAAAATCAGACAGGGCTAGAAGTTACTGTGATCTTTCTTTTTCAATCCTGCTGAAACAGTCCCTCTTCTCCTTCCTTACACGGGGTAAAAGTGCCTCCTCACCTTATCCTCACCTTATCCTCACCTTATCCTCACCTTATCATCTACTTAATGGTAAATACACCTCCATGTATATGGGGAGACATTTTTTTGTACAATTTGAAATGTTACAATTATGTTCTGTATACTGACTAAAAGTATTAAAATAAAATTATACTTTTTTTGATACATTTCCCTAGAATCTAAATCCCCCTGAAGAAGACCAGAATGGGTCGAAATGCATTGGGGTATTCATGTGGATAATAATGTAATTAATGTTGTAAATGCAATTGTCAAATTATATTCTCCTGGGGGCATCTTTGCCATGAGTGATGTTATACGTTGCTGTTTGTTAACCTGAAACAGAGTCTATATTTTTTAATAAATCTATTGCACATTTGAATCTACCTTACATTCCTGATCTACTCTATATTTTTATATTAATATTTAAATGTTTTGCTAAAAAAAAACCCTGGGGAAACTTTCCATTTTTTTAACTCTTTTTGGGTTGTGCAGCCCCGGGTACTCTCATATATCTGTTTCTCTATTTGCAAGCATTACAAAGTGGTCTCCTAAAGATGGCTGCTGCACTTCTGAATTAATGAATATTCAGGTTAACACTGTCCACACTGCAGAAGGATAATACAACAGTGCATCATCGTTGCCACTGGCAGGCTCAGATAAAATTAAAATCTATAGACTTTCCCTGGTGGTAATTCCTTTCATAGCAATAATCCTTAACTTTATAAACATTTATTTTCATCCACATTATTGCTAAATGTTATCATGGCTATGAAAACTCCGTATGCAGCCAGATAATAATCAACACCCTGTATAACTGAATCCGGTTAAACAGTTACTTGGTCTGGTTTGACTAAAATGATGCCCCAGATTTACATTAAGGCCCCTTTTACACTGGGGCGGGAGCCGCGGCGACGGTAAAGTAGCGCTATATTTAGCCGCGGTATTCGGCCGCTCGCAGGGCAGTTTTACCCCCCGCAAGCGGCCGAAAAAGGGTTAAAATCCCCCGCAAAGCGTCGCCGTATCGGTGCTTTGCGGCGGTATTACCGCGGTGTCCCATTGAAATCAATGGGTAGGAGCGGTATAGGAGCGGTGAATACACCGCTCCTAATCCGCTCCAAAGATGCTGCTAGCAGGACTTTTTTTACCGTCGGCTTTCACACTGGAGTTAATGGGGCCGGTTTTTTCAGGCGGTGTACAGGCGCTATTTTTAGCGCTGTACCGCCTGAAAACCGCCCCAGTGTGAAAGGGGCCTTATTAAAGCTTTTGAATTCACCTTTCACAAATCATGCACTTTATGTCATGCATCTATAGTTTAAATGTAGTTTAAATGAGCATTCTGTTTAAGAGCTCATTCACACCAGCAAGCTGAGCGGGGAGTTACATAATTAGCCAGGTTGAAAAAATAAAAAGTTAATTTAGTTCAACCGACAGAAAAATAATAGAAAGAAATAGAAAATAAAGAAATAATTAAGTAGGAAACCACTATATATATATATATATATATATATATATATATATATATATATATACAGAATTTTACCCACAGAACACCCACAGTTGATGCAGATGAAGGCAAAATAAACCTTATGAGGCATGGTCCAATTTGTTCCTATAGAGGAAGTTGGATATTCCCTGGATCAACACTCTCTGGAGTTTATACCTATAAATGATAACATCCAGTAACATTTTGAGCATTTAGATCTATTATTTAAAACTAACTACTGAGCTGGCGAGAACTAGTTCTATTCCATGTTTCCACAGCTCTTACTGTGAAGAAGCCTTTGTGGAGGTTAAACCTTTTTTCTTTCATGCATAAAGAATGCACGTTGCCCTTGGTAATGACCTTAACGTGAATAACTGTACACCAAGTTCGCATATGGATTACTTATATATGGTGATCATATTCACCCCTAATTGTATCATCTGAAGAGAGAAAAATTCAGTTCAGCAAATCTCTATTCATAGCTGAGCTCCTCAATGCCTTATCTGCCCTTCTCTGCACCTTCTCCAGTTCCCCAATACCCTTTTATGTGCTGGTGCCCAAACTGAACTGCATATTCCAGATGAAGTCTTACTCATGCTCTGTAAGACCTCATCTGCGCTGGTCCAAGTGACATTTCATTATGTTCTATTCACCCAGCTGCATTGTGATGCAGTAATTTGCATCACAGCCCGTTGCACTGAAAAGAAGTACTGCATTCATCAAAAAATATACTGACCTGTTATTGTTATATTACCTCATACATAGGTATATATGTAGTTACCTAACGAATGTATCCGATATTACCCGACAGACACTGATGTGTATATGTTTGTATGTTGTAATGTTTATTTCATGTTGATATTAATGATAAACTTTAAATAAAAAACTATTGATTAAAAAATATACTGACATGCCTGTCAGTGGAAGCAATCTGGTAAAGAGATCACATGGGAACTTTATAACAATTACTTGATAAAGTAGAGATCATAAACCTGATCAATGCAATGTGATGTAAGCTAAGATATTAAATGTATTATATATTACCTCTTCCCGATGAGCATATTCATTTATGTGGCCTCATGAAAGTGTGCCTTTATCCATGGGGCCACATATTTGAGCCACTGTGTTTGTGCTGAGAGCGCACTGTGGCACAGCATGCTCCCAGAACAGAGACCAACCTCTCGCCAAGAGTACTAACGATCGGTAACTAGGAGACCTGGTACCCATCACTTGATCACTGTGATTGCCTCTGATTGGCTAACTGTTGATCTAACCCCTGTGTTGTTTTCTCCTCTTGAATGGAGAAAAAGATACATTGTATGCAATTGTATTGAACACTGTATACAAAGAAGAGTGTGTGTAAAAAAAATAAAGAGAACATAGCCAGATCAAGGTTTGATCTAGGTCACTGTCAGGGTTAGAGTTAGAGTCAAGGATAGGGTCAAAGGTCATGATCAGAGTCAAAAGTTAAGGAAAGTGTATTTTAGGTAGGATTAAAAAAACATTTAATTTAATATCAGTGTCAGGTGGTGTCAGTGTCTGTGTGTTTTAGGTAGGATAAAAAAAGCAAAATGCTTGTTTCTGAGTCCTACTATGGGTACAAACAGGGCCCTGTCATTGTTGAGGGACCCAAAGCAGCTGTCCCTTGAGCCCCTTGGCATGGGTAGTCCTGGACCGGGAATAAGAAGAAGCAAGGGGGGTGTGGCTTGACCGGGGTCTGAATAGGACGTGTTGTTACAGAGCTCCTGCCATCCTGCTGCAGCATCCTTTGGATCCATCCTCCAGCATACACACCAATACACAGACTGTGACAGGGGGTGCACAGAAGGGACAGCAGCCAGGGCTAAGGCCCCCTCTCTCATCCTCCCCTCTCACCCCTCTCTCGTTCTCAATCCCCCCTCTCTCTCTCATCCCCAATCCCCTCTTTCTCATCCCCAATCCCCCCTCTCTCTTATCCCCAATCCCCCCTCTCTCTCATCCCAAATCCCCCTCTCGCTCTCTCATCCCAAATCCCCCTCTCGCTCTCTCATCCCCAATTCCCTCTCTCATCCCCAACCCCCCTCTCTCTCTCATCCCCAACCCCCCTCTCTCATCCCCCCTCTCTCGCCCATCCCCAATCCGCCTCTTTCTCTCTTATCCCCAATCCCCCCTCTCTCATCCCCAATCCCCCCTCTCTCGTCCCCAATCCCCCCCACTCTCTCTCTTATCCCAAATCCCCTCTCTCTCATCCCCAACCCCCCCTCTCTCTCTCATCCCCAATCCCCTCTCTCTCTCTCATCCCCAACCCCCCTCTCTTGTCCCCAATCCCCCCCTCTCATCCCCAATCCTCCACCTCCCCACCCTAGTTCACCCTCTCTTTCTCAACCCCCCCACTTACACTGATCACACCCTCCAATCTCCCTCTCAATGCCACTGATACCAATCCACCCCTCACCACCACCACTGCCCACCCCCCCCCCCCCCTAGCCCCAGCAATCAATGGAAGAGCGGTAATGATGCGCAGTAACCTATAGCAACCAAAACCAATCAGCAAGCAGAAATGATGTGCTGTAACCTCTAGCAACTAATCAGTGAGCAGTAACGTTATGCTTTAACCACTGGCAAATAACAAACATGTTATAGTTACCTGCTCTGTACAGTGGATTTGCACAGAGCAGTCCAGATCCTCCTCTTCTTGGGTCCCTCTTAAGTGCTTCTGGTGCCTCCCTCCTGTTGAGTGCCCCCACAGCAAGAAGCTTGCTATGGGAGCACCCGAGCCGAGCCACAGCTCAGACACAGAGCCGCGGCCCGGCCCTGACTTTGATTGACAGCAGCGGGAGCCAATATCTGCTGTCTCAGCCAATGAGGACAATTGGGCAGTCGAAACATACCCACAACATCGCTGGGTCTAGATGGGGCTCTGGTAAGTATTAGGGGGGCTGAGAGGGGTTGCTGCACATAGAATTCATTAAGATAAAAAAAACTACCTTTACAATCACTTTAAGATTTGTTTTACCCTCTGTCATGAAGGGGTTAAAGAATAAAATGATCTTTTATATGGAAACGAAAAAGACCTTTTAGAATTACCTTAACATGCTAAATGTTAAGCTCATTCTAAAAGTTATTTTCAATCTTTTTAAATAATAAGCTTTCATTAAAATAATACCTGCCATGAAGATCCTTGTTCAAGCACTTCTTGTTCTGGAGTGACAACTGTCTTCCAGTAGTGCTCATACATTGTCATAATGTCATATGTCATGCAGGCATGGTTCACTGTTGTCACTATCAGGAATCTGGTTCTGAACAATGAAGGCCAGTCAATGCTGGAGCAAATGCATGTAGACAGAAAGTGCCTGCGAGCAGCTGCAGAAAACAGCAACACTGAAATGCAAAACAGAATGAAAAAAGAGAAAACAATATTTTTAATTTTAAAAATACATTAATTTATTTCTTAATAATATTTATTGTCATAGTATATTATTAATTATTAATAAGAAAATGGCTCAGTAAGTAAAACCTTATACAAAGTTTCCTCTTAGGCCCCTTTCACACAGGAACGATCCGTTTGAGTGGAGAGCGGTGATCTCTGCTGAGCAGGCAGATGACAGGTCCGTGTCTGCTCCGCTATGCAGACCGGACAAGGACATAGCCCACTCTCCTCTATGGAGCGGTCGGATGGAAATGGACTGCATGTCCATTTCCATCCGATTGTCATCGGATGGACAAATGGATTGTCATCGGATCCGACAAATGGGGAACGTATCGCCATATGTCTGTTTTCAGTGGATTTTGTTGGATCGGATGCCTGGCAGGTGTCAGCGGATACATGTCCGCTGACATCTGCTGCCCCACAGAGGAAAATGGGTGGCCTGATAGGGTCCACCTGAAAAACGGACAGGGGGAGCCGATCGGTCCACTGGCCTTAGCATGTTATTAGCCAGGTGCTTGGCTAATGGATAGTGAGAGAAACACTGGCTGCAGCTTATTGTAGCTGCCGCCCTGCGGTGCTGAACTGGTTAACAGCTATGTGAACAAGAGGAAGGAGTTGCTGAGCAGGAAGTGTTTAATAGACTCAAAAATAGACTAGAGTGACAATAGAGTAAGGTAGCACTGCACTGTGGGGTCTGTACTCCAGAGGAGATAGACTCTACTGTAATCAAGAGCTTTTGAACTGCATTTCCCAGAGGGAGATTGCCAGGAGTTAGGGAAAGAGCTACATTTTCTCAAGCTGTACAGGACACAGCTTCCTCTTGTCATGAGGGACACTGGAGAGTGCACGTTGCTTTCCAGTGTGCACCATCACTGCTGCATGTTGGCGGGTTGAGCAGGATGTGGAGTGTGACTGTATGGTGAGCTGCAATAGCACTGGGACTGGTGAGCTGCTCTAGTGGGGATTTGGGGATTTACTATTGGCTTCTAAAGACACTGAGCCATTTAGGAACTGACCATACAACCCTCTAGTAGACTTATTGCTGCCTGTAGGCTTGACTGGGACTAATCTCATGTGCACCAATGGTACAATTGAGCTTCAACACTAGCAGGCCAGAGATTTAGGACTTAAGACTGCCCTGTTAGCCCTCAGTCGCACCCTATTGTTAACAATGGAAGTGGTCAAATTTGTGCGATTTCGACTACATCGAATTTGCACTGATTTTGAAAGTACTTATTGCACTATTATTTATATTTTTGACAGTTCAGGTGCAATTTGCCTAGACATCTGTGCATGAAGTTTCACAGATGTCTTCCAAGTCACATCTGAAGTCGCACTGACATGCGGCTTAGATATTATGCGATTTCAAAAGCCGCATTTGGTGTGACTAAAACCTAAACAGCTGCTAAAAAGAGACCTTTGATTATTGTTTATGCCAAGAGGTACCTATCAGGAGACTTTGCACCATATCCTAGCCATTCATCTAGAGTGCACACTAGACTAACTAAGTTACCTTGGCATAGTAATTATACTGTCTAGCAGACTGTGTCTGAACCTACCTTTTTTATGCTCATTTATGCCGAAATTACAGTTTACTCTAACCCAGATCAATACATTATGTTAATTTACCGCTAAATGGTCTTGTGTGTTTCCTGATACTAATCCACAGTCGAGTTAAAGGTATCCACACTTGTGTTACCATAGGTGCGTACAGTAACTTTCACTCAGCCAGGGGCTGAGGTTATCTTTGGAGTCAGAACGCAGAACAGAGAACCTAAATTACCAAGCAGCTCCTTATGGGGTAGCGCTACATACTTAACCTTACACCAGTCAACCATAACATTATGTCTACCCACTATAACCCATCGAAGCATGAACTCCATTCGACCTCTGAATATATGCTGTGGTATCTAGCATCAACTGTCAGTCACCTTTAAGTCCTGTAAGTTGAAAGGTGGGGCCTCCATAGATCGAACTGTTTTCCAGCACATACCATAAATGGCTAATAGGACCGAGAGCTGCAGAATGTGGAGGTCAACACCTCAAACTCATTGTGTTCTTCACACCGTTCTTGATTTCATCAGGCCAGCCCACCTTCTTCCATTGCTCCTGTAGTCCAGTTCTGATGCTGCCCATTGTAGATTGCTTTCAACATATCAACTTCAGGGACAACATGTTCACTTGCTGCCTATTATATCCCACCCACTTTCAGATTCCGTTGTAATGAGATAATCAAATGTTATTCACTTCACCTGTCAACCTTAAAAAAAATATCCAATGCAGTCACCTCATCTAGTCTGGTAGGCTTCAATATATTCGATTTTTGGCGTTTATGCTTTAACTAAAAATGTATTTAAATCTATAAGCCAAGATCTTATTGTATACTCTATAACACAAATGTTATATTGTTGACTTCACAGCAGAAATTTAGAATAAAGTCTTACAGATAAGCTATTTATTTGTGCTGTATCCAAGCCAAAATATGCACAAGACAACTAATCTTGTGAAAGGTTGCAGAAAAAAAAATCATAGCATGAATAGGATTAAATGGTTACGAGAACTGCTGAAAAACTAAATACTGCAATTTTAAACCAACCACAACTAGTAATTTCAGCTAAGTCTTTTGTTACAGCAATGCAAGATTTCTTTCATGTAAAACTGTATTCAGGTTATGAGAAGCAAACTATTCCCGACACTATACAGTACTCTCTGTAATTTCCCTGCCCCTACCTGGCCACTCACCTCTTTGATCTGCTGCTAAAGCTACCTTAAATCATATGCAAACACTGACCTAATAATGGTCAGTATTTGCATAGGCAAATTCATGTATATTGAAAATTTCACATCTTTGGGATCCCTATATTTGGAATTTGTAAAGACAAAAAATATTTATTAAAAATCTTTTGAATAATATTAATTATACAGAATACATTACATATTCTATAAACTATAGCTGTATTTTATTAGCATTCCTGTGTTGCATTCTTCGTTGAACATAAAATACAGATTCAGGTTATTTTTTACAAACAAATCATCAAATGAAGCCTTTATATATGCTAAAAAAATCTAAGTGAAATTTTTTTTGCCCCCCAAGTATTTAAGAAGCTTTAAGTAAACTTGCACATATCAGAGCTTGAAAATTTGGTTTGGTTTTGTCTTTTGATTACCCCTGCACATGTAAAGGTTAAAGTGGCAGAAGGCAGAAGGTTTTTTATCTTAATGCATTCTATGCATTAAGATAAAAAAAACCTTCTGTGTGCACCAGCCCCCCTTAGCCCTCCTAATACTTACCTGAGCCCATCTCGATCCATCGATGTTGCACAAGAGACTCGGCTGGCTGAAAAGGGACCCGAGAAGAGGAGGATCTGGGCTGCTCTGTGCAAAACCACTGCACAAAGGAAGCAAGTATAACAAGTTTGTTCTTTTCAAATGAAAAATACTTAGTATCACTTTAAGTGAGATATAAGGTATTTTCATTTAGCACTAGCAATATGATGAAGATGTGTTCTATTCTATTTTATATATTTGTATATCTTTTTATGTAGCTATACAACAATTACAGTATAACAAATATCTTAAAGTGATACTAAGCATACACTGTTTCATTTACATTATCCCTTCTATTTCTGTATATTGTTGATGGACCTGTAATTATTTTATTTTATTTTCCCTACTCAATATACAGCTGTTCACAGGGAATCATGAGCAGCAGGAGCTTCTAACCCTCTGCTACTGGTCAAATGTTGAAAAAAAAAAAAAAAACAACCTTTGGAATGCAGAGTAAAAATAAATATTTAATATCAATAAACTGTTTTAAATTGTCATACAAATATATAAATTTTAAATTAAATCTTTATTATTTTTTGGCAATAACATGGTGTGGGCGGATTTCTGCCAGTCACGTGCTGTGTCACGCTCCTCCATGCCCCTGTGTCTTAGAATAATAGGGGGTGAAACCTCCATTACACTGCTGTGCAAAATCCCTAGATAATTTGGGGACATGGACAGAAGGTGGAGATAGAGAATAGCAGGATCAACCATTTTTTTTTTGCAGAATACAGAAAATGAATCTCTTAGTGAGATGAGATGAACAGCATGTAATACAGCATTTTTGAGAGTTTTTATGATGTAGGTTTAGCTGAACTTTAGGCAGATATAAAAGACACAGATGAATGTGACTCTGTAATCAGTAGTACATGATTAAATATATAGAATAACTAGAAAAATTAGGCTACACTGCTTGTAAATCCCAATGGTAAGTTTATCGTGTGTAGCTGGGTGTCAAGAGGTCTATGATTAAGCCCTAGGAGGAGCGAAACATGTCAGAGGGATGTGGCCTAAGGGTGGGGACTGTGTCAACAGCCAGCTGCACACAATAAACTTACTAGTGGGGAACTCGGTGGAGTGCAGCCTAATTTTCCGACTTTGCTATACATACCAAGCTAGACGAGCTCCTGAGACCTGCACCCAGAGCAGTGGACACCAGAGAGGCTGTTTTAACCACTTAACGACCGCGCCATAGCTGAATGACGGCTACAGCACGGTTCGATAACTCTGGGAGGACGCCCTCTACTATGACGTCCTCCCAGAATCACGCTCCCATGTGCTCCCTTGAGCGTGCACACATGAGTATCCATGACCGCTGGGTCCTAAGGACCCGGCGCATCACGGATCATGGTAAATGTCCGCTGACAGAGACCTTTTACCACGTGATCGCTCCGTCAAATAACGGAACAATCACTTGTAAACAAACCGGCATCATGTCCGGTTCCTTTCTCCCCTCTCTGTACTGATCGGTACAGTGTGAGCGGAGAGGGAAAAGATCGGGTGCAGCAGTGCTGTGGGCTGAATCGGTAGTGCCCACAGCGCTGATTTGTGCCCATTGCAGCCTCATCCATCCATCCATGCTCAGCCATCCATCTATAATCAGCAATTCTCATCCATCCATGCTCAGCCATCCATCCCTAATCAGCAATACTCATCCATGCTCAGCCATCCATCCATACTCAGCAATACTCATCCATCCATCCATGCTCAGCCATCCCATCCATACCCAGCCATACTCAGCCATACCCAGCCTTACTCAGCCATACTCAGCCGTTCCCAGCAATACCTAGAAATACTCATTCATGCTCAGTCATCCCATCCATACTCAGACATCCCCATCCGCGGCTCATCCATCCCCATTCATGCTCATCCATGCCACTAGAGTGCCTCACAAAAGTGTAATAGGTAGTCAAATTAGATTTGAAATGTATGCCCCTAGAACACCTGACGGTGCTCCCTGCATATTGGGTATCTCTATGTGGTCAGGCTGTGTAAAGGTCTCCCACATGTGGTATCGTCGTACTCCGGAGGAGTAGGAGAATCTATTTTGGGGTGTAATTTTTGGTATGTACATGCTATGTGTTAAGAATATTGTATAAATGGACAACTTTGTGTAAAAAAAAAATTTGCGTTTTCATTTTTCTTTACACATTTTCCAAAAACTTGTAGAAAAAAAAATGACATGTTTAAAAGACTCATTATGCCTCATAGATTATACGTTGGGGTGTTTTCTTTCCAAAATGGGGTCATTTTTGGGCGTTTCCATTGCCCTGTTGCTCCAGGGCCTTCAAAATACGTTGGGGCTGATTTTCTTTCCAAAATGGGGTCATTTCCATTAATCTACATGCAATATCCCATCCCACCCCCATTGTGTTTAGCTGGTTAGTGGGCATGGAGGAGGAGGTAGGGAGTAGGTTGTCAATTACCACTGTGTATACACCCACATGTGTCACTCTATAGTCACATGGGCTGCTCAGATGCGATAGAGGAAATGCTGTACATAGAAACTCACTGAAAACTTAGCATGTGTAGAGCTGCCAACACTGCTGTGCAAAAAAAGTTTTTTTTATATATTTTTTATATATTTTTTGGGGATATTTATTATAGCAAAAAGTAAAAAAATATTGCATTTTTTTTTTACAAAATTGTCGCTCTATTTTTTTTTGTATTTATAGCGCAAAAAATAAAAACCGCAGGGGCGATCAAATACCACCAAAAGAAAGCTCTCTTTGTGGGAAAAAAAGGACGCCAATTTTGTTTGGGAGCCACGTCGCATGACCGCGCAATTGTCAGTTAAAGCGACACAGTGCCGAATCGCAAAAAGGGGCCTGGTCCTTTGGCTGTAAATTGGTCCGGGGCTTAAGTGGTTAAAAAAGGTCTTAAGACATTTATTTTTAGCAAAGCTTTTTGTCCCTTTTAGATGTTTGTTTTATCATATAAATTGCTAAATTTTCTTTTTTTGTTTTTAACCTGTAGAACTTTGAGATCTTTTGATGAAAAGGGCACTATACATTTCATACAAATTTTATTAAAGTTTTCACGTACAATACAGCAAATGTTTTCATGGATAACATTGTAAAAATATTAGTGCAAACAGAAATCATAACAAAACATGGCACTTGACAAGGACTCTGTCTAAAGCCTATATATACCTTAGGACTCAAGGGAGTCAACTTGTCCCTGTAGAGTTAGGTTAGTTATACCCACTATGTTATCCTTCATATAAGGTTGTTGTAGGGTGTAGCCCTAAACTGTTTAACGTTTAAGAGCTAGGTATATAGGAGCACTACTGGTCAGGTCTCAATCTCTCACGGTGAGGTGGGAGCAAAAGCAGATAAGATGTTTTTGTATTGATCCTGCCTTCCTCATTTATGTTGGGTAGGGAGGAAGGGCGGGGGATGAAGAGAGGAGAAAAAAAAAAAGGGGGGGTAGGGGTACCGAAAAGAAGAAAAGAATAAGAAGAGAAGAGGGAGAAGAGGGGGTGGGGCTACCACCAGCTACCCGTTCCATCTCTAACACCTCAAATTGTATATTATGGCAGAATCTCCTTCGCTGTCAAGCCCCCTGCTCATGGGACATGTCAGTCGTTTTGTCATATCAGCTCTTGGTTGTCTTGGGATTCTCGGTGGGTGTGCCAAGCCGCCCAAATGGCTGAGTATTCAGATATTTGATCAAGAGTGGTATATATGAACTCCTCCATCACTGCAACGTGGCGGATGCGAGATGTCCATTCCCTCATAGAGGGCAGAGACATAGATCTCCAGTGGACTGCCACACATAGCCTAGCTGCGTTGATCAAGTGCATAGCCACCGACTTTAACCACTTCAGCCCCGGACCAATTTGCAGCCAAAGGTCCAGGCCCCTTTTTGCGATTCGGCACTGCGTCGCTTTAACTGACAATTGCACGGTCGTGCGACGTGGCTCCCAAACAATATTGGCGTCCTTTTTTTCCCACAAATATAGCTTTCTTTTGGTGGTATTTGATCGCCCCTGCGGTTTTTATTTTTTGCGCTATAAACAAAAATAGAGCGACGATTTTGAAAAAAATGCAATATTTTTTACTTTTTGCTATAATAAAATATCCCCAAAAAATATATAAAAAAACTTTTTTTTTTCCTCAGTTTAGGCCGATACGTATTCTTCTACATATTTTTGGTAAAAAAAAAATCGCAATTAGCGATTATTGATTGGTTTGCGCAAAAGTTATAGCGTTTACAAAATAGGGGATAGTTTTATAGCATTTTTTATTAATATTTTTTTTTTTACTAGTAATGGCGGCGATCAGCGATTTTAATTGTGACTGCGACATTATGGTGGACACATCAGACATTTTTGGGACCATTGTCATTTATACAGAAATCAGTGCTATTTAAATGCACTGATTCCTATGTAAATGACAGTGGCAGTGAAGGAGTTAACCACTAGGGGGCGGGGAGGAGTCAGTGTGACGTGTTGTGTTTTTTTTACAGTGGGGGGCGTGGCTGACGTCACTGATCGGCGTTCCCGATGACAGGGAACAGCCGGATCAGTGACAGTCAGTGTAGGAAGCGCGGGGAGATGTTTGTTTACACAGACCTCTCCCCGTTCTTCAGCTCTGTGACCCGATCGCGGGACACCAGCGGCGATCGGGTCCGCTGGTCCCGCGGGCGCGGTCACGGATCTCCCGACTGGGTCGCCGGCGCACGCGCGACCCACAGCTGGGCTCTTAAAGGGCCACGTACAGGTACGTGGTTGTACACAGCCGTGCCATTCTGCCGACGTATATCGGCGTGAGGCGGTCCTTAAGCGGTTAAAACAGTCAGTGCCATTCTGCCGATGTATATGTGCAGGAGGCGGTCGGGAAGCTGTTAAGTAGCGTTTTATGGGAATTTGTGAGTGATGTAGTAAATATTGTGCCGGGGTGAACTCCAACGGGAGTGAAGTAATCAGGGTTGTCGTGTCATGAACCTTACGCCAATATGGCTGGATCAGGGAGCATGTCCACCAAATATGAAGAAGAGTGCCCTTCTCCACTCCGCACCTCCAACAGCGGTCAGACACTGCAGGTATAAATTAATGTAGGATATCTGGCGTTTTGTACCACTTGGTTTTGATTTTGTATTCATTCTCCTGTGTCGCCACAATTAGAAACCCCTTGTGGATATATAGATGTATTCGGTCCCAAGAAGCCTCATCTAATTCCACATCCAGAGCAGATTCCCAAAAAGCATGCTCAGCGCGTATTGTAGCAGAAAAGGGCACTATAAATAAAATGGATTAGTGTTGCATGACTGAGTAATTGTCATTCAAAATGTGAGAGCACCGAAAGCTGAAAATTGGTCTGGTTAGGAAGGGGGTTTAAGTGCCCAGTGGGTAAATGGTTAAGGAGCTTGGAGCAGGGTAGTCTTTCTTTTGACATCACTAAATGTATTTTAAATGCAAGCAATGTAAGTATTTGGATTTGAGTTGGTATCAAACGTGAGAGGGATAAGAAACAAAAACAGCCAACAGTGTAAGGAGCATGCTCATAGCAGGAGAGGGCAGAGAAATGGAGAGATTAGTTCATAAGTGGGATGCTTTTATTGTTCAGTCACAGGATGGTGGTGGGGGTGGGGAGAAGACCTGTGGGTGAAAGTGAAACTGCAGCAAGGAATAATCAGGTCCTCTCCCCTGCTAGACAGGTCTCTGCTGTGTGGCAGAGCTGTAAATCTCAGGACTAGATGATGCACAGAAATACAAGGTGGCAGATAAAACAGCTCTTTTGTACAATATTTAATCTGCGTATTTAGCTGTATGCCTGGAGTTCAACTTTAAATTGGAACTGAAATCTCTAAAGTCACCTTATCTTCCCCAGCACTCAGAACAAATAAAAATGCAGACCTTGGATCAGATGAGCGTTTGCAATAGCAAGCTTGTAACAGCCCAGCAGGTCTTTTTTTAAATCGTCTTTCTCTGATCCGGCTGAGCACAGTACAGTGTCTGCACTGGTGAGCTGTATAGACTTCTGTGGGTTGCTGGTACATTAGTCCCTGAGCTACTGGCAAAAAGCCCACAGAAGTCTATACAGCGCACTAATACAGGCAGTTATCAGGCGGCTCAGACAGAGCAGGCGGGATAACAATCATTATTTGCATTCTATGGATTTTTATACACTACGGGATCAAATAGCAGAACAGTAACCTTGCAAGCCAAGAATACATAGGGTGTCAATGTTAGCGGGACAGAGCTAGGTTCTACAACCTTGAATGACCTTTGGAAGCTTACAGAATAAGCCATGGTTTAAAATGTGCATAAATGTTTATGGAAATATGGTGCTGCAAGGTTATTGCTTCTGATTAAACACGCACACATTTTCTGTGTCAAGATCTTTATATTGTTAATAACAAATGCCATAGGAATGCATGTTTAGATTTAAAAGCTGTTGTTGCAATAATGCAATAAATAGTTGTGTTACCTTTTTGATGAATAATGTATAAATAAAAACTGTGGAACCATAAGGCACAGTGTACACGAAACATTGTTTAACCTCTCCTGAATGATTTAAATTGACAGGTAGAAACCAACGTATAAAAACTTTCCGTTTGGCCACGTTTACATGCCGCATTTAGCCGTCTAGAAGCGTTTTTTAAATGTATTTATTTTTCGTTTCGTGTATAGTGTACACGAAGCGTTGTTTAACCTCTCCTGATTGATTTAAATTGACAGGTAGAAACCAACGTATAAAAACTTTCCGTTTAGCCACGTTTACATGCCACGTTTAGCCATCTGGAAGCAGTTTTTAAATGTATTTTTTTTTCGTTAAAATTAAAAACGTCTGTAAACGAAACGCTGCTAAAGGTGAGTTACCACATTTAGCAGCGTTTACAGGCACTTGTCGTTTCAAATGCCTCTGAACATCCGTCCTGAACGCATTTTTTTTTTGCATTCCAAAAAATTTCTTCTAAACCTAACTGCCTAGAAACGACTATAAAACGACCCTGTGTACATGTACTGATAAGATAACAGAGGAGAGTTCAGGGGCAGCTGAAAAAAAAAAAAACTGCTCCCATGAGGCCTTACTGTGAAGGTCAGTGTTATTACATAATAGGGAGGTGCTGGGAGGGCCAGAACAGCTCTTGAGGCCGGGTTCACACTGGTACGACACGACAGCCATCCTACTTTGGATTCGACTTTGCCATGCGACTTGAAGCCGACATACGTCCGACTTTCAATGAACATGGATCCGACTTGGATCCCCACCAATACCAGGCACTGTGTTTGGTATAAATCTTGAGGGGGAACTCCAAGCCAAATTTTGAATAAAAAAACTGCATGGGTTCCCCCTCCAAGAGCATACCAGGCCCTTATCCGAGCACGCAGCCTGGCCGGTCAGGAAAAGGGGTGGGGGTGAGCGAGGGGCCCTCCCTCCTGAACCATACCAGGCCGCATGCCCTCAACATAGGAGGGTGGGTGCCCTGCGGCCCCCCACCCCAAAGCACCTTGTCCCCATGTGTTGATGAGGACAAGGGCCTCCTCCCGACAACCCTGGCCGTTGGTTTCGAGGTCTGCGGGCGGGGGCTCATCGGAATCCGTGAGCCACCTTTAATAAGGGGGCCCCCAGGTCCCGGCCCCCCACCCTATGTGAATGAGTATGGGGTACATCGTACCCCTACCCATTCACCTGGGGAAAAAAAGTGTCAAAAAAAAAAAAACACACTAGACAGGTTTTTAAAGTAATTTATTAGGCAGCTCCAGGGGTCTTCTTCTGGGGTCTCTTCCGACTTCTCTGCGCTCTCCGGTTTTTCTTCCGCTCTCTGGTGCCTTCTGCCGGGCACCTCCGCTATCTTCTGCTTTTTTGCCCGCACTTTTGCTAGCGTTGGCCTGGTCTTCTTCCCTCCGGTCTTCTTCCGATGTTGACACAACGCTCTCTCCTGCTGTAATGCTGTGTGCGCGGTGCGCAACGACTTATATGAGCATGGGGTGGGATCACCGGGTGATGTCATCCGGTGATCCCGCCCCTTATGCCGTCACCGGATGACATCACCCGTTGTATGTGTACAGGGCTTTAGACAGATTCATAAATTTACATATTAGAGATTTGGGCTTCTGGGGCACTCCAAAACTTTCAAATGCATGCTTGGGCACAGCAGGTGCTTGTATTCAGCCCTGGAAAGAGTTTAGATTTTAGTGTGCAGAACTGATGGGTTTATTCTGAAGTGTATGTAAATGCTTAAAATTAGAAGTTTTTCTAAATTAGAAGTGGAATTAAGCCTAAAAATAATATTTTAAAAAAGCGCTTACAAGTAGGATAGTAGGACAGTTTTGTAACATCTACTGGGGCCTGCTGATTGCATGGGCTATTTTCTGGAAAAGGTGAACTTAGCATTTAAAGTGGTGTTTTCCCCCAAATTTCCAACTTTTAACCTATGTGCAGCAAATGAGCTAATACAAATTAATTGGATAAAAAAATAAAAATTCACCTATTTCTCCCTGTTGCTAGGTGGTCCCACGAAGTCTGCCTCTTCCACAGCCCAGGCTAAAAACTTAATTTCCCCTTGGCGCAGTCAGTCATCTGGGACACACGACAGGTCCCAGATGACTGCGGCGTATCACGGCATGCGGCGCCGCTCGCGCATGCGCAGTGGGTGCCCACAGTAAGGATGCCGGCGCCGCGAGCGGAGCAGAAACAAGGGGGGGGGGCTTCGTTCCCCCGCATCGCTTGACCCTGGGACAGGTAAGTGTCCGATTCTTAAAAGTCAGCAGCTGCAGTATTTGTAGCTGCTGACTTTTAAAAAAAAAAATGTTTCATGGGCACACCACTTTAAGCTCCTATTTTGTCTGAGGAAGAAGGAAATCAAAGCTACAGAGTCTAGGTGAATACTCCAAAACATAATTTTCTGTATGAACACAAGATCGAGATGTAACAATTATCATTCTGGATGCTTGCTACCTATGTCACCCCTTATCCCCTACCCCATGCGCCCTTCCACCCCATTTTTATTTATTTTATTGTTACTTCTCCTTACTTTTATTATGACCACATCTAATCTATCCGTTAATTTTGTCCCGGGAATTTCACCACTATGTACCACATTGTTCTCTTAAACATTTATTCATTAATGTTCTTTTACTGAATTTGTTGTTTGTTTTTCTGCTACAGTGAATATTAATAGTATCTGTATGTTTGAATGTAAAATATTAAATTCTATTAAATAAAGAATATAAAAAAGAAAACAAGATCAGGTTATATTTGTTGAATAGTCAAAACTCGGGTAAAAGTGGGAGCGAATAACTTGTCTACAGTGAATGAATTAATGAAAGACTTGTATAGCGCTGCAACTGCGAACTGAATCGCCTTGAATAAAACATTATCAGGATAGGGCACGAACAGGAACTTTTGGATTTCCAATGGTACAATTACCAGTAAAAAAAATTCTGTTCAATATCCAAGGTGTTTATAATAAGCTAAAATGCAAAGACTTCAACTGAAGATGGACTACTGACCTTCTTGAAACGATCTTTGAATAGGGATGTAATAATATGCATCCCTTAAGACTAAGAAGAGCTGAAGCAGTCTTCATTTACTAGAAGGACAGTTAAATTCAGGAATTCCATTGGGATTTTTTTTTTTTATTCTAAGTGTTTGTTTAGATACTTGATATTTGTAATCAGTCTACATGAGCCATTTGGTATCCTTACAAAAAACTAAATCTAGTCCTCTCTCTTCTCAATGTCAGGGCTGGGCTCAGTCCTTCCTTCTCAAAGCTGGCTGCTCAGCTGTCGGCTAATTGCCAGCTCCTATATCTCCACAGTGACTCACCAGTTGATGATATCCTGCTCGTCAGTCCTGCCTACTTAAGCCGCCCAGTCCAGATGACCTCTGCCTTTACCTTGGTCACATCTCTAGAGACGCTCTCCTGTGTTCCTGTTAAAGACTTGCTTGGCTGACATTCCGCTCATCTCTGGCTCCCTGTTGTTTTGGCTTGTCTGACTATCCGTTCCTGTTCCTGAACTCTGGCTATGTTTTGACTATGTTTACTCTGTTTACCTTTTTTATTATTATTATTAAACAAGTGTGATTTAACTATACTTCTGTCTCAGTCAGATTCATGGTTCCTGACACTCAGTAACCTTCAGAATCATTTTCCAGTGGAGCAGTGAAAGAACTGAGGATTTCATGGACTGAGGAGTGATTAGCTTGAATTTGAATGGGGCTCTAGGCCTATTTGTATATGTATCTGCCAACTTCCTTTGCAGTATGCTAACCAAGGCAATGCAGTTATGTCCCCTATTCAAAAAGCTTAATGCCAGTTATGACAATTTATCCATAGTTACATTGGTCCTGCTTAAACCAATGCAAGTTTGTATGTGCCATACCTCTGAAATCCCCATGAAAGCTGGAAATCACTGAAGTAGGCCCCATTACTACAATAGCTTCTGTGTCCTATGCAAGGGCTTCATTCAGAGAGCACTTTGAAATTTCTCAATAAATGCACAGCATACTCTAATTGGATGAGGTGGAGAGGCAGGATTGGTGACATCACAATCTATCTTGTTCAATCAGAAAACACTTTTGAATTCATTAAGAAAAAGGAAAGTGTTCTCTGACAACACCCAAACCGAGATGGCAACTTCTTGATGGGTTTATTGGCCCTCGCCCAAATTGGCTATAGTTTACACTTATGTGCGATAGGGACCTTTTAATCTCCCTGAGGGCAGGGCCTGATCTGAATGTACAGTATATAAAGTGCGGTGTAAATTAATGGCGCCATGACTGTACTGTGCTGTGCTGTAGCATAGCATGGTGACATTTCAGGTACTTGGCATTTGGTGAGCTCCTGTCACAAGGATGGCAAAGTCATCTCCTGGTGTACAGAACTGGGGGAAAGATGTTTATTAGTGCTGCAGATTAAGATGAGGGAGGGGTCCCTAACTATATCAAGCATTGGCTACATCAAAGCCTCACAGCCTCCACTCAAACCTAACTGAGTCAAGGTTTGCCTACCTCAGATGACCAGATTGAGCCTCCATTTCCACCTGAGTCAAGGATTGCCTACATTAGATGCCCAGGTTGAGCCCCATTCACATACATAAATTGAGCAAAATGTATTCTGCTACACGTCTTTGGGGAAAAAATCCCAATATATTAGTTGTGTATATTAATTGGTCAGTGTGAAAGTTAGAGAGTCTACAAACCATGGTATTTATATTTAAAAATTGATCAATCCTGATGTACTGATGGTCGTTAGTAGAATCCCTTAAAATGCCAGGACAGTACAAATCGTATAGTCCTCCCCCAAGGCGCTAGGCTCCAGATGGGGACTGAGGTACTTCACTTGGTCCATCTGGCAGAAACCAGATGGACCCCGTTCTCTGGGAGGTCTGCATAAACAGACCACCCCAAGTACTAGGTGAGGCTCCCCCGAAGGGAAACCCTATGAGAGAGGGCGAACCAAGCCAAGAGGCCATGTCCACCCCCTCCAAAGACGTTCAGGGCAGGCCCGAGGACCTACACAAAAAAAAAAAACAACATAAAGTGACGTACATGACAAACATGAACATAAATGTGGGGAAAGAGAAGTGGGGAAGTGCAATACAATGGCCGACCTTCTGGCCAAGAAAACAAAATTTCCCTGGTCCTAGCCAAAAGGCCCAGTGACCTAGTTGCCATATCTCAAGGTGACCCTCACTCACAGTGAGATTATGGCACCCCTGGACTGCCACTCCAGGGGCACATACATCACAAGCTTTCTTCGGGACCTGGCCCTCCGCCAGACCCAGTGCCTCTCCATCCTCACTAGGGGTACCCTTCCAGCTTTCTTGGGGGAACCTACTGCCGACCTCCAAGTTCGTTACGACGCTCCGGGTTCAGTTCACCCCAATACTAACCTTCTAGGTACCATTACACCAGAGGATTTGCAAAGCCGCCACCCCAACCTCCACCATAGTTGGGGCAGTAGCACAGTGCCTCCTCTTGGCAACTGATAAGAACAGATACTACACTTGATCTTAGCCAAAAGGCTGAGAAGGTTGACAGCAGTGGGAGCCAATGAGCCCTCGCTGCTGTCTCAGCCAATGGGTAGGGACTGCACAGTAGCGCTGCACACATAGGGATTTTTACATGCATAAAGGCAAAAAACCTTCAGCCTTTTACAATCACTTTAACCACTTGCGGTCTGCCATGTAGCAATATGACAGCGGCAAAGTGGTTTAGTTATCCCGATAGGACGTCATATGACATGATCAGGACAACAGGCCGGCACGCACCTGCGGGGGAGCGCAGTGCGGCGATCGGTGGTGCTGTGTGTTAGTCTGACACACCGTAACTCCGATCGTGGTATGGAGCTTCTGACAGAGGCTTCTTACCACGTGATCAGCTGTGACCATCATCGCGTGAACCAGGAAGTGCTGGTAAACGGGTTTCCTCGGTTCACGCTGATAGGGAGAGCCGATCAGCGGCTTTCCTTGTCAGAGGGGGGTCTGCGCCAATAATCAGCACATTGATTATGAGTGCAGCCCCCATCAGATGTGCCCATCAGCTGCCAGTAAGTGCCCATCACCTGCCAACCTGTGCCCATGAAAGAACGCCTGCCAGTGCCCATAAAAGTGGCAGTGCCAATCAGTGCCCTTAAAAGTGGCAGTGCCCCATCAGTAATGCCTGTCAGTGCCCTTCAGATGCCACTCATTTATGCCTGTCAGTAGCTCCTCATCAGTGCTGCCTATGCAGTGCCACCTATCTCTGCCCATCAATTGGCATGGTCTTTTTTTGTTTATAGCGCAAAAATAAAAAAAACGCAGAAGTGATCAAATACCACCAAAAGAAAGCTCAATTTGTGGGAAGAAAATTATAAAAATTTAGTTTGGGTGCAGTGTTGCATGACCGCGCAATTGTCATTCATAGTGCGACAGCGCTGAAAGCTGAAAATTGTCCTGGGCAGGAAGGGGGAAAAGTGCCTGATATTGAAGTGGTTAAGTACTTCCTGAAGACTGGCTGAAAACCCCCAGAGATGGCATCATCCTGTCCTGCCTTGTCGCTAGGACTTTGTTAAAGGGGTTGTAAAGTCAGAAGTTTTTTTATCTTAATGCATTCTGTGCATTAAGATAAAAAGCCTTTTGTGTGTAGCAGCCCCCCTAATACATACCCGAGCCACATCTCTGTCCAGCGATGTCTACGAATGTCTCTGCCATCCGAGACTCTCCCTCTTCGGCTGAGACACAGCAGCGGCGCCATTGGCTCCTGCTGCTGTCAAAATCGGTCAGCCAATCAGGAGAGAGAGGGGGCGGCTTTAAGGGGTTATACCTGGACAATGCCTGCAGCTGCAGGCATCATCCCGGGTACCTTTTTTAAAAGCGGGCGGCTCTTCAGGGATAACAACCGATGCAGCTAAAAGCCGCTCCATTGTTATCCCGAAGGAGCGTTTTTGGCGATCTGAACACTTTGAAATGCAAAGGAGGGATTTGGGGTCTTTTAGACCCCCGATCCCTCCATAAACAGTACCTGTCACCACCTATTACTGTCACAAGGGATGTTTACATTCCTTGTGACAGCAATAAAAGTGATCAATTTTTTTAAAAATAAATAAATAATAAAAAAAAACAATTTCTTATTTATTTTAAGTGCCCCAGTCCCCGCGAGCTCGCGCAGCAAAGAAAAACGCACATGTAAGTCGCACCCGCATATGTAAACAGTGTTCAAATCACACATGTCAGGTATTGCCGCGATCATCAGCACTAGACCTCCTCTGTAACTCTAACCTGGTAACTGTTAATTTTTTTTTTAAAGCGTCTCCTATGGAGATTTTTAGGTAGTTTCTCGCCATTCCATGAATGTTCGTAATTTCAAAGAATGACATGTTAGGTATCTATTTACTCAGCGTAACATCATCTTTCACATTATACAAAAAAAATAAAACATTTAGCTAACTTTACTGTTTAGTTTTTTTAATTCATGAAAGTGTCTTTTTTTCCCCAAAACATTGCGTTTGAAAGACCGCTGCGCAAATACAGTGTGACATAAAATATTGCAACGATCGCCATTTCATTCTTTAGATTCTCTGATAAAAATATATACATAATGTTTGGGGGTTCTAATTAATTTTCTAGCAAAAAATACGGATTTTAATTTGTAAACAACAAATGTCAGAAATAGGCATGAAAGGGTTACAATCACTTTAAGATCCAGCTGTTACTGCTCACCATCACAGGAGAAAGCTCTCAACCCCCGCCCCCCCCCCCACACACACACACACACACACACACACACATATATATGTGGTCTTCTATCTCCTTTGTTACAGCATTGCTGAGGTCAGAGCTACTGTAACATGGGAAATAGAGTGCATGCTGGGGGTCTGAAGTGGCTGGGAATGTCCTAGCAACATCCTAGCAACGAGGCAGGATGGGATGATGCCATCTCTTGGAGTTTTTAGGTCAGGCTTCAGGAAGTACATAATTAGCCTACATCTATAATGAGGGCATTATTTAACCGTGTCCAAAGCTGCACAGCTCGTTTTTCTCTTTAACCACTTCAATAGAGGGCACTTATTTACCTTCCTGCCCAGACCAATTTTCAGCTTTTAGCGCTGTCGCACTTTGAATGACAATTGCACAGTCATACAACAAATTTTTATCATTTTGTTCTCACAAATAGAGCTTCCTTTGGTGGTATTTGATCATCTCTGGGATTTTTATTTTTTGCTAAACAAATAAAAAAAAGGCCGAAAAGTTTGAAAAAAATATTTTTTTGTTTCCGTTACAAAACTTTGTAAATAAGTATGTTTTCTCCTTCACTGATGGGGTTGCACTGATGGACACTGATGAGGTGGCACTGATGAGGTGGAACTAATGGGCACTGATGATGGGCACTAATATGCGGCACTGATGGGTACACATAGGTGGCACTGAAAGGCGGCACGCATGGGCACTGATAGGCGGCGATAGGTGGCACTGATGTACACAAATAGATGGCACTGATGGATGCCAGTGGCAAACAATGATGCCTGACAATCAGTGATGCCCATTGTGGGCAATGATTGGCATCCATTGTGGTCTAGGGTGGCATAACTGGTGATCCAGTGTGGGCATCCTCGGGGGGGGGGCTGCGCTGATAATCAATCAGCGCAGACCCCCCCCTGTCAGGAGAGCAGCCGATCGGCTCTCCTCTACTCGCGTTTGACAGATGCGAGTGAGGAAAAGCCGTTCAACGTCTCTTCCTGTTTACATCGTGATCAGCCGTGATTTTACCACGTGATCAGCCGTGATTTTACCACGTGATCAGCCGTGTCCAGAGTTTTCGTCAGAGACTCTTTACCTAGATTGGTGTTGCGGTTTGTCAACGATCGCCGCGCATCGGCTTGATATCCTGGCGCCATCATATGACGTCCGGTCAGGATATCGAAACCACTATGCCGCCATCATTTTACTATATGGCGGGCGGCAAGTGGTTAAGTGCCCCTTATCTGCATCAGCAGTTTTTTGGTAAAGGTGAAATAACCCTATAATAGCACTGGAAGCTTACTACACGTGTTAAAATGCTTCTAAAATCAGGACTTAAAAAAAAAAAAAAAAAAAAAATCAGCGGTAATACGCTCTGCACAGGTGTGAAAGCTGGCAAAAGAAAAATATTTCCTGTAGGTGTCGGAGGTTATGTCAGTATTACATGTTATGACAGATTCACTCTAGTGGTGGCGGCAAGCAAAGCACTGAATTAATTCAGCTATAAAAAAATGACTAACAGTTACAACTGTAACAAAAGTAAGTGATCAGAGGCAATATTGACATTGCTGTGTGAGTGTGAAAGGCTTCCGTGACATGGCTGAGGCTGGACTTTAGGAAAGTCACGTGGGGAAGTTCCTACGTAGAACTTGGCCCTACACCAAAATCCCACCCTCTCACTACCACTAGAACAGGGCTCCACTTCATTTAACTCTTAACTGCAGCCAAGCTAGACGCTTTTTTTAACAGATCTTTTTATCCACCCCATTCAACACATCCAGGATAAATACAGGTCAGTGCTGCAGTTTAAAAACAAATGAATATATTGCCTGCAGACGAATTTCAAAAGTTATGCGGTGCAGCAAACAAATTCTCTTTTTTAAAGAGAACTACAAGAAATCAAATTTTTAATTAGATTGAAAGCTAAAAGCATTATTTTGCCAGTTGAAACCTCCCTAAGGCTAGGTTCACGTCTATGCGTTTTTTAGTGCGTTTGCAGATCCACAGAAACGCACTAACCTTATGTTCACATCTATGCAGTTTCCTGCAATGTCTTTTTTGGTGCATTTTCCTAAATGACTAAAGACATCTCCTCCTAGCAACAGTTCCCAAAAAATGCAAGACGCATTAAAAAACGCTTTAAAACCACAAATGAAAACTGTGCCGGAAATGCACTGCAAAAATACATCAACTGCACGTGCATAGATGTGAATCTAGCCTTAAAGGAGAAGTACAGCCAAGGCGCGTTTGGATGTACTTCTCCTATGGAGAGTGCAGTTCGTTCTGCACTCCTGTGACCCATTTTCAGCAGACAGCGGGCTGAAATCCACTGTCTGCTGACGTCACAGAGCTGGTCCAGGCTTGGGCAAGATCGCAACAATGGTGTCTGGATTTGCCTACATGCTTGGGCCGACACCCGGCTCAGCCTCTCAGTGAGCCGCTGAGCCAACCGCTCCTGCCCCCTGCACAGCCCAGCACTCCAGTGAGCGAGGGGGGGGGGGGAGAGCAGTGAGCTGCTGACTGTCTGCTCGGGGAGCCCTGAGCGATCTGCGGTGTTAGATCTCTCGGTTCTCAGTCTTAGAGGCGCCGGGGGATAGATGTAGCATCAGCATACCTCCCAACTTTTTGAAATGGGAATGAGAGACACCTATCAGCAAAAGTATGCAGTTATAGGACACACCCCTTGTCACGCCCCCTTAAAAGGAGAATTGTACAAAAAGAAAAAAGGATTGGTTAAACCCACAAGTGCTTTTTTTTACCACTACTATTCCTTTATACTGGCTTTTGGCATTTACAAATGCAGCAATTTCGAAATCAGATGAAAGGTTTATCACTGGAAAACTTTTTGATAGATAAAAAGTGCATTTTATATCTATTTTATATTTTACTATATAGATCAGACCAAAATGAGGGACAAATGAGGAGGAAAGAGGGACATTGCTCCAAATCAGGGACAGTCGGGAGCTATGCATCAGACCTATGCTGCATTCACCTAGGCAAGTAGGATTATAAAATAAAAAAACATCCCCACACTTCTCTTTTAAATAGATCTGAGCTCAAAAAGTTAAAAAGTGCTATTTTTAGGGAACTTTTAGAAATGTTAATTGTGCTTAAACAGTAATGCACCTATTGTTTAGATTTCCTCCTATAAATAGCAGCAAACTTCCTGGTATGTGAGGGTGCCTAGGCACTCATGTGTCTACAGTCTCAGTCCTATACCTGTGTGCAGTGTGAGAACTAAGGCATTGTTGCCTCTGTCTGCTAGTTTTAGGAGATTTGGAGTGAGATTTGGTAATGTCAAGGATGTGCTGCCTGCCGTGCTCCTTGCTGGAGGATCTGACATGAAAAAGCAAAAGTCCTACCTCTACCAAGATGGCCATCTCCACGCAGAGACACAGAGCAGAACAAGGCATGGTAAGTCAATAATGGAGGGGGGGGGGGGGGGGGGATAAGTAGATAGATAATTCAATTAGACAATTAAAGTGCAGAGCTCTAAATAAAATACATTAAAAATAATCATACCGTATATACTCGAGTATAAGCCGACCCGAATATAAGCAGAGGCACCTACTTTTACCACAAAAAAAATGGGAACACGTATTGACTCGAGTATAAGCCTAGGGTGAGAAATGCGCAGCTACTGTAAGTGGAGGGTCAACAATGCCCATTTGCAGCCTCACTGTGCCCATTTGCATGCCTCACTGTGCCCATTTGCATGCCATAGGTCCCCTGAACTTCAAACTTGGTAGTTAAGGGTTCCTAGATGCCCCCTAGTCGAAATGACATTGCTGCAGATGGACACAGTTGACCGACTGGGGCCCTGTATCTCGGGGCCACTTGGTGCTAGGAACCCCAAATTTAGATATGTTGTAGTGTTGGTTCCACTGGGGTTTGGGGGATGGGGTGGGGTTCCTAGCACCAAGTGGCCCCGAGATACGGGGGCCCCAAAGTCGGGTCGGAAAATGTCTCCTGCAGAAAAGTGCTTGACTCGAGTATAGGCCGAGGGGGGAACTTTCAGCACACAAAAAAAAATGTGCTGAAAAACTTGGCTTATACTCGAGTATATATGGTACATAAAATATCCCAATAGCATGTATATATCCAGTCATATATGTGAAGAAATAAAAAAAATTATCAAAGTGGAACACTCCAATTACGCAAATAAGATAAGCACATAAAGTAAAATCCCAATACTGTATAGCATTGCCCAATCTACAGTCTATAAATGCAAAATAAATAAAGTGCTTAAATATACTTAACAGCCCATACCCCCCTGCCCAAAAAAAGTTCTTATATACAGAAAATACTTATGTGCAGCTATATTATGAACAGTCCCCTTTGTTTATTAGTATAGTAATAGGGGAAGACCAGTGTTGCTGCTTCTATTGATTAAGAAGACACCCCAGGACAGGAAGTGTGTTACTGGCCGGGGGACCAGGTTAAAAGAAAAAGAAAGTCCTACATCTAAGGATTGGTAAACTGTCACACATACATTTTTAGTTTTTTGGGTTTATTTGTGTTCATAATGTGAGGTAATCCTTTTTTTATAAATTAGCCAAGGTTATCTTTCCACACAGATTAGAAAAGTTACATGTTGGGTGCGGGTGGAAGGTACAGGTGCCCCATGCAGCCCCGCTGCCAGAAGAGTGTAGGACTCTACGAGAGGTTAACAATTACTGTAACTGGATGGTGCACTGAGCGTTACTTGTGTTTAGTACAGTATGTGCCCTGAGATGAATGCCCGGAATGCAGACTGCTTGTGTTCCAGACATTCATCCCTGGGCGAATACTTCACTAAACACTTGTACCATTTGGTGCACCGTCCATCTGTAGTAGCTATCACTCTCTCACACCTGTGCCTTCCACCCACGCCTAAACGCCAGAGCCTCGTGCACCAGGGCTAATCATCCCTTATGAATATGGCCGTAGGCCTGGCTCACACCTATGCATTTTTTAATGCGTTTTCAGTTTTGCAGAAACACACTACAGTCCATTAACATGGTTTCCTATGGCTGTAGTTCACATCTGTGCATTTTATGGAAAGGGCCAGGGATTTTTTTTTCTGGTTTTTGGTTCCATAGTCTTCAATGGATAAAAAAAAAATGTGCATTGAAAAATGCAAAATGCACCTGGAATATGCAAACTGCAACTTGCATAGGTGTGAATCAGGCCTTAAAGTGGAGGGCCACCCTAAAAAAAAAAAAAATAAATAAATAAAAGCAGAGCATTAATATTCTTTAAAAAATAAAACATTTGGAAAAAAAAAAAAAAATGTTTTACCTTGTCAGAAATCCCTGTTGCTAGGCAGTCTTCCTAATCTGCCTCCTTCGCGGTGGTCTTCGGTCCTCCTCCGCGTTGTCTTGTGGGTAATGGGGCGCGCTGTGTTCTGGGAACTGTGTGTTCCCTAACAGCGTGTCCCATTCACAAAGCGATGCGCAACTCGCGCATGCGCAGTAGGAAACAGGCAGTGAAGCCGCAAGGCTCCACTGCCTGTTTCCCTTAGTGAGGATGGCGGCGCTGGGACTGGAGAGCCGAGGGACATGTCGCCCTCGGGGGCCGACATCGCGGGCGCCCTGGAAAGGTAAGTGTACTTATTAAAAGTCAACAGCTACTTTTTTTTTTTTTTTTTTTTTAGCTGCTGACTGTTAAAAAAAAAACATGTTCACAGCTGAAAACACCCCTTTAAGCACATCATTTATGTTTAAAATAAATATGGTGTTCCTCGCTAAGGTGATGAAATAGCTGCTGCCCAGCCCAGCTAAACCCACAAATGTGGGATCAGTGGAGAGTAATAAGAAAATGAGGGGGTGAAGTGGAGCTGCTTTGTTCTTGTTGTGTGATATGAAAATTGAAATAAATAGAGTAAAATAAATTGTGTACTGTCTCTTTAAATCACAAAGACACATTCATGAATAGGTGAATAAAGTGTACAAACACAACCCTGCTGTCTAATAGCATCAATTACTGACAAGAGATAAACATGAATAAAGTGCTAGTAGTGCAAAACAACAAATTAATATCCGTATCCTGAAAAAATATTCAATATAAAACAGGCAAATGTGAAAAAAAAAAACAATTAAAAAATAAAAATAAAAAAATAAAATCACAGTTCATAAATTCACATAAGTGATCTTCAAAAAAGTGTCTGGTACTTGAGTGAATACTGTGATAAGTAAAAATTGGTGAATCTTCACGCAGGCGCCCCCCCTCGGGTCCGCACTCACCAAAGAGATGTACCCCTGCAGGGGTGAAAAGCCTCACACTGGAATCAACTCTTTGCTCTGTGGTTCCTCCATATTCCCAGGGTCTCTTCCCCGAATACGAGCGCTGTTTTCCCTGTTTAATAGCTCCCAGATTGACTGACTGTATCTGGCAAATTCTAAATAAATCTCCCTGACAGAGCACAATATAATGCCTCCCTCTGCAGGATTACAATAATATAATGTATGTTGGAAGTGTTTTAGAGCATTAACCCCCAAAAGGCAATTAAGCAGCTAATTTGTATTTGTGCATTTTTTACATGTTTTTATGCATAACTACAAGTCTTTTACTAGAAACACGTACTCCACACAGGCTGCATAAACAGAAGGAGAGAGCAGGCCACACCATGCTTGATACTGAGGATCTAATATAAACAAAGAGGTGGCAGTGACCCGGCCTCCTTCTCATTGAAGTAAAAAGAAGAGCACAGGTTTGGAGTTTGACTGAAGATGAGTTCAGAGGACACCCAAGCTCCTCTCTACATATGAGGTACGGCCCTTGCGCTAGGTTTAAAGTAGGATATTCCCACTGCACATGTTTCCTGGAATGGCTGGAAGCAAATGGGTGCTATGGCAACCACCATGACCACCACAACATCATGAATGAGGAAGAGGGAAGGAGTGTCGCGGGATCTCGGGGCTGACGCAACAGCATTTTTCCGGCACGAAAAGATTGCCGGAAAAATGGGGCTGAAAGCGCATGTGCCGGTGACTTCATTAAAAAGAAAACTACGAATTACACAGAAAACAAACAGGTAAGAAGACAGACACAGAGCACATAAAACTGCAGGCTGCATGGATTCATTTAAGAGAAACTTGCTAGACTGGGTTTACAAATCGCTTTAACCCAAATAAAATAATAAGCCCTGGAGAAATAAACAATCGTACAAAGATTTTGGTACTAAAATTGGCCGCAGCACCTTTATTGGTATATAAACTGAAGCAAGTAAATCTTATTAAATTCATAAATAAATAAATATATATATATATATATATATATATATATATATATATATATATATATATATATATATATATATACACACACACACACACACACACACACACACACACACACACACACACACACACACACACACACACACACACACACACACACACACACACACACGCGCGTAAGGGCTGGTGATTTGGTTACTAGCAATCCGCCAATAACCCTGCTGCCAACCCCCCCCCCCCCCCCCCCCCCCCCCATCCACCATTTTAAAGACAATGAACAGTCATTTTGATCCGTTTTGTTGCTTTATTGTGGGGTACAACTTGGATTAGAGAAAAAGGGAATATGAGATGCCCATCACACAGCATATTCTTACCATTACTTATGGCCTTGGCCTTGGCAGCTTTGTATTCCTGTGCATTCACGTCTTTACTGACTGTTACTTCTTCTGTTTTGTGGTGCAAATCCTTTACTGCATAGTTACTGAATTACTAACTTCACTTCCAAAGGAACAAAAGGAACCACTCTGAATAATTCCCACTTGTAAAACCGGAATGATATTGTCTCTATGAATCAAAGAGTCAGAGATAAACACAGCTTCTCTCTCCAGCCTTCATGAAACAGACAGTCACCCAGTCTTTGGAAGGTATCACCAATGTGCTAACCAGGTCAGAGCCGACACGGCATCTCCCCCCCCCGATGACCTGACACATGGCAATAAGCGGACTACCGATTCCAGCCAGTCCATCACTAACAATGCTGTGTTCCCCGGCCACAGCATTCTACACTGCTCTTACAAGTTTCTCTTCTTCTGTTACACTGACCTTCTCCTCCAGAACAGTTCTGTGTCCACGGTCACAGAATGCTGCTCCGCTCTCCTCCGCTTGACTGCTACTTCCTCTGCTTGATCCTCTTTACATCCAGGTCCTGTGTTCCCCGGAGAGTTGAAGATCCTTATCTTTAGCTCCTTCCCAGTGGTTCCTCCATCCCTCCTCCGCACTCGCCGCATCCCCACGTGGGGGCGCGCGGAACAGCCCCTCAACAATCCATTCTGTCTTTCTGCTCCCCAGAACTCCTCCCTGGAAGCATGTGACCCCCCAGCTTATATGGGGGGCCTGCCAATACCAATAGATAACTGGTCAGGGCTCCTCACATGAGCTGCCTGCCACTCAGGTCTCAAGTCCAACCTCTCTTCCAGAACTATCCATCTGAAAGCAAAGGAGGCATCTCTGAGCCAGAGTACAGGTGGCCACACCCCCCACTACACTGGACACTCCCAAATCAAAACAACAACCAGGCCTGGCTAAATTTACCTGCAGCTAGGAAAATACTACTCTAGCACCTACCTTTAGGTAGAGGGTGACACACACACATACATACATATACACATATATATATATATATTAGTTCAGTCATTGAACTCAAGCGAATAACATCAATTAATTTAGCAGAAGTCCTCCCTTGATTCCAGGGTGACAAGACCACATAAGAGGTGCCGCGACAGGGTGTGAGGGAGCAGAGCTTGCCAAGCCGATCAAGATCAAATGCGATGGGAGCCTTCGTGCGGAGTCCTTACATGTGCCAAGAAGCTTCCAGAAGGACTCATGTTTCCCGCCTAAAATACTCGTGACATGCACAGTAAGAATTCATTTATATATTTATTAATATAGCTGTGGCCGCCACAATCCCATGTAGTGGGCACTGAGATGTGACCACTTTTCATTGTCGCACCTCAGAAAATGTGTTGTGGATAGTTTTTCAGAGGCGTTTGACAGGTGGTAAGGAGGCAATATATCACCTCCTCACTGCCTGATTAACCCTGTGAATGCTGCACCACAACCACATGCATTACATGGTTTTGCAGGGTGGCGCAGCCCCATTTACCTGAATAGATCGTAAACCGCACTGGTACTGCCCACAAAATGTAACATATAAAATTTTTGCCCGGGCATGTGTACTCCCCAGTCTGGCTGCCTTTGCAGCCTACATGAGTCTTTAGTTTGCAAGCTCTTTGAGGACAGGGACTGATATGAAGTAATGATATGTAAAACACTGCATGAATTCTCTGCACTACATAAATACCTGGAATCAATAAATACATATTTAGGCATTATTCACATTGGCACTCCTGGAATTAGTCATCTCAGTAGTATATATAATCCCCCCCCCCCCCCCCCCCCCTCCCAGATCACCTTTTCCTTAATATAAATATGTCTACAATACTTTTGGCCACGTCCACACTCATTTACATACATTTAGCCCCATTTAGAGTGTCTAAACTCGATCCTGGATACACTGAATTCTATTTTTGGGTGACCACACCTAAATGCAGATAAATGCACCGTGTGAATGGTGCCATTGAAAAATCATTCCATGCATTCATATACAGTATGTCTAAAAATGCCCTATAAGGCCTCATGTCTATCTGGACACCCATGTGAGGGGCCATCTTTGCCCACTCAGAATGTTTCATGCATCTGTATACAGGTAGTCCAATTCATGTCTAGTGGGGTGCAGTGGTTGCACGGACACAAATGCAAAGACATAAATTAAAAAAAAATGTTCACACTTTTTTTTTTTCACACACCTTGTGTACACCTGCTTTTCTCTTTGAATTGTGATCTGTGTTTGGATTGCTCTTCAGAGAGCACTGGACAGGTGGTGAGGAGACGTTGCATTGCCTGTTCACCATTTGCTTTAAGCCCCTAAATGTTGGACAACTGCATCGCAACCATGCAGGGTGGTTGCAGCGTGGGCAATTTCACTTTAATGGGTTGTGCTCGGCAGGCGATACCGCCCACAGAACGCGACGGGGGGTATAATTCCTGTTGTCGTTGTGAAGCAAAGGATTGGGGTCCTGGAATGTGTACACCCAGGCTGCTGTCTCTATAACAAATGGGGGAGCAGTTGAGGTGTAGTAGAAGTGTGGATCATCTGTGGGGTCCCCCCCCCCCAATCACTAATGTAAATGGCCCCTAATTAATATAAAGACTCTCACACAGAGCAGGGTCTGTTCGGATCAGCAGGGGATCTGTGAGTGGATTCAGAGCAAAACCTGTGCCCATCCTGATGGACACGGACAGACCCGTGATAGCTCTATGGGCAACCAGCTGTAAATGGACTCTGGTGTCTGTTTACATCAGGCTACTACAGATCCCTCACATTTAAGTCCTTTTCCATTTTTTTTTTATTTCCTGGATCTGGATGGACTTGGCGGTAAGCGGATGATGACAGACACAAGTCTGTTTACTTTCCATAAGGCTGCATTGAGCTTCTGATCAAGTCTGCCTGAAAAATTGACAGGTGGACCTGACCAGAAAGCACATCTGAAAGGCCCTTTTCATACCAGTGGAACGATTGGGTCCTACTATTTTTTTTGTCAGGCGGTCCAGATCGGACCAGCCATTGTTCTCAATGGGGCAACAGATGTCAGCAGACATGTGTCCCGCTGACACCCCCCCACATTCCATCCAATCTGGCTTGCTAAGAACAGAGGTATGGGCATACGTTCGCCATCCGTCCGGTGGATCGGATGGTAACGGACATGCAGTCCATTTCCATCCAACCGCCCCATAGAGGAGAGTGGGCTGTGTCCGTGTCAGCGTCCGCTCTGCATAGCAGAGTGGACACGGAACCATCAACCGCCTGCTCGGTGGAGAGATCCCCTCGCTGAGCAGGCAGATCCGCTTGAACGGATCCGCTGCGTTTGAAAGGGGCCATAGGGCCTAAAATAAAAGTAAACACCGGGGGAGATTTGCTAAAACTGGAGCGCACAGAATCTGGTGCAGCTGTGCTTAGTAACCAATTAGCTTTCAGGTTTTATTGTAAAAGCTAAATTGAACAACCGGAAGGTGGAAGCCGATTGGTTACTATGCACAGCTGCAATTTTAATAAATCACCCCATTGTAATGCATTGTAACAAGGCATCGCACTGCCCCTGCACAACGTACACCAGTGCATATGCGTTTTTACATAGGGGGGGGGGGGGTTTGGTGTGAATGAGGCCTAATACACTCATCATGGTGGGAATAAGACCGGCTGGGAAAAATAAAAAAAGTTCTGATGTGTGGTGTGAAATGGGGATGAGATTGTATGATGTGTGGTGTGAAATGGAGATGAGATTGTATGGTGTGTGGTGTGAAATGGAGATGAGATTGTATAGTGTGTGGTGTGAAACGGAGAGGAGACTGTATGGTGTGAAACGGAGAGGAGACTGTATGGTGTGTGGTGTGAAACGGAGAGGAGACTGTATGGTGTGTGTGGTGTGAAACGGAGAGGAGACTGTATGGTGTGAAACGGAGAGGAGACTGTATGGTGTGAAACGGAGAGGAGACTGTATGGTGTGTGGTGTGAAACGGAGAGGAGACTGTATGGTGTGTGTGGTGTGAAACGGAGAGGAGACTGTATGGTGTGTGTGGTGTGAAACGGAGAGGAGACTGTATGGTGTGAAACGGAGAGGAGACTGTGTGGTGTGAAACGGAGAGGAGACTGTATGGTGTGTGTGGTGTGAAACGGAGAGGAGACTGTATGGTGTGTGTGTGGTGTGAAACGGAGAGGAGACTGTGAAACGGAGAGGAGACTGTGTGGTGTGAAACGGAGAGGAGACTGTATGGTGTGTGTGGTGTGAAACGGAGAGGAGACTGTATGGTGTGTGTGTGTGGTGTGAAACGGAGAGGAGATTGTATGGTGTGTGTGTGTGGTGTGAAACGGAGAGGAGACTGTATGGTGTGTGTGTGTGGTGTGAAACAGAAAGGAGATTGTATGGTGTGTGGTGTGAAACGGAGAGGAGATTGTATGGTGTGAAACGGAGAGGAGATTGTATGGTGTGTGTGGTGTGAAACGGAAAGGAGATTGTATGGTGTGTGTGGTGTGAAACGGAGAGGAGATTGTATGGTGTGAAATGGAGGAGATTGTATGGTGTGTGTGTGTGGTGTGAAACGGAAAGGAGATTGTATGGTGTGTGTGTGGTGTGAAACGGAGAGGAGATTGTATGGTGTGAAATGGAGGAGATTGTATGGTGTGAAATGGAGAGGAGATTGTATGATGTGTGGTCTGAAATGGAGATGAGATTGTATGATGGGTGGTGTGAAATGGGGGTGAGATTGTAGAAGGAAAGTTTGCAGACAGAAGAGGATCTGTGGGTGATCAGTGTGTGATCTGCGGGCGATGATCAGTGTGTGTGATCTGCGGGCGATGATCAGTGTGTGTGATCTGCGGGCGATGATCAGTGTCTGTGATCTGCGGGCGATGATCAGTGTCTGTGATCTGCGGGCGATGATCAGTGTCTGTGATCTGCGGGCGATCTTGGTGTAATCGGTGTGCGATGTGTGTGATCTGCGGGCGATCTGGGTGTAATCAGTGTGTGATCTGCGGGCGATCTGGGTGTAATCAGTGTGTGATCTGCGGGCGATCTGCGGGCGATCTGGGTGTAATCGGTGTGCAATATGTCTGTGATCTGCGGGCGATCTGGGTGTAATCGGTGTGCGATATGTGTGTGATCTGCGGGTGATCTGGGTGTAATCGGTGTGCGATATGTGTGTGATCTGTGGGCGATCTGGGTGTAATCAGTGTGTGATCTGCGGGCGATCTGGGTGTAATCAGTGTGTGATCTGCGGGCGATCTGGGTGTAATCGGTGTGCGATATGTGTGTGATCTGCGGGCGATCTGGGTGTAATCGGTGTGCGATATGTGTGTGATCTGCGGGCGATCTGGGTGTAATCGGTGTGCGATATGTGTGTGATCTGCAGGCGATCTGGGTGTAATCGGTGTGTGATCTGCGGGCGATCTGGGTGTAATCGGTGTGCGATATGTGTGTGATCTGCGGGTGATCTGGGTGTAATCGGTGTGCGATATGTGTGTGATCTGCGGGCGATCTGGGTGTAATCGGTGTGCGATATGTGTGTGATCTGCGGGCGATCTGGGTGTAATCGGTGTGCGATATGTGTGTGATCTGCGGGTGATCTGGGTGTAATCGGTGTGCGATATGTGTGTGATCTGCGGGCGATCTGGGTGTAATCGGTGTGCGATATGTGTGTGATCTGCGGGCGATCTGGGTGTAATCGGTGTGCGATATGTGTGTGATCTGCGGGCGATCTGGGTGTAATCGGTGTGCGATATGTGTGTGATCTGCGGGCGATCTGGGTGTAATCGGTGTGCGATATGTGTGTGATCTGCGGGCGATCTGGGTGTAATCGGTGTGCGATATGTGTGTGATCTGCGGGCGATCTGGGTGTAATCGGTGTGCGATATGTGTGTGATCTGCGGGCGATCTGGGTGTAATCGGTGTGCGATATGTGTGTGATCTGTGGGCGATCTGGGTGTAATCGGTGTGCGATATGTGTGTGATCTGCGGGCGATCTGGGTGTAATCGGTGTGCGATATGTGTGTGATCTGGGTGTAATCGGTGTGTGATCTGCGGGCGATCTGGGTGTAATCGGTGTGCGATATGTGTGTGATCTGCGGGCGATCTGGGTGTAATCGGTGTGCGATATGTGTGTGATCTGTGGGCGATCTGGGTGTAATCGGTGTGTGATCTGCGGGCGATCTGGGTGTAATCGGTGTGCGATATGTGTGTGATCTGCGGGCGATCTGGGTGTAATCGGTGTGTGATATGTGTGTGATCTGTGGGCGATCTGGGTGTAATCGGTGTGTGATATGTGTGTGATCTGTGGGCGATCTGGGTGTAATCGGTGTGTGATCTGTGGGCGATCTGGGTGTAATCGGTGTGTGATATGTGTGTGATCTGTGGGCGATCTGGGTGTA
The DNA here is from genome assembly GCA_028564925.1 of Lithobates sylvaticus. NCBI lineage: Eukaryota > Metazoa > Chordata > Amphibia > Anura > Ranidae > Lithobates > Lithobates sylvaticus. The sequence goes on along the minus strand of CM053026.1, from coordinate 202,404,112 downwards.
ATCGGTGTGTGATCTGCGGGCGATCTGGGTGTAATCGGTGTGCGATATGTGTGTGATCAGTGTTGTAGACCATGAGAGGAGGAAGAAGAAGAAAAGGGAGCAGGTCCCTTTAAGGAAAGCCCAGGGAGAAATGTGAAAGCTATTTGTTTGGTGTAAGCCTTGGCTGGATCGGTGCCATCAATCTCTTGCAGAATCACAGACACAGAAGGAGCCAAGCAAAGCACAATCACAAACTTGCTGCTCTCCAAAGCCGTGCAGAGCAGAGGGGAGCCGCTCCAGACAGACATCTTCTCTACACGGATCCTTCCCGGGGAGAAGAGGAGAGGGATCGCTGGATTTATAGAGCCGGGATCGGGGTGGATCTACAGTGTGTGTGTCCGGAGATCACTGGGATCACACGGGGCTGGCCACAGCCATCATGGATCTGGAGGTAAGACTGCAGCTGACACCGGGATCCTATGGCTGCCGGATCATCGCCTTCATGTTTTTTTTTTTTCTGCTTTGCATCAGGAAATGTGATGATGATGTGTGCGGCACTCCGGGCGATCAGTGCACGCCGGGGGAGGGGGAGGGGTGCCGGGCACACAGCGGAGGACGGATCGGTGACAAGTCACGATTGGTGGAGTTGTGGCCGGATTTGGGGCCGCTCTCCCCTCCCTGTGCTCTCTCCATTTACCGGGAAAGTCTTGGCTGCTGCGCACATTACAACTTCTCCCCATGAGTGGCCTGCAGGCTCAAACCCTCCGATCATCATCATCATCATTATTATTCTTGTTCCTGTAGAAGGGGCTGAGATCAGTCAGGAGGAGAGGGTGTGCTGAGCACAGAGCAATGCGGCTCCGGGGGGGCACAGAGCTGCCAAGAAACAGTAACTTTGTCAGCTGGGTGACACAGCTTCCTTCTACACACAGCAATGACACCAGGCCTAGTGTACACACAGCCTGCCCTAACTTCACCACTACACCTCCCAGCATGCCACTGCTGTGCTGAGACAGCACTTTGCAGCTCACTCTCTTTTCACATACCTCCCACAAGGGACTTTCCTTCTCAGTTGTCTCTTGTTCCTTCTTGGTTGTCCCTCATTCCTTCTCTGGGCTTGGTTGTTCCTTCTTGGTTGGCCTTCTATTTTTCTCAGTTGTCCCTCATGCCTTCTCAATTCTCTGGTTGTCCCTCGCTCCTTCTCAGATTATCAATTGCCCCCTGTTCCTTCTTGGTTGGCGTTCTTTTCGTCCTGGTTGTCCCTCGCTCCTTTTCAGATTATCAATTGCCCCCTGTTCCTTCTTGGTTGGCGTTCTTTTCGTCTCAGTTGTCCCTCGCTGCTTCTCAGTTGCCCCCTGTTCCTTCTTGGTTGGCGTTCTTTTCGTCTCAGTTGTCCCTCGCTGCGTCTCAGATTTTCAGTTGCCCCCTGTTCCTTCTTGGTTGGCGTTCTTTTCGTCTCAGTTGTCCCTTGCTGCTTCTCAGATTCTCAGTTGCCCCCTGTTCCTTCTTGGTTGGCGTTCTTTTCGTCTCAGTTGTCCCTCACTGATTCTCAGTTGCCCCCTGTTCCTTCTTGGTTGGCGTTCTTTTCGTCTCAGTTGTCCCTCGCTGCTTCTCAGATTCTCAGTTGTCCCGTGTTCCTTCTCAGGTTGTCACGTGTTCCTTCTCAGGTTGTCACGTGTTCCTTCTCAGTTTGCCCCTCGTTCCTTCTCAGGTTGCCCCTCGTACCTTCTCAGGTTGTCCCTCGCGCTCTCCTTCTCGTTTCTTTTCAGTTGCCTCTTGTTCCTTCTCAGTTGTCCCTCATTCCTTCTCGGTTGTCCCTTTTTTTACATCCCAGTTGTTCCTCGTTCTTTCCCAGTTGGACATCCCCCGTTAGGTCTCATTCACACTTTTATGATTAGCCACCATGAGATTCCAGTGGTTGCTTAGCCTGTACAAAGCAATAACAGGCTGACAGGAGTTGGGGCTTTCCATTGCTCTTCCTATGTATATCCACATCCAGCTGTTACCTGTGACTAGGGACAGATAACCAGTTCAGGATAAAACTAGGCCGAGCAGCCGCAACACAAGTGTGCCGCAAGCCGCAGGAATCTGCTGACCACCAAACTCTCCAAATTATAGCATTGTTTTTTTTGACAAGCGATTTTTTAAAGAAAGTAATGATTAAAAAAAAGTACTTGTGGGTTTAACCAACCTTCTTTTTTTTTTGCATATAAATTCTGTAACTGGTGGAGGGGCAGGGCCATGTCCTTTGCCTATATACATTGAGCTTTCTGCAGCCCCATCTCAGGAAGTTAGGTGTGATTGAAGGGCCCTGGAACACGGATATATACTAATGACTGGTTCTAACATTCCAATGGTTTTTCTCTTTGGTTTTTTGTTTTTTTTATTGTGGTTCTTTAATAAAAATGTGAATTACAGTCTAAATGTAGAAAAGTGGGATTTTATCATTTATTTGGTCAGAGCTGAAAAACAATATTTGGGATAGCGAAGGCCCCATTCCTCAAAACTGTTATAATACTGTATGTGTTTAATTGTATTTGTAGGACATTTCTAAATGCATATAAAAAAACACATAATGACGTTTAACTGACGTAATTCACACTTACCTGCGTTTAGGTGCATTCAGTTTAGTTGTGTTTAGAACATAAAGAATTTTGTGTGTCCAGGGTCAGATTAGTTACTCCTAATTGCATGTAAATACATATAAATAAGGAAGATCTTTGGTTTTAGAAAGCATAGCATTTGTTTATACGTCCCAGATAATTTCTAATGTGCTAAAATCCCCGAAATACAGGAAGCTGGTGTGAATATAGCATTAAGCTGGCCATACAGAGAGCGAATTTTGGTCAGTTCCTGTTAAATTGTATGAAATTTGTTTGGTAAGTGGACCTGTCAGCACCACTCGACTTGTCAAGTTGTTTTTTTTTCAGTTGACTTTTGTTTAAGTTGCTGGGTGGAAAAATCTCAGCCGCAGATACTGGGATCTGGTATATGGTGTCGGTTGTCAGAATACAATAACTGATGTTCTGTCAAAATGGCCAACTCTTCAAAAACTCCACCTACTTAACTTTCGGTTTCTTTAAACCATCAGTAATTGCAGATTTTGACGAATTGCTGTTTGTACACAACACCAGCAACCGAATACAGTCCGGTGCACGATATTATGAGCGGAGATTGTTACTCCACTCCGATATTAGCCAACAAAATGGCCGCCTCCGAGGCGGCGTCAACTTTGTCCTCCTTAGCCGATGTGCTGTCAAAACAGCTAACCCTTCCTGTACCGGACTGTATTCAGTTGCTGGTGTTGTATCCAAACAGCAATTAGTGAAAATATCCAATTACTGATGGTTTAAAGAAACTGGAAGTGACGTGGTTGGAGTTTCTGACGAGTTGGCTAATTTGACAGAACACTCACTGAAGATTCAACCATCCACGGTTTTTAATATGGATGGTGGTGAATGGCCAGCTTAAGATTTGTGACTGTCATTGGAACTAGGGGACAGTTGGCAACTACTGGACTACTTCCAGCATGATTGGAGGGCTGCATCTCTTTACATAAGGGGTCTCAAACTGGTGGCCCTCCAGCTGTTGCAGAACTAAAAGTCCCATCATGCCTGTGGGAGTCATGCCTGTAACTCTCAGCCCTGCAATGCCTCATGGGACTTGTAGTTTCGCAACAGCTGGAGGGCCACCAGTTTGAGACCCCTGCTTTACATACAATGGGGACATGTCATGGTTCTGTGTATTATGTAAAGGTAATTTTTCATAATTGTGTATAAACAAAGTGTATGTAATATATATTCAACTGTTATGAATTCATATAAAATATATCTTTTTAATGATTTTGCTTTATGTGACCCTTAAAATACGGCATAAAGTATTTGGAGAATAGTTGTCATACTGGTATAAAGTATACTCAGGGTACACAAATGTTTGCAATGAATTTGGAAAGTAGTCGTGTTTATGATTAATACTGTAATCCACACTGCTCAGTGAAAGCCCAAACATAACTGGGTATTAGGATTATCTTGTGTAAGGAATTTATGTTGGTTCACAATGTAACGTAAATGTACCCTCAATGTAAGATAAAGGCATATTGGAGTTTGACTCTGACCTGCACGACCCACGTACATCACAAATCTTGGTTGTCTCCAGGCTTGTAGTTTACCATGGCCAAATATTCTGAATGCCTACAGCATTGATATCAAGTCAGCAGTCTTGTGTACCAAGGGGCCATAGGTGTGCAAGGTGTGCCTGGGCACACCCTAATCACCCTGTGTGGTGCAGATTCCCCTAATGAGGATCCTAAACAAAAATTGTGAAAAATAATGTATAAAATAAAATTTCAAAAAATGTAATAACAAAAATAAAAACTACCAACACCGTCCAGTGCCCTACTCACACCAATCTCTGCCCTAATGGCACTGTCCACTGCTCTACTGACACGTCAGTATATATGCACAATTGCACACATGTGTTTGAGCTTTGGAGTGCAAACCCTAATGCAATAGGCTGCGCACACCTATGCAAGGGTCAACGCTTTATGTGTGCTTTTTAACAATTTATTGGCTATGCAGATTGTTCTGTTTTATATACGTTTACTGAACTTGCATTTACTAGTGTAGGGAATATCAAGTGTTAAAGACCATCCCTTGTAGTGTGTGAAAATTACTGGAAGAACTATTTGTGATGGCGAGCGATCCACACTGATGTCACATTGTTTGCTCAGCATTGAAATTCCTGACAGATGACTACATAAGAGGGGCTATGGATATATGGGACTAGAAAGAAGCCACTATCTTTAAAGGGCCTGTTTACACCTATGTGTACAGTTCTGGTGATTGCTGTGATGTGATGAGGGCAACTCCTGATCTTTGTGAAGACTTTAACCACTTTAAGACCGGGCCTCTTTTTTAGATGTGGTGTTTACAAGTTAAAAACATTTTTTAATTTTTTTTTTTTGCTTGAAAATTACTTAGAACCCCCAAACATTATACTTCTTTTTTTCTTTTCTAACACCCTAGAGAATAAAATGGTGGTCGTTGCAATACTTTCTGTCACACCGTATTTGTGCAGCGGTCTTACAAGCGCACTTTATTGTTAAAAAAAATACACTTTTTTTTTAATTAAAAAATAAGACAACAGTAAAGTTAGCCCAATTTTTTTTTATATTGTAAAAAGATAATGTTACGCCAAGGGGGAGGGGCCCTCTCCCGCCGCGGATAAAAGTGATCTTGTGGCGAATCCGCCGCAGAGACCACTTTTATCTTGCACCGGACCGCCGGCCGAACACGGGGATACCGGGGTTATGGCAGCTATGAGAGAGGAATGAGAGAGCCCTACTCGTTGAAGCTTACAATCTAAATAGACATTTTGCCCTGGGTCAGTGTTTGATATTGCGTGATCCTCCAGTAGATTGCAGTGCCATGAAATAGAATGGCATTCCAACCAACAATCAGAGTAGTGGACCCATGTACCTGTGCTGCAGCACATTACAGGGGGGGGGGGGGGGGGGGGAAGCTATGTGTTGTGGTGTACTGCAATACTAGAAAATAACTAACCGAAGGGAAATCTTATCACAAAGACAGAGAGATAGATCTATCTATTATTATTATTATTATTATTATTATTATTATTACCGTATTTATCGGCGTATAACGCGCACCCCAAGTTTAGGAGGGCATTTTAAGGAAAAAACGTTTTAGGAGGGAAGTTTAGGGGAAAAAAAACTTACATTTAAGCGTCATTTGCAGCCTTGCCCAGTGTCATTTGCAGCCTTACCCAGCATCATTTGTAGCTTGCCCAGTGTCATTTGCAGCCTTGCCCACGTTTAATTTTCCCGCCGCCGAGACAGACCACGCGTGCGCCGCCGAAAAATACCGAATTGCCGCCGGGAAAGACCGAAGCGCCTCCGGAAAAGACCGAGCCGACTGTTCGGCTCCGCTCGCGGTGCCGCCTCCCGGCTGTTTCGGGAGCGAGCGCAGGGGGGCGGGACAACGAGCGGAGCCGAACAGTCGGCTCGGTCTTTTTCGGTGCCGCTCGCTATTTTTCGGCGCCGCTCGCTATTTTTGTCCGTTTTTTTGGGTGGGAGTATTGGCGTATAACACGCACCCACAACTTTCCCCCGATTTTAAAAAGGAAAAGGTGCGTGCTATACGCCGATAAATACTATATAAATAATAAGAGATAGAGATAGATATCTATCTTTATATATATATATATATATATATATATATATATATATATATATATATATATATATATATATATATATATATATATATATATATATATATATATATATATATATATATATATATATAAATTTTTTTTTTTTTCTTTTTTTTGAGGGCCCTCTTGCATTGAATTGTATTGTAAATGTACTGTTTTATTTTGTAAAGGGCTGCGCTGTTGGCCCAATTTAAATTCTGTATTCTAATAACTGTCATCTGGTTGCCATGGGTAACGCACTTTCTTTTACGCAAGGCCTAAAGTGCGCTAATGGTTAACAGGCCCAAGCGTATGTTTGAATGCCACCACATGTGGTGTTCTATTTCACTGATGGAAAAACAATATAGTTTTATTGAAATTACCATCTGTGTGAAACAAAATGGAAATTTTCCTAATAGATTTTCTTTAACCACCGTAAGCCATGTCCTCCGTCATGCTGTCCCTGTTCGGGAACACGAGTGCTTTGTTAATTAACAGGTTAGATTTTTGATTACACAAGAGACACTCTGTACCATTTTCTGTTTAATGGAATAAAGACTTACCTTGCTGGGAATTCATCCAGTGTACATAGGAATCCTTCCTCTTAGAGCAGCAAGGACAACTGCCAAAGATGCTATCTGAGTCACCTGCATTATAAAGATGAGCTGTCAGCATTTTTGTGGAAAAGTAATTTGACTTTTTCAGATCCTGCCTTTGGTGTGAAAACATCTGCCCACAGTGCCATGACAATAGAGAAAATGTCACATGGTGACATACTGAAATCAGGTCAAATGGACCTTGTGCAGTAAGACGTTGCTGAGCTGTTGCATACACAGAGGATGTATTTGGAAACTAGCAGGACTAGTGTCACATCTGGGTCTGTGTTCGATTTGGAGATATCGCTATATATAACGTTAAAGTGTCACTAAACCCACATTATTAAAAAAACGAACAATAAATGGTGTATTTCGTGCTGTTCATACTCAGTCACTTTGGGATTTATTTTATGTATTTTGCAAAAAAAATGGTTGATTCTGCTGCACTTTCTTCACCTTCTGTTCATGTCCCTAATTCAGATAAGGATTTTGTAGCTGTGGTGGCAACTCTGCACATGCTCAGTTTTCAGTGAGTTTCTATGCTGAGAATTTCCTCCCTATCACATCTGAGCAGCTCATGTGACTATAGAGTCACACATGTGGGTGTATACACAGTGGTAAATGACAGCCCACTCCCTCTCTCCTCCTCCATGCCCACTAACCAGCTAAACACAATGGGGGTGGGATATTGCATGTAGATTGATGGAGGCTTCACCTCCATCCTATTCTAAGACACATGCAGGAAGGGCGTGACACAGCATGTGACTGGCAGAAATCCGCCCACACATGTTTCCGCAAAATAATAATAGATTTGATTTCAAACACTGAATATATCGCAGGGGTAAAACCGCCCGCTAGCTGGCCGAAATGCGACTCTAAAACAACGGTAAAACGGCGCTAAATATAGCGCCGCTTTACCGCCAGCGCACCCAGCGCCCCGGTGTGAAACTAGCCTTAGAGACAGTTAAAGGATGATTTGTGTCAGTTGTGAGAGACAAGATGAGGAGCTCCACTAGTCCAAGGCCACCTGCTCTACCCATTGGTATTGGCCCCAGAACTATGCAGGCACCATCAGGCAGGAGGTCAATCCACTGCTTATTGTTCAAGTTACTCCTTGCAATCTGTGGGGCAACCCTGGTTGGTAAAAGCCAGTCTATGATATTTAGAAAAAGAGGCTGCAGTCTCCTATCATAACTTGAGATAACAAAATCTGACCCCTAAAAGCTACTGCATCTACTTAGGCAACAGTTGTGTGTGTTTTTGCAAAATTTACTTGCCGCAAATGAGGAGAACATTTTCTCATGACTTTCCGGTGGCGGCCATTGTTAGTGTGGGCATGTGAAGCCAGCTCTGATATACTTCCTTGTTCTCATGCAGCTGGCTACCCAGCATGCACCTCCCGTTGTTGAGCCTGCGCAGCGAAGACACTGTGTCTTCGCTGCGCAGCAGAGAGGGCCAGAAGTGGCGGCAATTTTAAAATTAAAAAAGGTACTTATTAATAAGTACACTAAAAGGCAATATCCAAACAGTAAATGCAGAGGTATCAGCAATTTATTGGGGCAAAGTTGTTGAAGAGGGTGAAGCTCTGCTGTATATAATGGAAGCACAGTACCTTACCGCCTTGTGTCTCCTTCACTGCTTGCATGTTCTGCTCTTTCTCCTACAATTTCTATGCCACTGTTACCCACCCTGCTTTCTCAGCAGTTTAGATACGCAGCAAGTATTCATATTCTAAACTGAAGTGGCTATTATTACATGGCATGACATATGGAATAAGCCCCCAACACTGGTAAAAAGTTTGCCAAAGTTTACATGCCAGTGGGCCAACTTTTTGTACGGCTGTCAAGGCACCTAGGATTGCATTTGTAAAATAAGAATATTTTATTAACTGATCTAGTTATTTGGTTTATTTTTATTTATAAAAATTGCAGTAAAGAACACTTTTGTGTTGCCCATGGCGTCCACATTTTCCTTACAATGAAGGAGATTATTATGATCAAGGCCATTATGGACCTAACTTATTCCGCATTCCAGCTGTGCTTCTGGAACGCTTGTGAAAGTTCTTTTGGTTTTGATGGCCTTTGTCAAAACCAAACGACTTTTCACTTTTATTTGAGACTTGTTAAACTAAAATCTGAACTTGACTGCAGCCACAGACTGAAAGTCAAGCAGAAGCATGTGAAGCAGAACACTTCCTCCGGCAGGCCTGGGGTTAAATATTTCCCAATCTTCCATTGGAATGTATATCTAGTTGTCTGCCTCTCTTGACATCTGATACTAAGCACTTTGCATATCAATCTTCTTACACTAGCACTTGTGTTTATTGAGATTATCTACCCCCGCCTTTTGAACTATATCAGTGCCTTTTTCATTATGCCGATTACATAATTCAGATTTGATTTGACTTGACACATGGGTCTTGCCTATCTTCCCACATTTTCAGACGAGTTGTAAATATATTGACAGTATTTTATGTACATTGGAATAGAATTAAAAGGGGGGGGGGCACAATTAGGGGCCCACCGGCTTGAGAGTGTGGCCACCACACCTTAGGTAACGTTCATAAACGTTATATGTATAATATGCAGGTTAGTTATTTAGGGTTACTGTCACTTTAAGAATGGGGAAATGAAGATTCCAGGATCCAAAGGGAATCATTGGAATTCTCTGGAAACCGGGATAGGCTATTTGAATTACTTAAGGACCGAGCCTCGTTTTTTAGATGTGTCGTTTACAAAACGTTTTTTTTTTTTTTTTTTTTTTTTTTGCTAGAAAATTACCTAGAACCCCCAAATAAATATTTAAAAAAAATTTGCGCAGCGGTCTTCCAAACACACTTTTTTTTTTTTTTGGAAAAAAATACACTTTTCTTTTTAAATTAAAAAATAAGACAACAGTTAAGTTAGCCCAATTTTTTTTTAAAGTTTTTTTATTGTGAAAGATAATGTTACGTCGAGTAAATTGATACTCAACATGTGACGCTTCAAAATTGCGCCTGCTAGTAGAATGGCGACAAACTTTTACCCTTAAAAATCTCCATAGGTGACGTTTAAAAAAATTCTACAGGTTATATTTTTTGAGTTGTAGAGGAGGTCTAGGGCTAGAATTATTGCTCTCACTCTACCGATCGCGGCGATACCTCACATGTGTAGTTTGAACACCGTTTTCATATGCAGGCGCTACTCACGTATGTGTTGCTTCTGCAGAAGAGCTCGGCGGGACAGGGCGCATTTTATATATATATATATATATATATATATAATATATATATACATATAACCTCATTTTTTTTTTTTTTTTCTTTTACACTGTTTTTTAAAATAAAATAAAAAATGTGTCACTTTTATTCCTATTACAAGGAATGTAAACATCCCTTGTAATAGAAAAAAAAAGCATGACAGGACCTCCTTAAATATGAGATCTGTGGTCAAAAAGACCTCAGATCTCATATTTACACAAAAATGAAATAAAAAAATAATAATAATTTGTCCCTGTTTTTATTTTAATTTTTTTAAAGAGCTATAGGCGGAAGTGACGTTTTGACATCGCTTTCGCCCTGCAACGTCATGGAGATGAGTGGGGGCCATCTTCCCCTCACTCGTCTCCATGCCCAGCCAGCAAAAGGACCGGATCACTTCCGTGGCTGCCGACGGCTCCGGTAAGCGGCGGAGGGGCCCTCTCCCGCCACCGATAAGTGATCTTGCGACGAATACGCCACAGAGACCACTTTTATCTTGAGGCGGACCGCTGGCCGAACAAGAGGTTACCGGGGTTATGGCAGCCATAACAATATCCTCCTTCAAATCAGGACGTATATCGGTGTGTGGCGGTCCAGAAGTGGTTAAAAATATTGCTTTGCTGACATATTACTTTTTTTTTTTTTTAGCCACCAGCCTAAGTGGAAGCTTAGAAAATAATGGGCTTCGCATTCAGACCTCCGTTTTGATGCATTAGGTAGTGTGAATAGGGGTTCACCATTTGTCCAAATAAATGACAAAATGTAAATGTTTATTATAGTAATATCATACATGCCGAGCCATAAAGTTATGCAATTACTTGGAAGCTATAATGAGCTCTCAGTACGCTCTGTTGTTACAAAGATCCGCTTTCAGTATTTCTCAGCTCTGAGGATATTTATATAGCCCTGAATTAATAGACCATTGATATGAACATGTGATCTTTTTATCCTTCTAATGAATTGTTTTATGTGGCTGGGTTCCTGGAAGATGTGTTAATGTCATGCAAATACTACAAAACCCATTAACATAGGTAGTTTGGAAGCTGAATCTAATCTAGTTAATATATGGTTTACTTTACAAGAATGTTCTGTACAGTAATTCTTTTTAACCGCTTCAATACCGGGCACTTTCACCCCCTTATTGCCCAGGCCAATTTTCAGCACTGTCACATTTTAACATGTGCGCAGTCATGCAACGCTGTACCCAAATTACTTTTTATAATTTTTTTTCCCATAAATAGAGTTTGTTTTTTATTTATTTATTTTTTATTTTATTTTTTATTTTGGTGGTATTTAATCACAGCTGGGTTTTCTATTTTTTGCTAAAAAAAATACCTCAGTTTCTGTCAGTACATTTTTTTTTTAAATAAGGGATTTTTCCTCTTTCACTGATGTGCGCTGATGAGGCAGCACCTATGGGCACTGATTAGGTGGCACTGATAAGGAGGCACTAATATGCTGCACTGATGGATAGCACTGACTGGCATCACTGATTAGCACTGCTGGGGCTACATTGAGCTGGGGCTACATTGATAATCAGGGCACTGATGATCAGTGCCCTGACTACCTGTACAGTCTCTGCTGCGAGGAGATGCCGCTGATCAGCTCTCCTCGCCTTACACTCTGCCAGTGTGAGGCGAGGAGAGCCGAAAAATGGCACTTCTGTGTTTACATGTGATCAGTTGTGATTGGAAACTGCTGATCACATGGCTAAATAGCCGCGTCATCGGCTCTTTACCCAGATCGGGGGCACGCTGTGTCCTAGGAACCGCGGTGACACTGGAGCGACGTTATGACGTTGCCCCAGAATGATAGGGGATCACGGCCGCCAGGATTTTACTATACAGGGGGCGGGAGGTAGTTAAAGGAATTTCTACAGTATGCGCATTGCATGCGCTTTAATGTTATAACATCAGCATTGCAATAACTATAACTACCGGAGCCGATGCGCGTGTGCGCCTGCCACCCGCAATCGGTCCATAGAGAGCCAGAACAGGGATCTGTGTATGTAAACAAAACAGATCCCGGTTCTGACAGGGGAGTAGAGGGAGATCTGCTGTTCCTAGTGATCAGGAACAGCGTTCTCTCTCCTCCTCCAGTCAATGCACTCCCCCCCACAGTTAGAAACCCATCCCTGGGGAACACTTAACCCCTTGATCACCCCCTAGTGTTAACCCCTTCCCTGCCAGTGACATTTATACAGCAATCGGTGCCTATTTTTAGCTCTGATCGCTTTATAAGTGTCAATGGTCCCAAAAAAGTGTCAAGTGTCTGATCTGTCTGCCGCATTGTCGCAGTCTCGCTCAATATCGCAGATCGCGGCCATTTCTAGTAAAAAATAAATAATAATGCCATAAATCTATCCCTTATTTTGTAGACGCTATAACTTTTGCGGAAACCAATCAATAAACGCTTATTGTGATTTATTTTTGGTAAAAAAAATTAATAAAATTAGAAGAATACATATTGGCCTAAACTGATGAAGAAATTATAATTTTTTTGGGATATTTATTAAAGCAAAAAGTACAACTTCTTTTTTTTTTTTTTTAAAAATTGTCGCTATTTTTTTGTTTATAGCGCAAAAAATAAAAACCACAGAGGTGATCAAATACCACCAAAAGAAAGCTCTATTTGTGGGGAAAAAAAAACATAAATTTTGTTTGGGCGCACAACTGCGCATTTGTCAGTTAAAGCGACGCAGTGCTGTATCACAAAAAATGGCCTGGTCATTAAGGGTGTAAATCCTTCCAGTCCATAAGTGGTTAAGTGAAAAGGAAGCTGCTCTATTCTGATATGTCCTTATTTATATGTAGCATGTGTCCATATCTGGCTGTATTATATCTGTTGATGGTATTATGCTGAACATACTGTACTCCTCAGCACTGTCACAGATGATTATCTACTGTCCAAGGTCTACTGATAATGTGGAAGCCATTTATTCAAAAATAAAAGAAAAAAGCTGCTTTCAGAATTAGTTGTCTTCCAGCACTGTTGGAAGTTGGTAAAGTTTTTAATTGAAAATCAGAAACCTGTTATTGGCATCCCAGTAAGGATGGTGGGAACCATGCTGTGTCTAATTATAAAATTGTCCGACCACAGAATTGTGAGCATGTTTATTTTTAGCCACTAGACACATTCAAATAGACATTTTTGGTAGATTAGGTTAGAAGTTGAAACCCATCATCTTAGGGGTCAGAGCGGCTGATTATTAGGGTCGATATTCACAATTTTTTAAGTATTCTTATCGGTCAGAAACTTACTCCTATTGGTCAGACTTCCCCCTGTCCCCGCGCAAAGCTCGCTGCAGTCTCTGCCAATCTGCTCCTCCAGATACCATTTAAACATGCCCGGACTGGCTATAGGGCACACCGGGTATTTGCCCGGTGTGCTGGGGCCATGGGCAAGGCTAGGGCAAAGTGTGGCCAACTCGCATTGCTTACAGTCTCTGCCGTAGACTTGCAGAGTTGCAGCGGTGTGCCGAGTGTGCTCCTGCTCCCGTCACTAGCTAGAACGTGGGTCACAGGCAGCCGGCGGACAGATCACAGGCAGCTCTGTATTGCCAGTCCTCCCCCCCCCCCCCCCAAGCCTTCGCTGCTTTCCTCCTTCATTGGACAGCAGCTGGTATCTTAGGGCTGCAGTGGGAGCTGCTGGAGGTAACTTTTCACAAAAAACAGTAAGTGATTGGTTGCCGGGCAATCCTATCAAGCAATCTCCAGCCTGGTAATGTGGAAAGTTAACTCCGGCAGCTCCCGCTTCCGCCTTCATCCAGTACTGTGATACCTGGCCGATCTCTGCTCTGCTGTACACCTGTGTAAGGTAGGAGGGTCTACATACACACTGGTGTGTGTGGGTGGGCAGAGGACACTACAGTCAGTGGGGGGGGGGGGGTGCAGGGGACAGAGGTTACTGCTATGGGGGGGGGCAGAGGCTACTGCTATGCGGGTACGGAGGACTGTACAATGTGATGGGAATTGTGGACAGAGGACACCGTTTTGGGGGCACAGGACACTTCTATAGGGGGAGGGGCAGAGGACACTACAGCAGGGAAGGAGGGTTATATGATGGGGGGCAGAGGACACCTCATGGGGGAAGGGGACACTGTTATGGGGGGGTGGGAGAAGGGCAAAGGACACTACAGTGGGGGTGATGTGAAGGGGACCAGAGGATACTATGCTGTGGTAATATTGGGAGCTTGATGGTTATTTTTAAGTTTTTTTTAACCACTTACCGCAAACTGCTGTAGCTGTACGTCGGTACTTTGACGTCCTCTTTAGGATTAAATTGGTCTCTGTGGCGCATTTGCCACGAGATCACTTTTATCGGGGGCCCACGCTGCGGTCGTCTCCACCGCTTACCGGAGCTGTCGGTAGCGGCAGAGATGATCGTGTCTCCACTGACAGGCCTGGAGCCAAGGGAGGGAAAGATGGCCCCCACTCTGCTCCATAACTTGTCAAACGTCACTTCCCCAATGGTCTTAAAGGGGATATATATATATATATATATATATATATATATATATATATATATATATATATATATATATATATATATATAAAAATATTTTTTTTTATTGCATTTAAGTGTAAATGTGAGATCTGAGGTCTTTTTGACCCCAGATCTCACATTTTAAGAGGTCCTGTCATGCTTTTTTTTCTATTACAAGAGATGTGACCCCAAATTTTCTAAAAGAACAGTGTAAAAATAAAGTAAAATAAATGAGAAGAAAAAACATTTTTTAAAGTGCCCCATCCCGCCGAGCTTGCGCGCAGAAACGAACGCATACGCAAGTATATGAAAACTGTGTTCAAACCACGTTTGAGGTATCACCGCGATCGTTAGAGCTAGAGCAATAATTCTAGCACTAGACCTCCTCTGTGACTCAAACTTGATAACCTGTAGACATTTTTAGACGTCGCTTATGGAGATTTTTAAGTGTCTGCTACCTTAATCGCACAAAATGCGACGCATGGCAGGTCAGGACAAAGGGTGGGACTTTTAAAGTGAAAGGTAGAAGATTGATTGCTGGGACCGCCCCGCTGCCTAGTAACCAATCACCTGCCTCTTAACTCAAAAGATCCCGCCCTTTGCCTGGACCTGTCAAATAACCCTGGCGGGCTGTAGTTTGAGAACCCCTGGATTAGTGCATAGAATCAGGGAAAAATAAGTATAGGTGTCTGTGTGCGTGTGTTTCTAAAATGTATAGAATCACATAATTATTGTGAATATCACAGGAATACCAAAAGTGCTGACCAAAGGATTGTACTTACCAGCTTCAGGAAATATGTCTGACATGCATATGGCTGACGCAAAGCCTTCAATGCATGAATAAATGTTTTTATGAGGTAAGTGCACTTTTGAAAAAGGTTACAGGCTTTGAAATTGTTACCTATAATCGTAGGCTATTTCATTAAGGCCTGGCCTGTATGTGCTACCATTCCTGGCTTGCTAATTTTGTCTCCTGTTGACTTCTCTGCGTCCACATGTTGATCTACATGTGGGAGGGAGGAATGTGGGTTTGGCGCTCCTGATGTATGCTATTCACAATTAGTACCCCTTGCATCCCTTTCACTTACCGTATATACTCGAGTATAAGCCAACCCGAATATAAGCCGAGGCACCTAATTTTACCACAAAAAAATGGGAAAACTTATTGACTCCAGTACAAGCCTAGGGTGAGAAATGTGCAGCTACTGTAAGTGGAAAAGAACAACAATGCCCATTTGCAGCCTCACTGTGCCCATTTGCAGCCATAGGTCCCCCAAACTTCAAACTTAGTAGTTTGGGGTTCCTAGGTGCCCCCTAGCTGCCCCTAGGGTCCCGAAATGACATTGCTGTAGATGGACACAGTTGACCGAATTTGGGGCCCTGTATCTCGGGGCCACTTGGTGCTAGGAACCCCAAATATGGATATGTTGTAGTGTTGGTTCCACTGGGCTCCTAGCACCAAGTGGCCCCGAGATACGGGGCCCCAAAGTCAGGTCGGAAAATGTCAAGCACTTTTCTGCAGCAGAGTGACCTTTTCCGAACCGAATTTGGGGCCCCGTATCTCGGGGCCACTTGGTGCTAGGAACCCCAAATTGCGAGATACGGTGCCCCAGTCTGGTCGGAAAATGTCATTCTCTGCTGCAGAAAAGTGCTTGACTCAAGTATAAGCCGAGGGCGCACTTTCAGCACAAAAAAATGTGCTGAAAAACTCGGATTATACTCGAGTATATACGGTACTTAACAAGGTTAGGTGATGCAGGTATATAATAATTAAAGAACTAGTATCTCCATATTTGAATTGGGGACTGGGGTAAAGGGTATCAACGTCACCAGGAGCCATGGTCAAAGATATATTGCATGCAGGACAGTCCTACTAGAAACCTTTTTAGCTGTAAAATGTTGCATGATGCAATTTTGTTAAATCATTGTAAAATCTGTAACCTCTTCAGGAGCACACTTATCCTTTAAGAGCATTCCCCGTTAGAAAGTTGGGCTGATTAAAAAAAAAAAAAAAATACATTCTTCCAAAATGCCTTCAAAGTACTGTCTGGAAGACAAAAATGTATTCGCAGGATTTTATGCAAACTTTAAATTTTAAATGTGTATACCTTACCTTAGTTTGCCTATCCGGTTCTATTAATATGTTATTTAGGTAAGCAGACAACAAGAGAACATCTGCACATTTCTTCCAGCATAGTAGATGTTCTTGTTGTCTCTGTGTAACCTTTGCCCCATTTATTGCTTGGGCTCCTTGCATTCTCATTTTCATGCAGCTTACGCAATGTATGTAACTTCACCTTCCCTCCTGCAGAGTTTCACATTTACCAATCCTAGCTTGTAGTCAGAAGAGAAAGTCAGGGTGAGCACAGTAATATGTCACACATATCGGTGCCAAGGCAGACTAAATGGTACTGAATAAGGGTACTGAATCAGGTCTGAACAAATCTCACCCACAATGAGGAGCTAGCTTGAAAAACGTAAAAGCCAGCACTACGCAACCTACATATGACTATATAGATACGTAGTTGGGCAACAGATAAAGGGAAAACATACAGTATGTTCTGTCAGTTTTGCGCAGAATTAACTTTAACCATTAAAGGGTACCTTTTTGTTTTTTGTTTTTTTATTATTATTTATTTATTTTTCCACGAAAAGGACCCCACTGCACATGGAGGTTGTGATACCCAGTGCTGCCTGTGTTGCAGACCATACACCACAATACAAAGCCCCAGAGTGAATATCCATCATAATGATCGAAATGGAAAGCTCTGAGTGACCGCGCTGATTAGTTAGAAGCGCTTCTTCATTATGGAACACCTTATCTAAATATTAAGCCTTAAATGCATTTCTCATTGGTCAGCACAGCCACATTAATATGCTGACCAATGAGCTCTTGCCATTGCAAGCATTATGACTAACTGCTACAATGGCAGCATGGGGCATCGGTGCCACTATGTGCAGTGCGCTCTGAATGGCTAGCCAGGATATTTGGAGTTCGTTCAGCTTTTCATTCTTGTGAAAACTTTAAATTGGCAATAAAATTTATGATAAACAATATCTTTACCACTAGAACACATTTATGAAGAAATAATATAGACAAACATAAAAAATACATAGAGCTGGCAGAGGAATCCCCCCCCCCCCCCCCAAGTAGTACCAGAGAACAGTATACAGAACTAGGAGTCCTAGTACAGTATATAAAGTGGGGGAACAGAAGAGCATATAAAGTTAAAGTGGTTGTTAGGACACAAGGTTTTTTTTCCTTCATGCATTTTATGCATGAAGGTAAAAACCCTTCTGTGTGCAGCAGCCCCCAGCCCCCCTAATACTTATGAGTCCCCTCTCAATCCAGCGATGTCCACGAGAACCTGGCTCTCTGGGGACTAGCACTCCTGATTGGCTCACTGTCTGTGGTTGACAGCTGGCAAAAGCCAATCGGGAGATGTAGCGGAGGGAGCCAAGCCCGCGGCTCAGTGTGTGAATGGACACACAGAGCCGCGGCTTAGGAGCACATCTACTTGTGTGCCCCAGCGCAAGATGCTTGCTGTGGGGGCACCCATCAGGAGGGAGGGGCCAGGTGCGCGGCTTCAGACACGGGAAGAGGAGGCTCCGGACTGCTCCATTGCAAAACCACTGCACAAAGCAGATAAGTAAACCATGGTTTGTTATTTTAATGTAAAAAAGAAAACCAAGGGTCTAGTAACACTTTAAGGGGGGGGGGGGGGGTGACATCCCACAAATTACATCAGATAATAGTGTATAGAGCTGGGGGAGGCGTGATACCCCACCAGTGATGTTGTAGAACAGTACATAGAGGAGGAGGGGAAAGGGTCATGCTGCTATTTGCATCACATGGTATTACAGAGTTTGGTAAAGGTGGCATGCTACCGGTGACATCATAGAACAATATAGTTGGGGAAGGGGTATCGCACTGCCACTGACGTCATATGTCGGTGTATAAAACTGGTGAGGCATGTCGTATCTCTAGTGATGTCACAGGCTGATGTATAAAGCTGGGATTGTGAGTTAGGGGCCATTAGAGTGCCAGGGGTTCTATTCAGCACCCCCTCAGAGCCCTATGTCACTTGGTACGGCTCTCGTTCTGCACTAACCCATAACAAAGCCAAATAGTGTCCCTGGGCCTGACCATGGAGCTTGCTACCCAGGGAACCCACCTCCCTCTTTTCTACCACCTCTGCGCACAGTGACATCATCCAGCCAGTAGAGAGGAGAAAGTCATGGACAGCCCTGGCATTTGTATTAAATTTTAGAGATTTGAAAAAAAAAAAAAAAAAAAAAAAAATTTTAGAGATTTTAGAAATTATCCACTAGAGGCAGAGTAAATGTACTCAATGATTCTTCATGTTTGCTGATCAACTCTTGAGATAAGCTTTCAGCCACACAAGGGGTGCATTGATTTCAGTGAGTCAGCCAACTAGGATTTGTATTGTTAGAAGCAGCAATAAAGAATAACCATTGCAGGGCTCAAAATTTCAAGTCCTGAGTTACTAGCCAGGCCTCAAGGGTTACTCGCCACCAGTTGCCTCACCCAACCCCTACCCTACCCCGCCCCTTATTCTGCCCCTAAACACGCCCTCCTAAACTATCTCCATGAAATGACACTTAATATTTATTTCCTTTACTTAATTCTACATAAAAAAATTTAACAACAACCACTTTATCAGTTCCCCTCTGCACAGCCTCACCTGTGCCCATCAATGCAGCCTTGTCAGTGCCCATCAATGCAGCGTGACCTGTGCCTATCGTTGCAGCCTCACTGTGCAGGCTACATTACAATTGCCTCCGCTCTGCTCACTGTCACACACAGCCCTGCCTCCTCCTGACCCCACGCCTGTGATAGACCGAATGCATCCCAGCATTGGACCCTCATTCTGTCTATCACAGGCGTGGGGTCATGAGAAGGCAGTGGTGTGTGTGACAGCGAGCAGAGCGGAGGCAATTGTAATGTAAGCATACTATACCGCTCTGTGATCCTGCGGCTCTCCTCTTCCTTCATGCTCTCTTCCCTGGGGCAATCGCTGGGAGAACGGCTCCCGATCAACCCCGCCCGCCGGCGGTGCTCACCCCACCCCGCTCCCAGGCAGCCCAGCTTCTCGCCAGTTCAGTTTTTCTACTTGCAAAATGTGAGTAGGCGAGTGGAAAATTTGAGGGCTGACCATTGTATATCACTGCAAAGCAGAAACCAGCACCTGTCTACATGCATTGAAAACCTTTACCTATAAACGTTAGCTGGGGCCACGTGCACTGCTCTATGAACTCTACAATTCTCATAGTCCATAATCCCTAGTCTATCTTGAGAATTCTTACATACAGTGGGACCATGGAGGACAAACGTAGCTGCCCTTTAACAGGAACAGGGATTTCCCCCTCACTTCCTGTTTTCTCTATCGGACAGGAAGCGAAGCTAAATCTCTGCAACGCGACACAGATGGCAAAAATGTACCGTACAGGGTTTTCTAACCCTCCTTTACTCCATCCAAGATAAAAAGAAAACACAATTTTGCCTATAATTTCTAGTTTAAGAATAAATATTTAAATGGATTTATTTTTTTCTAAACCAGGATTTAGTGCTACTTTTAAGAATGTTGGATAGAAAATGAAAGTAAGAGGCATGAATTTCATGCAGGTATTGCTGCAGCTGAAGAAAAATTCTGCATTGGCATTTCTGCATTTAATAAAATACCAGACAATTGAAGATGAAGCGCATAATGTGTAAATGCCAAATCAAAGGTAAAATGTGCAATAGTAACTGAAAGATGTGCTCGCTGCAAATACACTATACTCTTCCTATGAAAGTGAAATTGTATAACTGAACCTAAGGCTCATGAGAATATAAATCATTAACAAGATGACCTAGGTTATCTGAGGAGGCGGTTAACTCTTTAGCCCCTCATCATTTTATATTAAAAGATATCTATATTGTGGTAAGACGCCCGGGGTGTATGAATTTAAATCTTCTAAGATTCTGACATCATTTCCAGCCTATGTTGTTTTTTTTTTTTTTTTGTTTGTTTTTTTTTTAACACAGTGCTAATCTTTCTTCAATAATGGTGTCATGAATAATGGCATGGTGGGATTATGCTGGTCATACATGAGCTTATACTGCAAAGATTGGAGTTGTTTTAGGATGGCTCTCATTTGTATAATTAGCATGCTATTAAAATGTTGATCTGTAGCATTAATCAAAGAAATCCCAGAATGGTAGAAAATACTACTCTTATGAGACCCTGTGGTTGCTGAAATCTGTCTCTTGATTATAAAAAAATATTTAAAATCGTAGTAAAATTTTGCCACCCACCAGTCAAAACACAAAGAAACACACATGTGAAAGCCTTTGAGGAATAAATATGTGGGAGTGTCTAAAACAATGGGATGTTATACATATGAATCCAGATAAAATTCAGTTTTTAGTATTGTGAATTTTTTTGAAACTAGATGTACAAAATAAAATCAAGATTACGTAGAATCATGTTGGTAGGTAAAATAAATTTTGCCAATATATAGTGACCCTGGCATGGCTTCTGACTTTTAAAAAAAATTGTGCCTGCAAAATAAGCAAGGAATACTCCCACTGTCTGAGCTGCCAGAACACCCCTCAACCAGTGAATAGCTGGTTGTTTAGGAGCCAGAACCTGCCGCGTCCTTAACAACTAGTCACTCATGCTGACGAGCAGGGATTCCCATTGACAGCAGAATGTAAATAAGAGCCAACGGTACAAAAAAAATAAAAAAATAGGTGGGTCCGGTATGGATTTTAGGGGGGGAACCTCAAGAAAAAAATAAAAGTGAAAACAGGAGTGAGGTCCCCTCCTAAAATCCATACCAGACCCTTATCTGAGCATGTAGCCTGGCAGGCCAGGAAAGGTAAGTACGAGTGCGCCCCCTGGCAAAGCACCTTGTCCCTATGTCGATGAGAACAAAGTCTTCTCCACAATCCTGGCTCGGTGGCTGTGAGGGTGCACGGGGAGACTTATTGCAATTTGGAAGCCCCATTTTTACAAGGGAGCCCCAGATTCAACCCTTCCCATGTAAAGGAGTATGGAGTACATAGTACCTGAAAAAATAGAGGAAATAGGAGAAAAAGAGAAGATATCTCTATCTCGTCATTCCTACTTACAGGAGCGTTTTCAAGATGAATTAGCAAAGTCTGTTTCAATGTGTCAGTCAATAGCCTCTTCTCCTAGAGGATGTGTGTGTAGAGAATTGTATGTATTGTTTCAAGGCAGCATTCTCATACCATTATTAAGAATCAGTTTCTCATCCAAAATACTTGCAAGGTTGTTTATTCTCAGCAAAGTCAAGACATCATGGTTACAGCTTCAGAGATCAGGTCATCTTAGTAAAATATGGATGGTTAGGCCTCAGAAGGAGGAAGGGACATCTGATGCTACATTCTCCGAGTGTCGAGTTCCTCACCCTCTACACCTCCCCAACCTAGCTCTACCATTACCTCTCCCTCCATTCTTATTCTGTCTCATACTGTATTGTCAGCATTTCCCTGGTGACACCCAAATTTGGATATATACCCAACATGGTTTTAGTCTAAGGATAGATAGCACCCTCCACCCATAGGCCTGTGTCCTGACGTAGTTATGTCGGAAATAGAATTAACCTTTACAGTAAAACTGATTTTTGTATATGTCCTAATAACCTTCAAAACCTACCCCAAGTATTTTATATATATTTTTGTGTGTTTATCAGAAACCTATATCACTTAAAATATAATGAATTTACACTTTTAACAGTACCCCTACTTATTCACCCAAAAAAATTACATGTGTAAGTAAAACCGCACAGTTTTGGACAAGTCCCTTATCAAAAAAAACCTTAAAAATGTCCCCCGATTGTATATACATCATCAATTACAATGAATGCTGCCTACAGTGGTGTCTGAGGCCCCCTTTTTTTAAAGAGGGCTTCCAGATTCCGAAAAGTCATCCCTCACACAACCACCACACTAGGGATGTAGAGATTAGGTCCTTGTCCTTATCAACATGGGTACATGGTGTGTACGCTCATCTACACCCTTTCCTGGCCTGTTGTGTTGCATGCTCTAATAGGGGGTCTGGTTTTGGGGGGGACCTCATGTTTTCACTGTGTTCTCCCGGCAGGGACAGCTCCACACGCCCAACCCCCCACCCAGAGAACACAATAGCTCCGCGGGAGGGATTTTGTTGATGGGAGAATCTCATAATCTATGGCTGGCCTTCATTGACCATACAGTTGCTACCCCCAGAGTGCAGCAAGGCAGGTGAGGCACTTATTTCAGCAATAAAAGTCAATATAACAATACGATACAACTATAACTTTTCTTCCTCCAACCTGACAATGACACTGCTGTCCAGTTTCAGGCTTGGGGTGCAGAGTCTCTGCCGATTTAATAACTCGGCACTCACTTACTGTGTGTCTATGAGTAGAGCGTGATCTAGACCAGTGGTTCTCAACCCTGTCCTCAAGTATCCCCAACAGGCCATGTTTGCAGGTTTTCCTTTATCTTGCACAGGTGCTTTAAATCCGAGTCAATGGCTTGGTATTTTGGACAGCTATTTTATCTAAGAGAAATTTCCAAAACGTGGCCTGTTTGGGGTACTTGAGGACGGGGTTGAGAACCACTGATCTAGACAAAGCAGAGGGATCTTCCTGGCTGTGCAGTGTGCTAGAGCTGTGTAAACCATAAAACTGGCAGGATACTACTGCAAACCACTTGGCAGGACAATTTACTAACCACGTTTTTCAAATGTATGTTTGTCTGGAGTTCTTCCTTTTATGCTGTGGAGGTCATTAATGGAAGTTGCCATATTAAAACGAAATCATAGCAATATCATGGCACTATGGTCAAGGTACCTTGATGCTGGATGCATTATACAGGGACTATTGAGCTAAAACGTGTTAATTGATTTCAACATCAGATGTTTGAAACAAAAAAAAAAGCGAAAAAAAGCAAGGATCAGAGGTCAGATCCCCAAAGGGAGATGTGTTAGGACTTTTGAAAGGCGGATGTTAGCGCTGTCACTTCTTGTACCTTTACATGGAGTCACTGAAGCAGAAACTGACACTCTCTGTAGAGGAGACTATAAAAATGATCTGGCTAAAAGCAAGGAGGATTTCCCCAGTGACTGAGCAAGGACATTCAATTCTGAGGATGCTACAATTTTAACCTGTTCATTACTGGACATTACTTGAGCCCCTGGTCACTTTAAAGAAGAAATAAACCACAAACCAAACATTTTATTATATTGCAGCTCATAACTTCTTAGATGTGTTGGCTGTATTTGTTTTTCTTTTTTAGGCTTTCTTTCTTCTATTTTTATCTAGTGATCCAGCCAGTAAGTCTTGCTCTATATGCAACTTGCTGTGGTGCTTATCAATGTGAATGACACACTAATGCGGCGTACACACGGTCGGAATTTCCGATGGAAACAGTCCGATGGGAGCTTTTCATCGGAATTTCGGACCGTGTTTATGCCAAACGGTCTTTTTCTGTCAGAATTTCCGCCGGACTTTGAATTGAGTACCTGTTCTCAATTTTTCCGACGGAAAACCTTTCTATCGGATTTTCCGATCGTGTGTATGCAATTCTGACATGCAAAATTCTGACGCATGCTCGGAAACAATTCGACGCATGCTCGGAAGCATTAAACTTCCCTTTTTATAGTGCTGTTGAACGTGTTTTATGCCGATGTGTAATTGACCGTCGGAATTTGGTGTGATCGTGTGTAGGCAACACAGCTTGAGCGGAATTCCGTCAGAAAAACCGTCAGAGTTTTTTACGACGAGAATTCCGATCGTGTGTACGTGGCATAATACATTGTGGAGTAGAGCCCAAAGCACCACAGCATACCGCAGTGCAAATACTGTGTGTTGTGGTGTGCTGTTTAATTGTACATTGTTTGTTTTTTGGGTTTTTTTTTGTAGGCTGTGATGCGTTTTTATTGAAAAAATACAAGGTTTTCTCTGAATAGTGGCAATGCCTTGCAAGCGAGCCTTCCCTGGCAGCCACTTGACACTAGACGCTAAGGACCGCAACTATCACTGTAGTGGTGCTGACTACTACGGGGATTGGCCAGATATGAGGCATGCATACTTACATTGGTCCATTCTAACTATGCTATAAAAATCATTCCTAAACTTCCACGTTAACGCATAATATTCCCCAATTACTGCAATGGTTTGCTTAGGTGTGAATCATCCCTGAAATGTTTTTGACATTTATGCCGCATACATGCGGTCGGACTTTCCGGGCAGAAAAAGTCAGATGGGAGCTTTTCATCAGATATTCCGTGTGTATGCCCCATCTTACTTTTTTCGTCTCAAATTCAGACGGACTTGAATAGAGAACATATTCAAAATTTTTCCGACTGAAAACATTTTGAGCGGAAAAAACGCTCTGTATGCTGTTCCGACGCACTAAAAATGACGCATGCTCTAAAGCAAGTATGAGACGGAATCGCTCGGTCTGGTAAAACTAGCGTTCGTAATGCAGATGGTACATTCCTCACACTGACATTTTTTAAATAGTTTAATGCAGCGCATTCTCTTCTTCTTTATAATGCTAGAAGAATGAAGTTGTTTTTCTGCTTATATTCACACAGTGTTCTGACCAAACTTATTTCTTTATTATTTCATGAATAATGTTTTTTATTTTTTTAAAGCCAGATCTCCATAATAATATTTAGCATTATTTTTCTGAAAAGCGCAAAACGTCTCTCACCAAACTTCTAAAGCCCCATACACACGGATTTTCCGATGGATTCTGTCCTATCGGACAATGTTGTCGGAAATTCCGACCGTGTGTAGGCACCATCGGACATTTTCCATCGGATTGTCCGACGGACAAAGTTCTATCTCCTGCTCTAAAAATTTTCCGACAACAAAGTCCGATCACACCAATTCCGATCGTGTGTACTGAATTCCGACGGACAAAGTGCCACGCATGCTCAGATCACATTACAAGACCAAAGCTATTGGCTACTAGCCTCTACGTAGTCCCGTCGTAGGCAACAAACGTCACCACGTTCAGAATGATCGGATTTTCCGACAACTTTGTCCGACCGTGTGTATGCAACACCAGTGTTGGACTAAATCCGTCGGACCAAATCCGATGGCTTTGGTGGTCGGATTTTCCGACCGTGTGTATGGGGCTTAACACGAGATAAACTCGAGATTAGCAAAAGGAGCCCAAAGGGTGGCGCAGTGGCTATTTAACTTCCTTTTTATAGGTCTGTCGTAGTGCTGTACGTCACCGCATTCTTGACGGTCGGAATTTGGTGTGACCGTGTGTATGCAAGACAGCTTGAGCGGAATTCCGTCAGAATTCCGTCAGAAAAACCTTCATAGTTTATTCCGACGAGAAAACCGTCGTGTTTACAGGACATTAAGCTACTTTTTTGTGTTGTCCCCTATAACCACAATTTTGTGGTCACACAGTTCCACACACCTCAAACACCACCTAGTGATTTATAATTTCAACCAGCTCCCGACCAGCCACCGCAGTTATACTGCGGCAGGTCGGCTCCCCTGCGTGAAGCGGCATACATGTACAGGGGTCCGTGCACTAGCTTTTGCGGTCTGGTGGACTCTGTGTCCGCGGGTCACCCACGATCGCAGTAAAGAGGCAGAACGGGACTCTGCCAGTGTAAACAAGGCTGATCCCTGTTCTGACGGGAGGAGCGAGAGATCAGCTGTTTATAGTGATCAGGAACAGCGATCTCTTACTTCTCCCAGTCAGTCTGTCCCCCATACAGTTAGAAACACCTCCCTAGGGAACACTTAACCCCTTGATCACCCCTAGACTTAACCCCTTCCCTGCCAGTGCCATTTATACAGTGATCAGTGCATTTTTATAGCACTGATCACTGTATTGGTGTCGCTGGTCACCAAAAAGTGTCACTTAGGGTCAGATTTGTCCGCCGCAATGTTGCAGTCCCGCTAAAAATTGCAGATTGCCACCATTACTAGTAAAAAAATTAGAAATCCCTAAATCTTTCCCTTTTTTTGTGAACGCTATAACTTTTGCGCAAACCAATCAATATACGCTTATTGCGATTTTGGTAAAATAAAATAATATGTAGCAGAATATATATTGGCCTAAACTGATGAATACATTTTGTGTGTGTGTGTGTGTGTGTGTGTGTGTAATAATGAAAAAAAAAAGATATATATATATATATATATATATATATATATTTTTTTTTTTTTTTGGGGATATGAATTTTAGCGGAAAGTAAAAAAAAAAATATTTTTTTTATAATTGTCACTCCTTCTTCTTTTTTTTTTTTTTTTCTTTGCGCAATAAATAAAAACTGTAGAGGAGATCAAATCCCACCAAAAGAAAGCTCTATTTGTGGGGAAAAAAAGGACTTTAAATTTGTTTGGGTGCAATGCCGCACCCCCATGCAATTGTCTGTCAGTTAAAGCGACGCAGTGCCGTATCGCAAAAAATGGCCTGGTCATTAAGGGGGTAAATCCTTCTGGGGCTGAAGTGGTTAATTAAAGTGGTTGTAAACCTCACACATGAAATATGAACAAAATGCATCCCTCTATAGTGTGTACTTGTCTCAATTAAGCGCACTGTGTCATTTCTGTCTGCTGCTTTATTCCTCTGCTATCAGCATGAATCGCTTCTAACAAGTTTTCCTGACACCAAGAAAAAAATGGTGACAGGGGAGGGATCTCCAGCTGATTGAAGGCCTCATCTCTGTTCCTGTGAGCTGTGTGAAAAGGGGGGGAGGGGGGTTTCTTCCCTCCAATTAGCTCTCGGAGCTCTCCTCCCTGAGCTCTGCAGAGATAACTTCAGCTTTCCGTACCTTTTTTTTCTGACAGCTCAGGCAAGCTTTATAAATTCTAGACTTTGAATAGCTGTAGGGTAAAGATGGCTGCAGATAAACAGGTACAACTTCTGTAGGAGCATTTGTTCCATTTCTTTGTATCACCTGAGACCAGTCACTTCACTGTGTGTGTGTGTGTATGTGTGTATATATGTGTGTGTATATATATGTATATATATATATATATATATGTATATATATATATATATATATATATATATATATATATATATATATATATATATATATATATATATATATATATATATATATATATATATAGGTTTACAACCACTTTAATATGTTTATTCTGCTGTGCTGAAATGTTAATTTCCCAGTGAAGATTTTAATAACAACAGATGTAATATACTGACCAAACAAGGGCAAACTGCCATTTCTCCTGAAATCGATGTCCTTGCCTCTGGCCTGTGTTGCATTTCCAAAAAATCCAGCCCTTTTTTCCCCTCTTAGATAGAAATTTTGTCTGTCCTCCATATCTAGACTCGTAGCTTTGTTCATAGCCCAATTTTTATCCCAATTTCTGACTTATTGCGACATATTGTGGAAATATTTCAGAAGATGGAATCAGGTGGACACAAACCTTTCCAGCTTTGTCTCCTGTCGTGTACAGATGGGAAATGGTGGTGTTGGACAAACTGCCTTCTTGGCAAATGATCTCATTGTGCATGCTGGCAATACTCCTGTTCCATCAAGGCTCCAACCTGTTGTATGACACAGCTTGAACCTGGGAAAAGAATTTCGGAGGGTACTGACAGCTGTTCTGCACTGGATGAGTCGCAGCACACCCACGGTTTGGCGAACGCACTGAGATGCTGTTGCCAGGATCATCCAATGCATATTTGTGAAACATGTTCAAAACATCTTTTGATTTACAAAATCATTTTATGTATACACCTGCATATCTTTTGTGTTTTTAATCTATTTTCATTG
Organism: Lithobates sylvaticus; assembly: GCA_028564925.1. Classification (NCBI taxonomy): domain Eukaryota; kingdom Metazoa; phylum Chordata; class Amphibia; order Anura; family Ranidae; genus Lithobates; species Lithobates sylvaticus. The sequence goes on along the minus strand of CM053026.1, from coordinate 202,375,805 downwards.
GTTTTATTCAAAAGGAGTATACTTTAGTTTTTAACAGTGGAAGAATGAGATTCCAGATATAGGCTTGATGGGAAACAATGAAAGGACCGGGTAAGCTTAACCATACATGGCTCAAATTTTTGCCAATTTTTGCTGAATCCGCCAAAAATCCTGCCATGGGTGACCCCCTTTAGCACCCCCAGGATCAACAAAAAGCATATTAAAAATTAGCCAAGTAGAAAATGAATCGGATGCAGTCATGACTTGGGTTTCAGAGATCATATTTTTTACACAACTATGACTATCTATGCTAAATCCTAGGACAGAGGTCTCCAAACTTTTAAAATAAAGGGCCAGTTTACTGCCCTTCATACTTCGGGGGGGGGGGGGGGGGGGGGGGGGGGGGAGAGACTGTGGTCAGTGGGAGTGGAACATGCCCTGGCATTGGTGGGAGTAAACCATGCCATAGGTTTGGTGGTCAGTGGAGTAAAAAAAAAAACAAAAAAAAATCATTGGTGTCAGTGGGAAGAATAGTGCCCCATAATTGGTGTCAGTGGGAGAATTGGTTCCCCCGTTTCTGATATAAGTGGGAGGAATAGTACCCCCATTGTTGGTGTCAGTAGGAGGAATAGTGTCCCGTCTTTGGGAGGAATAGTGCTCCAAGGGCCAGATAAAGGGAAGCAAAGAGTAATGCCGCGTACACACGATCAGAATTCCGGCCAGAAAAAGACAGATGAGAGCTTTTCATCGGAAAATGCGACCGTGTGTATGCTCCATCAGAATTTAGCTGTCCGAATTTCCGCCAGCCAAAAATTGATAGCATGTTCTCAATTTTCCAGACGGAAAAACTTTCTATTGGAAATTGCGATCGTGTTTATACAATTGCGACACGCCAAAAATCTACGAGACGGAAGCTATTGGCTACTGGCTATTGAACTTCCTTTTTCTAGTCTGTTGTACGTCACCGCGCTCTAAACGATCGGAATTTGGTGTGGCTGTGTGTAGGCAAGACAGCTTGAGCGGTATTCCGTTGGAATTCCGTCTGGAAAACCATCAGAGCTTTTTCCGATGAGAATTCCGATCGTGTGTACGCGGCATAACAGTTTGGAGACCTCTGTCCTAGGCGTACTGGTGGCCAGTGCCTGCCCAAATGCACAGTAGCTCCCCAAACCTAGAATAGGCAATGTGACAAACGAAAATTGGGAGTTTCTTTTTCGTGCTAAACCCTTGCCATTCTCCCGAACCATAACTAGCACCTGCACATTCCTATTGGCCAGTCAGGCTGTCACACTATTGACAATAACCAAAGAAATATAAACATAACATAACATAAAACTTAAACCAAACATAAACAGCTGGGAATCGGCCCAATGACTGAAAGCTTCAGAAGGTTGTGCAATCTCCTCTAGGTTCCTGCACTTCATACCTTTAACAACCCTCACCTCCATCACAGTGAGAGTCTTTTAAATATAAATAGGAAAAAGTAAAGGATGCTTCATAAATGTGTTATAAGATGAAAATGTGAACATATACTATAAACTTTTGTCAGCCCTAGTATAAAAACTTGGCAAACTTTTTTTCTATAGTTTTGTTTTAATGTTACTGCAAATTTACTATATATGTCCATAAAATTTCCCTGTACCCTGGGGAACTTTAAAATTAGGGGTTTTGCTTCAAATAACTTGGTTTGACCTGTATTGGGTATTGGATTGTGCCATGTTTTCCTCCCCTGGATACTCCCATGACACATGAAAGTCGTGTTTGTAATCTGAACAACTAAGGTGATTGCTTAGCAATTTGTCTAGCCAGGGTTGACAAGAATGTACAAAAGTTACAAAAAAAGCCTGTCTCTAGGATGAATGAAGGTATTATAGGTGAGGCTGAGGACACTCAGAAGGTTGATTATCTGTGCGTGTGGTACAATTCTGAATTTGGGGGACCCAGGCATATGCTGGAGTTGTTTTATAGCCCAAAAATAGGTCCAGGTAGCTAATGGTGTCTCCTATTACGAAATTACCTACGTACTATGTTTGTGTCATTGTAGTTGTGGACTATTCCATCATCCGATGAGGGTAGGCACTGGTAAGGACAGATCCCAGGTTGAGGCTATCGGAATCACCAGGTCTGGCAACAGCTGACAACAGTGAAACGAGTTGCGGAACTGAAAGACAAGATTGTGGTCTAGACGTGCACGTTGGTAGGACTGATGGCAAAAATGGATCATCTAAAACCAGACAGGGGTCTGGGTGGGCAGCTAACGGCAATCATGGTCAAAGTCAACGGTTATCAGATACTGGAACAGGAAATCCTGAGTGAGGTCACAGAACAGGAGCCTAGCAAACAGTCTTGGAGGGAGATACTTGGTCAAGCAGGAGCTGAGCGCTTCCATTTATAGAACTAGAGGTAAGAATTAACCAATGGGCATGAGAAACCTAAAACCACTAGATGGCATGGGTGCCCTCATGGGGAACACTCAAGGGCAGTTATAACATTCAGCCATTAGGGCACATCTGGGGAACGCTTGAGATTGACACCTGTGAATTCTAGGATAGGCTGCAGCAGGATTTGAATGAGACAGAACAGGATGGGGCAATAGGCAATGCCTGGCAGTTGCCCCATAATCATTGTATTTGAGTGAGAGTAGTGAGATAAGCCACACAACCTTTTGGCTGTGTTGTCGATGCAGCACAATTTAGTCTGCAAAACATGGGTATTGAACTTGACTTTATAATTTTATATCTGTTTGATGCCCCTAGTGCAATTCCATAGACTCATACCCTTTACAGCCTTTTTAGATGCAAGACAAATCTAGTGTGAATTACTGCAAGGCAATAATGCCAACGTAGCTTCCCTTCACACAGAGCGTGAAGTGCTAGTTAAAGCTAAATATTAGTGGTGAGCAAGGAGGACGTTACTCAATTACCAGGTCGAGCTTCTCAGTCACCATGGTGACCAGAATTTGTCTGACCTTGTACTACAAATCTAATAAGGTAGTGTTGAAATCAAAGAGGTTGCTGTCAAGGACTACCAGATCAGCGGAAATAGGTGAATACTGTTTTATAATAACTTGCTTAATATTGCTTTATTGAGTGGTTCAGTTTACTGAGTGGTAGAGTTAGCATCCATTTATTAAAGTAAATGTAAACCTTCACCTTGTTAAATAACCCATTCGGTTTAAAATATTAATAAAAGGCAAACATTTGTGTATATACATAACACCCCCCCTGTTCTGAGCTGCATAGAGAGCTAGGGGAGGAGAAAATGCTGTGCACTGGGCTCGCCAGTGAAAGGCTGTGCGGGGGGTGTCAGGGCAAGTCTGGTCGTTAGAGGAGAGCAGGCCAAGTTCCCTTCACAGCTAGAGAATTGACCACACTGTGCTCTCATGAATAGTGTGGTCAGTTTTTAAAGCGGAGTTCCACCCAAGAGTGGAACTTCCGCTCATTTGTCTCCTCTCCCCCTCCAGTACCACCATTGGCACCTTACACGGGGGAGGGGGGTACAGGATACCTGTCTTTGACAGGTATCCTGTTCCCACTTCTGGGAGTCTGGACCACGGCCCGTGACATTACCGCAGGGCTCCCACCTCCTCTCTCCTCCTCTCCCTGTTGCTGGGCCAGTAGGAGAGAGGAACGGGGCCTCGCGCATGCGCAGTAGGGTTCCCGGCGTGAAGCCGTAAGGCTACACTGCCGGGTACCCTTAGCCACAATGGTGGCGGCAGCACCTGACAGCTGATATAAACATCAGCTGCGTTGCCGACATCGCTGGACTCCAGGACAGGTAAGCGTCCTATTGTTAAAAACCAGCAGCTGCAGTATGTTTTATTTTTTTTTGGGCGGAACACCGCTTTAAAATAGGAAAGGCAGGCAGGAACCAGCGATTTCACACAAAGGAAGCAATACAGAGAAAACGGGAGACTTTTCATACAAGTACATGGTACAGCAGGCACATATCAGAAATATTAAATGAAACGCGTTTCACACATAGGGCAGCCCATTGAAGTAAATGAGCTGCCCTATGTGCGTTTGTTGCCAAAAAGAAACTCCTGCTCTTTTTTGGGTGACCATTACGGTTTTCTGATAAAAGTGATCCCAGTGGCAGATTTGTCACAGAATCACTTTAAGGGTCCTTTCACACGGGGCGGATCCGTATTGATCCGCCCCGTGAAGATCCGTTGCTCAGCGGGGATCACACAGCTGTTCCCCGCTGAGCCGACTGATGACAGGGCGGTCCCAGCACAGTGTGCAGGGACCGCCCTGTCAGTTCTCCGCTCTCTTCTATGGAGGATCGGATGAGCACGGACCGTCTGTCCGTGTTCATCCGATCCGCTCTGCAGACGGATGAAAAAATAGGATTTTCCTCCGTCTGCAGGACCGGACAATTGCGGAGGCGGACAATAGCGGGTGTCAGCGGATGCTCATCCGCTGCCCCATAGACATGCATGTATGTCCGTTTTTCATCCAAAAACGGATGGATGAAAAACGGACATACGGTCCGCATGTGTGAAAGGGGCCTTAGAAGCAGCAGTAGAGGTGCCCCGGTGGTTCCCGGGCTAACTTTTTACCGACCACAGTTAATGTCTCTGAGCCAGGGAGCCATCTGGCGTTGGCAAGGTTTTTGCATAGTGATAAGTGATGGCAAGATGGCCACTGCTCATCTCTATGCCCTTGGAGGACCGGAGCGATGTCAACGTCACTTCTGGTGCTTGAAGCATGTAACATGTGGTGTTGTTTTTTTTTTTTTTTCTTAAAGCAAAGGGTAAATTTATTTATTTTTTGATCTTTTGCTTTTAAGGCCTCGTGCACACTGGACGTTATAAAAAATCTGAGTGACAGCAATAATTCTTGGACTAGACTTCCTCTGTAACTCTAATGCCGGGTACACACGACCGGACTTTCCGGCAGACTAGGTCCGACGGTCTTCCCAACGGACTTTCGGCGGAGTTCCGACGGCCTTTCCAAACGAACGGACTTGGCCACACACGAACGGACTAAGTCCATTCGAAGGTCCGTTTGTTTTGAACGTGATGACATAAACAGGACTAAAAAAGGAAGTTCAATATCTTCCTTTGCGTCGTATTTGGTCCGTCGGACCAGCATACAGGCGAACGGTTTTCCCGATAGGAATTGAGTCCATCAGATAGATTTGAAACATGTTCTATTTCTAAGTCCGTCGGATTTTTTAAACAAAAAACGATCGGATTAGCCCACACACGATCGGATTGTCCGACGGACAATTTCAACGACCGCCAATTTATTCTCTAGGGTCTCTATTTTAAGTAATTGTTTAGCAAAAAATACTGATTTAAACGTAAACAACAAATGTCAGAAAAAGGCTGGGTCCTTAAGTGGCTAAAGTCCTTCTTTTTTTAATTTTTTTTATTTTTTTATTATAATTAAACTTTTTAAAAATAATAAACATGTTCTACTTACCTGCTCTGTGCAGTGGTCTTGCACAGAGCAGCTCAGATCCTTCTCTTCTCAGGTCTCTCATTGATTCTCCTGGCCCCTCCCTCCTCCCGAGTGCCCCCACAGCAAGCAGCTTGCTATGGGGGGACCCCAGCTGCTGCTCTGTGTATCCATTCAGACACAAAGCCATGGCTCAGCCCCACCATCTCTGTCTCCTCATTGGCTCATAGCCTTTGACAGCAACGGGAGCCAATGGCACCCACTGCTGTCTCTCCCAATCAAGAGGGAGAGTCCCAGGCAGCCGAGGTTCTTGTACAACATCACTGGATTAGAGCGGGATCAGGTAAGGTGGAGGCTGCTGCACAAAGGTTTTATGCATTAAGATAAAACTTCTGCCTTTTAGAACCACTTTAAGTCTGGTACACACAACTCAGCTGACTGAACAGAAAAAAAAAAACTGAGGCGCTCAGGAGGAGCTTTCTGTACTAACTATGGATTGTTAGTACAGTGATCTCACTGCTGAGCTATTGTGTTCTAATAGGGAGGCTGCACCCCCCCCCCCGATCAGAACACACGTGCTGATTGGATGTCTATTGTATGTTGGTTTTCCAGCATGCCCGTTTGACAGCTAGTCGCCCGGCTGACACATGGGCTGAATGTTGTCTCGTTTCTGTTGAACTGCCCAATATTCGGCCTGTGTGTGCCAGGCTTTAGGAAGAGGTGTTTGGAATTAAAACTGGAGTGGATGCACAATGCACTATTTACATTTTATTGTTGCCTGGAGTTCAGCAAAAAAAAAAAAAACTTTAAACTTATGTTTAAATAAGCATAAAGAAATATATATTTCCTATTTATGGAAGGTTTAAATGGTAGGATACATTGGAGAGTAGCTTACAGCCTGGATTGTAGAGTTGATATTCATTATATTTGACTTGCGAAATCAAGTTTCTTCGCGGTGCTAAGGGATTTCCAATGTTCAATCCCTCGAGAGAGCTGCGTCTCACGGTTGCTGACTTTTTTGCGTTTCATTGATGTTGCCCTCGCATGCAATTTGGTTGAATTGGTGGTGTATGTGAATGCCTTGTCTCAGTAAGTTGAACATTGGAGTATTTATTTATCTATTTTTCAATCGGTCAAGTCATGCATTCTATCTGTTTGATTCACACGCATTAAGGACTCAGCAGGAAATATCAAACATTTTAAATATTAGATGATATGGGATAGATAGTAAAGTTATTACTTTTTCCCAGGACTTGGAAACCTTGATATGTATTTCAGGACAAGGATAATCACAGACACCACATAGTGATCCAAAGTGCCAGAAGTATTGCGCTGCAGGTACATTTTAGCATGAGCAAGACTAGGATTTGAAAGCTAAACTGTATCAATTCAGACTATCCTTGGAGGTAACTTGTTTTTATAGTGCACGACTATTATCAGTGTCCTGATTATCAATGCAGCCTCATCAGTGCTGCCCACCAGTGCAGCCTCATCAGTGCCCACCAGTGCAGCCTCATCAGCGCGCATCAGTGAAGGGGAAAATGTACCTGTTTGCAAACTTTTATAACAAATTATGAAAAAAAATTTTTCCCCCAAAATGTTTAGTCTTCTTCTTCTTTTTTTAGTTTAGAAAAAAAAAATACCTCAGTGGTGATTAACCACTTCAGCCCCGGACCAATTGGCAGCCAAAGGACCAGGCCCCTTTTTGCGATTCGGCACTGAGTTGCTTTAACTGACAATTGCGCGGTCGTGCGACGTGGCTCCAAAACAAAATTGGCGTCCTTTTTTCCCCACAAATAGAGCTTTCTTTTGGTGGTATTTGATCGCCCCTGCGGTTTTTATTTTTTGCGCTATAAACAAAAATAGAGCGACAATTTTGAAAAAAAAAAATGCAATATTTTTTTTTTGCTATAATAAATATCCCCAAAAAAAATATATAAAAAAACATTTTTTTTTCCTCAGTTTCGGCTGATACGTATTCCCGACCGGGTTGCGAGCGCGCCGATGGCGGCGCGCACGCGACCCACGGGCAGGCATTTTTACATATTTTTGGTAAATACCACTAAAAGAAAGTTCTGACAATTTGCATAAAAAAAAAAGCAATTAGCGATTGATTGGTTTGCGCAAAAGTTATAGCGTTTACAAAATAGGGGAGTGTGAACCGGCCCTAAGGCCTCATGCATATACAGTATATCATTTTTATTAATAAATTTTTTTTTTACTAGTAATACAGCCGCATATTTTTATTAATATTTTTTTTGCTAGTAATGGCGGCGATCAGCGATTTTTGTGCATTTGTTTCCTTTGTGTCAGTGTTTGCTTAGGATTTAGCATAGATATGAAAGATAACAGAAGTTCCTCCTGCACAATGCGCCCTTCTTGTTCTTCTAACAGCTTGTTAGCAGCAAGCGAAAGGTGAGATGATCCATGGCTCAACTCAGAGAATCCCTTTCTTTCCTGTCCTTCATCAAAATACCTTTCATACTGAAATACCTGTTCACACTGTGCTAGCCTAAACAGCCCGTGTGTGTATGTGTGTGTGTGTGTATAGCTGAGAAAACAAACACTGTGAGACATTTATATACCCATAAAGTGTTGTTTTGATTGGATGTTTGGAGTATTTTTTTTCTTATTATGTTCTGTCCATCATAAATTCTGCTGCCAGCCTCCATATTACCATCCACTCGGTGTCTGCTACCCCTCTCTGCCAATCCCTCCACTGGATTCTGCTTATTCAACAAATTCAATTAAAACTACTAACAACGTACAAAGCCATCCACAACTCGACCCCCAACTACATCACCAACCTAGTCTTAAAATACCAACCAAATTGTTCTCTTCATTCCTCCTATGACCTCCTGCTCTCTAGCTCCCTCGTCGCCTCCTCTCATGCTCACCTTCAGGACTTTTCCGAGCCTGTTCTATGTTGTGGAACTCCCTACCCCAATCTGTCTGACTATCTCCTACTCTGTCCACTTTTAGAGGATCCCTGAAAACCCTTCTCTTCAGAGAAACCTATCCTGCCCCCACCTAACGTACTTTTTATTTTTTCCTCAGCTCACCCCACACAGTTATTACCTTTTTTGTATCACTTGACCCTTCCTCTTAGGCCGCATTCACACCTGGGTGTTTTTGTAGCTTGAAGCCTGAAGCTACAAAACGCTGGAGGGGAAAAAAATCTATTATGCTCCATGGAGATGGTTCACATCTCCACTCCACTCCAAAATACCTGAAGCCAGAAGCTCAAAAACGCCTGAAGCTCAAACAAGTTCTGGAACTTTTTTTTAGACAGATTTAGGCTTTTCTTCTTTTTACATTGGTGACCTTTTGCCCTGCACAAAATTGCGGCCAAACGCTGTAAAAAACGATGCAAAATCGTGGTAAAAAACTCTGCACAATCGTGGTAAAATCGTGCGATTTTCTACCAGAAAAGTTAAGCTCAGGTGTGAATGGGGCCCTAGATTGTAAGCTGTAACAAACGGCCCTCTGATTCCTCCTGTATTGAATTGTATTGTAACTGTACTGTCTGCCCTCATGTTGTAAAGTGCTGCATAAACTGTTGGCACAATATAAATCCAGTATAATAATAATAATAATAATGTTAAAGCGGACCTGGATTCTGCTCTAAGGATTATTACATAGGTCTGTTTTTCCTCCATCACAAGATGAAACAGACATAGATGTGACAATTGATTCACTTCTGATCTGAATCAGGTTAGGTTAGGATCCCCTGCTGAGATGGAACTGAGGGCACCCCTGTTAAAGGGGTCTTAAGCTGGCCATAGACCGATAGAAATTTTTAATGAAAATTCTTGGTAAAAATGGTACGAACATTCTCGGAACATTTCAATGTCGTTCGAAAGATTTTGTTTTTTCTTTTAACATTTTCTATTGGAATGAATGGACTTTCGTTCTTTCGAGAAAAACGTATCACCCTGCTTCTTTGAATTTTCTCTTTGGTCAAAAACGAATGCTGATTTGACCCACTAATGATTTGGAAAAACAAATGAACTTTCTTAGAGCATTCTTTTCCTAAGACTTTTTGGCTAAAACTCTAGCCATCAATGGCCAGCTTTTGAGGGAACCTGTTGGAATGGATACAATGGAGCTAGCTGACTTGATGTAAGGCTGGATTCACACCTATGCATTTTTGGTGCTTTTTGCATTTTGCAGATTTGCACTAAAGTCGATTTAACATGGTTTCCTATGGAACTCGTTCTGTAGTGCAGAAAGCACTAAAAATGCATAGCTGTGAATCCAGCCTTAAAGTGGTTGTAAAGCCTAAATATTTTTTACCTTAAAGTGAATTTTTGGTTGAATTTGGACCTGAAACGGACCATAAGATGCACAGGACTCCTGTGCAATTCGCACCGGAGCCGCTCTGGAGATGTGCGCACCGGCTCAATGAAGAGCCGGTCAGACTCTCCTGAAATGCAAATTGGAGGCAGAGAAACCTGCCTCCAATTCGCACTGGTGTGAACCCAGCCTTAAAGTGGAGGGCCACCCTAAAAAAAGAAATAGCATAAAAATGCCACTTCCTACACCGCGGTGATGTTCAGTCTCCTCTTCCTTGCGGTGTCTTCTGGGGAAGGTGGCGTGGTGTGTTCTGGGAACTGTGTGTGTCCCAGAACACAGCCGGCCATTCAAAAAGTGCTGCGCGACTCACGCATGTGCAGTAGGAAACGGGCAGTGACGTTCCACTGCCTATTTTCCTTACTTAGAATGGCGGCACCGGGACCCGATGTGATGGACGAATCGGCCGTGGGTGGACGACATCGCGGGCACCCTGGACAAGTAAGTGTGCTTATTAAAAGTCAGCAGCTACAGTGTTTGTAGCTGCTGACTTTTACATTTTTTTTTTTGCAGCTGAACCCTCCCTTTAATATTAGGTCTCTTACCTGTCCAAGAATCCAGCGTTGTCCTCACCTGAGTTGATTTTTCAATTGGCTCTCGGGTGCTTCCACTGCCATCTTGGCTAAGGGAAACTGGCAGTTAATCCTTGGGAGGGGGCAGATAAGCGGAGCTTCCCTTTTTGGATGTAGCTTTCCTGCATTAAAGTATAACTAAGGGCAAAACTTTTTTTTTTTTTTTTTGATAGAGAGCAAGGGATTAGAGCACCTGTTAGTTTGTATTGCTGTATGTGCTCCTGTTCTGGAGATTCACCCTCTTTATTTGTCTTGTTTACCATTATCATTGAAAGTAAAAGAAAATCACATATTTTGTGTTGTGCCCAGAAAAGTAACAGAGGGGAGACCCTTCCAATTGAAATACTAGTTCTGGTCACCTGTGGGCCATGCAGGGGTTTGCACTATCAATACGACAAAACAATATTTATGGGCCGTCTAGCACCCATCCCAGTACTGGAACACAAACGCTGTACCTCTTCCAGCTATTTCTTTCTTTCCTTTACAGCTCCCAGCTGTTCCGTCTCTCATAGACTCTCTCTCTGACTAAGGCCTCTGGCTTGGGGCACCTCTGACCTCTGGGTGAGACTTTGCCTCTGGGATATATATATATATATATATATATATATATATATATATATATATATAATATATATATATATATATAATATAATATAATATTATATAATTTTATATATTTTTTTAAATCGCGTTTACCTCCAGGGCTGTCTTCTTTACATAGTAAAAAATATGCAGGTGCGGTGTCCTGACAGTGCACTGGCTACATTGTTTTTTTCTAGGCAATGATTCTACAAATAGTGAAATGAGATCTATGGCCCCTTTCACACTACCACGACTTCCCCGCGATTTTGCCGTGATTTCAGGGAGACCTGAAGTCTATGGACCTCAACTTACATCAAAGTTGGACCTTGCAGTCCCAAATCGTAGGACAAGTCATACAAGTGTGAAAGGGGTCTATGATGGAGTTCCTGTAACCTTACAATGTAGGGAAGACAGAGAAGGTGCTTGGAAACGATTATGTTTATTTTTTGTGTTTTACATGCATTTACATATATATCGGTTTACATGTGTTGAGGTCATTCACACAAACTTTTCCCTAGCATCATACGTTTGCATACGTTTACATGTGTTCAGAGTATCTAATAATGGATTCACAGTATTCAATTTTGTCTAAATACTATACCGAGTGCACCTGAATACAAGTAAATGCTCAGTGTGCATTATGTGTTTTGAAATCATTACATTATTATTATTATTATTATTATTATTATTATTATTATTATTATTATACAGGATTTATATAGAGCCAACAGTTTACGCAGCACTTTATAATGTAAAAGAGAGACAATACACTTACAATACAATAAAATACAAGAGGGTTAGGAGGGCCCCGTTCAGAAGAGCTTACAATCTAATAGGGTCAGGCAAATGGTACAAAAGGTTGTAACTATGGGAAATTGGCTGATGGAAGTGATAGGATATTGGTTGGAAGTATGATACGCTTCCCTGAAGAGATGAGTTTTCAGGGATCGCCTGAAGGCTGCCAGAGTAGGAGATAGCCGGACAGATCGAAGTAGAGAGTTCCATAGGATGGGAAAGGCCCTAGAGAAGTCCTGGAGATGAGCATGGGAGGAGGAGACCAGGGAGCTTGAGAGCAGAAGGTTTGAGAGGAGCAGAGAGGAGGGTTTGGGTGATTATTGGAGATAACATTGGTGATGTAGCTTGGGGCAGAATTGTGAATGTTGTAGTTAATATTTTGAATTTAATTCGCTGGGGGATGGGAAGCCAGTGTAGGGATTGGCAGAGAGGAGTGGCAGACACTGAGCGGTCTGGCAGCAGCATTCATGATGGACTGAAGAGGGGATATACTATGGAGAGGTAGACCTATGAGGAGGGAGTTGCAATAACAAGGGAGTAGCTTGGTGGTTTTATTAGGTAAAACAGGGCGAGTTTTAGAGATGTTACGGAGGTGAAGTCTACAAGCTTTTGACATCGATTTGGATTTGGGGCTGGAAGGACAGGTCAGAGTCTAGGATTAGACCTAGTACCCTGTCATGAAGGGAGGGATTGATGGTTGCATTATTGACCTTGATGGGAAAGTCGTGCAGGGGGGAATATTATCAGCTTGGTTTTAGAGAGATTTAGCTTAAGGAAGTAGTGTGACATCCATGCTGATATGTCAATTAGTAGGTTAGTAATACGAGAGGAGACTGAAGAAGTGAGGTGAGGAGTAGAGAGATTTGTGTGTTATCGGCGTAGAGAGGGTATTGAAAGCCAGGGGAGGTTATCAAGTGACCAAGGAAGAAGGTGTAGATAGAAAAGGGATCCAAGAACAGAGCATTGGGGTACCTCTACAGAAAGAAGAAATAGAGAGGAGGAGACAGATTTGTAGGTAACACAGAAGGAGCGATGTGATAGGTAGGAGAAAACCAGGATAGAGCAAAATCTTGGAGGCCAAGGGAACTGATTTTGAGAAGGAGGGGCTGGTCAGCAGTATCAAAGGCTGCAGAGAGGTCAAGTAGTAGGAGTATGGAGTAGTGGCCATTGGTTTTAGCAGTTAGAAAATCGTTAGTGAGTTTTAGTAAGGCAGTTTCTGCGGCAAGCCAAAGCCAGACTGTGGGGGTCAAGCAGGTTATTTTCAATGAGGTAGGAGCTAAGACGGTTGTAGACTAAGCGTTCTAGAAGTTTAGAGGTGAATAGGAGCAAAGAGATGGGTCTTAAAATATTCAGGTTGGTGGGGTACAGTGAGGGCATTTTTAAGTATGGGACTGATATGTGCATGGTTTAGAGGGGAGAGGAAGGTGCCAGTAGAGAGGGAGAGATTAAAGATATGAGTGAGAGAGCATAGGCTAGAATAGGGGGGTGACTGCAGTAGTTGCGAGGGAACAGGATCAAGGGGACAATTGGTTAGGTGGGCATCTGAGAAAAGTTTTGTAACCTCTGTTTCAGAAAGTGGGGAGTGGGGAAGATGTATATACAGTGGCGGTGTCCTCACGTTTTGCATCAATCTTGTCTTTGAAGTGATTGGCAATCTCTTGGGCAGTTGGGGGACAAAGCAGAGTTGAAGGTAGAGAAGAGCTGATAGGGACTGGATGACAAGGTATTAATAAGAGAGACAAGGTAGGTTTGTTTGGCAGCATGGGGGCAGGAATTGCATGTAATTGTACATGCATTTATATGCTTTCAGAAATCTCCTCTGTTTGTTTATAAATGTTTATAGTCATGTGTGTGGGTCATTGCCTGTGTTAATGAGGCCTTGAACTCCAAGAATGAGATTCATTGAGCCCTGGTTCACACTGGAGTGTTTTGACGTGCGATTTGACATGTCAAATCGCATGTCAAATCGGCGGCAATCGCCGTCAATGGCGCTGCCCTAAGTGGTGCGATGCCGCACCGATTTCAAAATGTAGTTTCTGTACCACTTTTTGCGATTTCGGGCTGCGATTTACATTGGCATCTGTGCAGAAACCTGCTCAGATGTCTCTGAAATGGCGGCCGAAATTGGGACTGACATGCAGGAGTGAAATCGTGAAAAGTTCAGCTGAACTCGCACGGCTTCATTCCTGCAGCTCAGTGTGAACCTGGGCTTAAACACTGACTTTGGACCAGCCTGGCTCAAACTGATTATCCAAATGCCACATCTGTTTTGCCGATTGTGAATCTGTAATTTATTAGCCTAGGCTACATACTGTAGGCTCTGTCCTCTTTCAGCATGTGCTCCAGCGACTTGCCCTCTGTGTACTAACTAATGAGCGCCACTTGCTCCGTACCTCCACCACTTAGGAGAAGTCTTATTTTTTTTCAAAATAATACCAGGCTTTCTCTAATAGGACGAGGCAGAGATCCTGATGTCATGAGATCATGATGTCATCTGCCTACCTCTTCACCTTGGCTGGAGGTCTTATATTCTGCAAAGCATTCCAGAGAGCAGTAATGTGCAATTGTAAGTCACCTGTAAAACACAATGAGGGGGAATTTGTCAAAACTGGAGTAGCCAGAATCTGGAGCAGTTGTGCATGGCAACCAATCAGTATCAGTATCTAGCTTTCATTTTCCAAACGTAACTGAACAACCTCTGGTTACTATGCACAGCTGCTCCATATTCTGTCTGCTCCAGTTTTGATGAATGCCCCCCCAATGTGATTTACAACTTCCTGTTGTCGGATCAGTTTAAGATGAATTCTGATTGGTTGCTATTAGTGTTGGAAGTTTGTGTATTGCTCTTTGCTTTCTTGAATTTAAATTCTTGAATTTACAAACCTGTGCGGATAGTCTGTTTTTATACTCAGAAATTAGAAGACTTGGCAGAAGTCCAAAGACAGGGCATATGAGGACTCTCTAATACCACAAATGTTTCTAAACTACTCAAACCTGTTTGGAGGAATAACTTGGTAAACCTCTGTCTTACTTGTGAAATAACTGAGACATGTGCAAATGTTATGATCTTTGTAATAATGATAGAAAATGTCCAAGTTACTGCTTTATGTTGTAAAGATCAGAAATATGTGGTATACATGTCAGGCAAACAGTCTAGTGGGATCTACTTCTGTTATGTCGGATATTCATAATCCAAGTCATCAGTTTTTTCAAAAGCATGCTTTTTTTATTTATTTTTTTGAAAATATAGCTTAAGAAGTCTTAAAGTGGAACTTTACCCATTAAAACTTGATAAAATTAGCAAGAAATACAGTGGTGTGAAAAAGTGTTTGCCCCCTTCCTCATTTCCTGTTCCTTTGCATGTTTGTCACACTTAAGTGTTTCGGAACATCAAACCAATTTAAACAATAGTCAAGGACAACACAAGTAAACACAAAATGCAATTTGTAAATGAAGGTGTTTATTATTAAAGGTGAAAAAAAAATCCAAACCATCATGGCCCTGTGTGAAAAAGTGATTGCCCCCCTTGTTAAAACATACTATAACTGTGGTTGTCCACACCTGAGTTCAATTACTCTAGCCACACCCAGGCCTGATTATTGCCACACCTGTTCACAATCAAGGCATCACTTAAATAGGAGCTTCTTGACACAGTAAGGTCCACCAGAAGATCCTTAAAAGCTACACATCATGCCGAGACCCAAAGAAATTCAGGAACAATTAAGAAAGTAATTGAGATCTATCAGTCTGGAAAGGGTTATAAAGCCATTTCCAAAGCTTTGGGAATCCAGCGAACCACAGTGAGAGCCATTATCCACAAATGGCGAAGACATGGAACAGTGGTGAACCTTCCCAGGAGTGGACCGGCCGCCCAAAATTACCCCAAGAGCGCAGCGACGACTCATCCAAGAGGTCACAAAAGACCCCACAACAACGTCCAAGGAACTGCAGGCCTCACTTGCCTCAGTTAAGGTCAGCGTTCATGCCTCCACCATCAGGAAAAGACTGGGCAAAAATGGCCTGCATGGCAGTGTTCCAAGGAGAAAACCACTGCTGAGCAAAAAGAACATCAAAGCTCGTCTCAATTTCTCCACAACACATCTTGATGATCCCCAAGACTTTTGGGACAACATTCTGTGGACCGATGAGACAAAAGTGGAACTCTTTGGAAGGTGTGTGTCCAAGTATATCTGGCGTAGAAGGAACACTGCATTTCAGAAAAAGAACATTATACCAACAGTAAAATATGGTGGTGGTAGTGTGATGGTCTGGGGCTGTTTTGCTGCTTCAGGACCTGGAAGACTTGCCGTGATAAAAGGAACTATGAATTCTGCTGTCTACCAAGAGATCCTGAAGGAGAATGTCCGACCATCTGTTCGTGTACTCAAGCTGAAACGAACTTGGGTTCTGCAGCAGGACAATGATCCTAAACACACCAGCAAGTCCACCACCGAATGGCTGAAGAAAAACAAAATGAAGACTTTGGAGTGGCCTAGCCAAAGTCCTGACCTGAATCCTATTGAGATGTTGTGGTATGACCTTAAAAAAGGCCGTTCATGCTCGAAAACCCTCTAATGTAACTGAATTAGGACAATTTCTGCAAAGATGAGTGGGCCAAAATTCCTCCAGGACGCTGTAAAAAGCCTCATTGCACGTTATCGCAAACGCTTGGTTGCAGTTGTTGCTGCTAAGGGTGGCCCAACCAGTTATTAGGTTTAGGGGGCAATCACTTTTTCACACAGGGCCATGATCGTTTGGATTTTTTTTCACCTTAATAATAAACACCTTCATTTACAAATTGCATTTTGTGTTTACTTGTGTTGTCCTTGACTATTGTTTAAATTGGTTTGATGTTCCGAAACACTTAAGTGTGACAAACATGCAAAGGAACAGGAAATGAGGAAGGGGTGCAAACACTTTTTCACACCACTGTATACATAATAATTATGCTACCATTTTTTATTTTTTTAAAGTCAGCAGCTACAAATACTGCAGCTGCTGACTTTTAAAATATGGACACTTACCTGTCCAGGGCGCCCGCTATGTCGGCACCCGAAGCCGATCTATCCCTCGGCTGTTGGGCGCCATCCTCGGTAAGGGAATCAGGAAGTGAAGCCTTGCAGCTTCACTTCCTGGTTCCCTACTGCGCATGAGCAACTCGCGCTGGGCTATCCCACTGGTCCCTGCTGTCTTCTGGGACCTGTTTGTCTCCCAGAATACAGCGGGGGGGGGGGGAAGTAGATACCCACGGGTGGCTCGGGTATCTATCCCCGGAGGTGGGAGCAAAATATCTGTAGTAGACCGGAAAAGCGGAAGTTCCATTTTTGGGTGGATCTCCGCTTTAAGCAGACTTAATTGTTATTGATATGCAGATTTTCAAAGCACTTTTCTATAGGCAATATGGCGGCATCCAGTGGAAGATTAACTGGTCTTAGTGGACACTCTAATGCCGGTCCGACGGACCAAATAGGACGCAAGGGCAGCTATTGGCTACTGGCTATTGAACTTCCTTTTCTAGTCCCGTCGTACGTCATCGCGTTCGTAAAGAACGGACTTTGGTCAGATCGTGTGCAAGTCCGTTCAGTCGGAACTCTGTCGGGAAGACCGTCAGAGTTTATTCTGACGGAAAGTCCGGTCGTGTGTACGCGCCATTAAACTCCAGCTGTCAATGCAATCACATTAGCTGCTATGTTCACATGCAGGTGCCAGGTTTACCAACGTGCCACCTCCCTACTGGCCTCCACCTTCTCAAGCCAACATTTGTCCGCTCCATGACTTGTCTGTGTTTTCGGAGACAGGCACAACTACAAGGCAAGCAAACTGTGGGAATATTGGACACTTTCTGTTTATGTGCAGCAATGCTTCCCAAACTTGCAAGGAATTTCCACCATCCTTCACCAACTCCTGCAGACACTCATTGTTGTACTGCTCTTCAGGCCTTCTGAAGACCACTTCTAAAAAAAAATGACTTCTCTGGACTGTAGATGAGTCTACCACTGGTTCCTGCCAGGTCTGAGATGAGGAAGCTGGACATCTTCTGATTTCAAAGGGTTGACAGTATGATGTTTCTGTCATCTGCTGCAATACGTTTCCTTGGCTGGCCACTGTTATTTTGGTTTCATTGTTGCCCATTACTTTGTGTTTCTACAAAAGACCTGATAATCACCTGTCTTCCTTGAAATTTCTGCCTGTGAGAGAGCTCTTGTTGATGTACTTAAGGCTCCATTCACATTTGTGTGACTATAAAGTCATATGATTTCCATTGCGAATTTGATGCGACTTTGGATGGGTGCCTGTTGACTTTGCCTGTTGACTTTGGATTTGACTGTTGCACAACTGTCACATTGATGACATTAAGCTGTGACTTTTGAGAGATTACATTGCAGTCCATGGCACTCAAGTCGCATGAAAGCAGTGCAGGAACCTTTTTAAAAACTTAAAATTTAAGTTGAATGTTTTTAAACGGCTTCCATTGAAATGCATAGGCTGCAACTTGTCATGTGACATTGTGTCCAAAGTCACATGATGGGTTGCAAAAGTGTGAATGGAGCCTGAGTCTTTTTGCTTTGCTGAGTCTTGCCCATATGTATATGTATATATATATATATATATATATATATATATATATATATATATATATATATATATATATATATACGTCGCTTTAACTGACAATTGCGCAATCGTGCGACATTGTAGCCAAATAAAATTGACGTCCTTTTCCGACAAGTAGAGCTTTCTTTTGGTGGTATTTGGTATTTGATTACCTCTTCAGTTTTTATTTTTTGTGCTATAAACAAAAAAGGGCATCAATTTTGAAAAAAAATAACACATTTTTTACTTTCTGCTATAATACATATCCAAAATAAAATATATAAAAAAACAAATTTATTCATCAGTTTAGGCCAATATATATTCTGCTACATATTTTTGGTAAAAAAATGTGCAATATTGATTGGTTTGCGCAAAAGTTATAGCATTTAAAAAAAAAAGGGGAAAGATTTAGGGACTTTTTATTGTTTTTACTAGAAATGGCAGCGATTTTAAATTTTTAGCAGGACTGTGACATTGTGGCGGACAAATCTGACCCTAAGTGACACTTTTTGGTGATCGGTGCTAAAAAAAATTGCACTGATCACTGTAGAAATGGCACTGGCAGGGAAGGGGTTAACACTAGGGGTGATTAAGGGGTTAAGTATTCACTAGGGAGGTGTTTCTAACTGTCAGGCGGATGGACTGACTGGGAGAAGAGAGAGATCGCTGTTCCTGATTGCTAGGAACAGTCTCTCACACTCACACAATTGCCTCTTTGCCAATTGCGGGTGGCCGGTGGACATCGACTCCGCTGGACCCGCAAGTGAGCTCCCACGGCACGTGGCGGGCGCACACGGCAAAAGCTAGTGCATGGACCGCTGGACATGTACCGCGATTCGCGCAGAGGAGGCGGCTGGTCGGGAACTGGTTAAGCTGCAGTGTGCATGAGCCCTAAGAACAGCTTCAGCTTTTCTGGGAAAGCTGTCCACAAGGTTTAGGAGTGTGTCTATGGTAATGTTTGACTATTCTTTCAGAAGGGCATTTGTAAGGTCAGGCACTGATGATGGACGAGAAGGTCTGGCTCGCAGTCTGTGTTCTAATTGATCCCAAAGGTGTTCTATTGGGTTGAGGTCCGGACTCTGTGCAGGCCAGTCAAGTTCCTATTATTATTATTATTATTATTATTATTATTATTATTATTATGTGTTATTGATATTATATATATTTTTTTACATTTAACTGTCTTTAGCGAGCTTTTTTTTTTTTTTAATTCAGTACTTTTTTTATTCTTTTCATAACAATACAAGTTATACATTTTAAGCATACATTTCATCCCAGATACATAAACTTCTAGCATTCATCTGCCACACCAGCCACCCACTCACCCCCCCCCCCCCCCCCCCAAAAAATAAAAATAAAAATAAAAAAATAATAAAAAAAAAAAAAAAAAAAAAAAAGGGAGAATTTTTTCCTCTCCACCTGTATTCACCTCCTCCAGCCCCCTCAGCCCTCCTCCCATCCCCTCCAAATATCAACCCCTACCCATGTTGGTTCATCTTTTATTTTCATTATCCCAGGTCTCTACCCATCTTTTCCAAATGGCATCAAATTTGTCTCGACTCCCTCTATGTGTATAAATAAATTCCTCCTTTAATATAGTTTCTTTTATTTGTGTTCTCCATTCTTCAACCGTCGGAGGATATATAGATATCCAT
This sequence comes from Lithobates sylvaticus, assembly GCA_028564925.1. NCBI lineage: Eukaryota > Metazoa > Chordata > Amphibia > Anura > Ranidae > Lithobates > Lithobates sylvaticus. Next base: position 202,355,870 of record CM053026.1, on the reverse strand, counting down.
TTCTGGGCTATTAGTTTTCGTGCCTGAAATAGGCCTTAGGCGAGCTTAGGCCCCTTTCACACTTGTGCGACTTGTCCTGCAACTTGGGACTGCAAAGTCGCATGACAAATCATACCCTATGAGTACCATTCATATCTGTGAGATCGATTTTAAAGTAGTCCCTGTACTACTTTGGTCCGACTTTAATGCAAGTTGAGGTCCAAAGACCTCAAGTTTGCACAGGCATTCCCTGAAATCGCGGCCAAATTGTGCGACTTTGAAGTCGCGGCAGTGTGAAATTGGCTTTTCTTCACCTAGTTTCAGTCTCCCTGCACAGCTGATTCTGTTTGATTCATTGCTTTATTATAAGCTCACCTGTAGGTAAAAGTCACAAAGCTGAGTTTACTACCCTTTTAAGAATATTAAAGCAAAAAATTGAAAGTCAGCAGCTACACATAATGTAGCTGCTGACTTTTAATATTAGGACACTTACCTGTCCTGGAATCCAGCAATGTCTACACCCCAGCCCATGTTTTCATCGGCTCTCGGGTATCTCTGCCGCCGCCATTTGTGGTAAGGAAAAGCGGCAGTGATGCGTTTCGGTTTCACTGCCAGTTCTCTGCCGCGCTGCGCTTTCTGAATGGCGGGGGAAGGAGGGGGTGGGCTGAACTTCCGCGTGATCTCGCCACGGTGAGATCTCTCAAAAGTGGGGACGGGTACCTGTCAAAAACAGGTACCTGCTCTGCCTTCAACCTCAAAAGGTAAAAAATGTGGCACCAGAGGGGGGCAGATAAACAGAGTTTCCACTTTTGGGTGGAACTCCACTTTAAGTACTTAAAGCGGGGTTCCACCCTAAAGTGGAACTTCCGTTCATCGGAACCCCCCCCCCCCCCTCCGGTGTCACATTTGGCACCTTTCAGGGGGGAAAGGGGTGCAGATACCTGTCTAAGACAGGTATTTGCACCCACGGGAGTCTATGCCTCTTCCTGTCCCGCCGTGGGTCCCAGAGACAGCGCGGAGCATTCCTATTGCATTGCGCGACTCGCGCATGCGCAATAGGGAACCGGGAAGTGAAGCCGCAACGCTTCATTTCCTGATTCCCATACCCAAGATGGCGGCGGCAGCATCCGAGGACCGAGGGACGGTTCGGCCTCGGTTGCTGACGTCGCTGGACCCTGGGATAGGTAAGTGTCATTATTTTAAAAGTCAGCAGCTGCAGTATTTGTAGCTGCTGACTTTTAAAAAAAAAAAAATATTTCGCCGGACTCCTTCTTTAAAAAAAATAAAAAAAATATATATATATATATATATATATATTTTTTTTTTATATATATATATATATATATATATATATATATATATATATATATATATATATATATATATATAATTTTTTTTTTTTACTTAAAGCTGGCCAGAATGCTGTTCGCTTGTAGATTGTGATCATACTGACACCCTAGCGCTATTCAATATGCCTTTAGAGACTGAGATTGAATACTACAAGCACCGTCATGGTTGGCGCAGTCATCAGTATGTCCTTGCATTGTCTCTCCCCAGAGCGGAGGATGTAGAAGGTGGCTATGAAGGCACAGCTGTTTGCCTGTGTACATAAGCCCAAGTAAGCTTTATTGTATTGACAGAAGAAAATCCAACCCCATTTCACCTGAAAGCAAGTCAAGCAGTGACTATTTTAAGTACGTCACTGCTGAGCCTTTTCATGGCAGAATGCATCATCGTTTACTGGCAGAGCGCTTTACGTGGATTCTCCTCTGTCTGCTCTCTGTATTTCCAGAAGCTGCTCTGTGATCTTTCTGATTGGGGTTATACCATGAAAGCCTCACATCCCTGCAGGAGAGCAATTTCTAAACATTACAGTGCAGCCAGCCATAAGAAATTTCTATTACAGCAGGATTCAGGCCAGCACTCGCAGGTCATCGGTTTGAAGAAAGTTGTTTCTTTAACCACTTCAGCCTTGGAAGAATTTACCCCCTTCCTGACCTGGCCATTTTTTGTGATACGGCACTGCGTCGCTTTAACAGACAATTGCACGGTCATGCGACGCTGTACCCAAACAAAATTTACGTCCTTTTTTTTCCCCACAAATGGAAATTTCTTTTGGTGGTATTTGATCACCTCTACGGTTTTTATTTTTTGCGCTTTAAACAAAAGAGCGAACATTTTGAAGAAAACACAATGGGGGTTATTTACTAAAGGAAAATCCAATTTGCACTGCAAGTGCACTTGGAAGTGCAGTCACTGTAGATCCGAGGGGGACATGCAAGGAAAATGAAAAACTGCATTTTAGCTTGCACATGATTGGATGATAAAAATCAGCAGAGCTTCTACTCATTTCAGATCTACTGCACTTGCAGTGCAAAGTGGATTTGCCTTTCGTAAATAAAACCCAATATCTTTTACTTTTTTGCTATAATAAATATCCCAATTTTTTTATTAGATTTTTTTAAACAAATTTTTTCCTCAGTTTAGGCTGATATGTATTCTTCTACATATTTTTGGTAAAAAAAAAAATTGCAATAAGCGTATATTGATTGGTTTGCGCAAAAGTTGTAGCGTCTACAAAATAGGGGATAGATTAAACTCCACTGCATAGAAAAGACTATAAACGACCCTGTGTACATGTACTGATAACAGAGGAGAGTTCAGGGGCAGCTTAAAAAATGCCCAACTGCTCCCAAACGTCTGTTTACCAGCAGCAGTGTACATGAGGCCTTAGGCCCCATGCACACGAGACGCAGATGCAAACTCTGCTGAACGCATGTTTTTAACCACTTCCCGACCGGCGCACACAGATATACGTCGGCAGAATGGCACGTACAGGCAGGAGGGCGTATATACAAGTCCCTCCTTTCTGCCTGTCCGTGCCATCGGGAGCGCGGTCGGGACCCCCGTGAGTCCGATCGCGGTCACCGCGGACTCGATCGCCGCGGGGACCCCCGCGATCGTCTCACGGGAAGGCTGAACGGGGAGATGCCGAGATAAACAGCATCTCCCCGTTCTGCCTAGCAACTAGTGACGCCGATCTCTGCTCCCTGTGATTGGAGCAGAGATCAGCATTCACTAGCTGACAGCCACGCCCCCCCCCCCACAGTAAGAAACACACCCCTAGGCATACTTAACCCTTACACTGCCCCCTTGTGGTTAACCCCTTCACTGCCAGTGTAATTTATACAGGAATTAATGCATTTAAATAGCATTAATTGCTGTAAAAATGACAATGGTCCCAAAAATGTGTCAAAAATGTCCGATGTGTCCGCCATAATGTCGCAGTCACAAAAAAAATCGCAGATCTCCGCCATTACTAATAAAAAAAAAATTTTTTATAAAAATGCTATAAAACTATCCCCTATCTTGTAAACGCTATAACTTCTGCGCAAACCGATCAATAATCGCTTATTGCGATTTTTTTTTTTAACAAAAATATGTAGAAGAATACGTATCGGCCTAAACTGAGGAAAAAAAAAAAATTTTTTTATATATTTTTTGGGGATATATAGCAAAAAGTAAAAAATAATGCATTTTTTTCAAAATTGTCGCTCTATTTTTGTTTATAGCGCAAAAAAAAAAAACCGCAGTGGCGATCAAATACCACCAAAAGAAAGCTCTATTTGTGGGGAAAAAAAAGGACGTCAATTTTGTTTGGGAGCCACGTCGCACGACCGCGCAATTGTCAGTTAAAGCGACGCAGTGCCGAATCGCAAAAAGAGGCCTGGTCCTTTGGCTGCAAATTGGTCCGTTCTGAAAGTGGTTAAAAAGCAGAAACCTGCGTTTAAGAAACGCGCGTTTTTCTGTGTTTTCATGTCGCGTTTAGCCGCGTTTGCGTCTATAAGCATTTGTAAAGATAACATCATATAGACCCTCCCCAAGCTCAGAAAGCATGTATTATTAACTATTTCTGCCATTTTGTGAGCAGCAGCAGCAGAGAGAGCAGTTGTACACTTGCATTTGCCTCTCTTTCTGTGTTTTTTTTTTGAAAATGGATCCCATATTGAATATATGTCAGGAAATGCTCCTGATGTTGCTCTTGATGAGGCAGCAACGTCGTCGCAAATTTGCATGAGAGGTCCAGAATAAGAGCTTGGCGATATTGGACCCATCCGTTGATGGTACAGCGAATGTCCTTTGGATATTTCACAAACATGTATGCATTTCACAAACATGTATACATTAGTGAGTATATATAAAGCTCTATGAACTATCTAAACTAATTACGACATTTTTAAACAAATTTTTCTAGTATTTTTTATGGTTTACCATCATATTTCTGAGTTTTCTGGTCCAAAAAATTTGGTTCCTTTTTAAAAAGGCTTATAAACGCAAACGCGTTTAACGGCGTTTTGCGTCTGAAACGTGGAAAAGCAAAGTGAACGCATTTTTTTGCTTCTGGAAAAACGAGGTTAAACGCAACTGCATAAAAACGGGAAAAAACGAGACTGTGTACATTAGGGGTGCAACGGATCAAAAAACTCACGGATCGGATCGATCCTCGGATCGGGAGTCACGGATCGGATCATTTTTCGGATCAGCAAATAATAATTGAATTTGCAAAAACCTGTGAAAATTCCGCCACCATATAGTCCCCACTGTAATATCCACGTCATCTCCCCCACTGTAATATCCACGTCATCTCCCCCACTGTAATACCCACGTCATCTCCCCACTGTAATATTGGCTGGGTATCGCAGAGTATTGGCTGGGTATCGCAGAGTATTGGCTGGGTATCGCAGAGTATTGGCTGGGTATCGCAGAGTATTGGCTGGGTATCGCAGAGTATTGGCTGGGTAATGCAGAGTATCGCAGAGTATTGGCTGGGTAATGCAGCGTATATGCAGGGTAATGCAGAGTATATGCAGGGTAATGCAGAGTATATGCAGGGTAATGCAGAGTATATGCAGGGTAATGCAGAGTAAATGCAGGGTAATGCAGGATATTGGCTGGGTAATGCAGGGTATGTTTACAAGTGATCGCTCCTTCATTTGACGGAGCGATCACATTGTAAACCGTGGCCGGGTGTACCAAGATGGCCGCCGCTCCGGAGCTAGGCCGAAGCCGCGGCCTTTCCTAAGGCCGCCGGGTGTACAAAGATGGCGGCCGCCGCTCCGGAGCTAGGCCGAAGCCGCGGCCTTTCCTAAGGCCGAGGCCCGCGGAGCGCTCCGCGGAGCGCGGGGCGTGCCGATCCGAACGAGGTGGCCCGTTCGGATCACGGATCGGCGACGATCCGTTGCACCCCTAGTGTACATGGACACATAGGATAACATTGCATGCGCTCAGGTGCAGTTGAAAAAAGTGTCCAACTGCCTCTGAACGCGCGTTTAACAGCGTCTCGTGTGCATGAGGCCTTAAAGAGCCGAAGTACAGCTACGATGGCTCGCCCAGGGGAGCTACCTGCTGCAGTATAACTGCGGCGGCTGGTCAGGAACTGGTTAAAGTGGCTTTTTGCCAACTCACTTTAAACATTAACTGTCATATTTTGTGTTTAAGAATTTGCTGTCACTCTTATGCTATTAAATAGGGAGAAATAGGAGGGGACTCCTGATGTGAAAATGTAAAAATCCGGCCGGTTCACACCACAATTTCTGAGTTCCCGATACTATTTTGAATGTGTTAACAAGTTTTTGATGTTTTTTTTTCAGTGCTTTGCAGAGTGCTTTTTTTTTTTTTTTTGACACTTGAAAAATCTCAGGACAATTGACTTCCAATGTGCTTTAGGTGTTTATATGCGATTTGCTGTGTTCCAAATTCATACAATACAGAAAACATGCAGCAGGTTTTACCTTCATTGACTGCACTGTTGTGAACTCGGGCCACATGGAATACATGGAAACAACTACGCACGAGCAGATTATTGCACTGGACTGCATCTGGTGTGAACCAGCCCTAAGTGTTATTAAAAGGGATGGGTAAAAAACGCTATATTTATACAATTTACAAATGTGTTGATTAGGGTTGCACCAATACCGTTGGGTGTTAGTTTTTTTCTTGTTTACCTGCAAGTATGAATGCCGATACATTCTATCAAGTGCTCACCGAGTACCGAAACCATTTGCGGTACAATTTGAGCCCATACAAAATGAATGGGCTCAAATCTCACTGCAAAGAATCACATGCGATGTGAACAGCAATGTGGTGTGATTCCTGTCCAAATTGCATGCGGTTTCCTGCACAGCTCCGGCCTAGGTACACACAGGAGCGGTGGGGGAAACCACAATTTGGAACAGGAATGGGGTGGGGTGGAGAAAAATGACTGAGCAACACCGTTTTCCACCAAGCACTAGAGACCGAAATATGTAAGGCTGGAGTTCTAAGATAAAGTAGTCATGGCCGCTACAGTTACCCTTCATATCACGGATAGATTTTCCTGGTTGTCTGAAGGTCTGTTTTTTTTGGATGCCTTTTAGACAATAGATGTCTGATCCTGTTAATAAGGCTACTGAAGTCTATAGGCACCCTATGAAATCTGTAGACTTTCTTGGTTGACATGTCTCCTGCCAGTAGCGGTTTCCACTAGCTAAAGCTAAGGGCTAGTGTTATCTGCAGAACACACAGATATGTATGCTCATGGAATGTAAGTATTCATGTCTGTCTGTTTGTCAGCAGGCCAAGACATGGTTCAGTGGTCAGATCATTTCCTAGTGTTTGACCTTTGTGGGACGTGTACAGCCAGAGTTAGACCCAGTACTTTCCCTCCCTCCTAGCTGAAGGATAATGGGTGATGACAGCACTAGGAATTGTTCCTGTACATTCAGAGGTATAGTACACATTTCCTGCTCTACCACTTTGTACTCCCTTATGGCGTGTCCCTTTCATATGCCGTAGAAAGAAAAAGTGGAGATGCTTTCTATTACAGTCTGTTTTGTTTAGTATTTCATCGTGTTTGCTTTCTGAGCCAGCTACCGGTAAGAGTCCAGTTCTCATTTTGAGATTCCTTTCTCGACTTGAGTTCCAAAGAAGCAATCATTGTAGGCATTGATATATTCACTTTTATATGGTGATACCCAATGTGTACCCTAAAGTAGAACTTAAGGCAAAACTTTATTATTTTGATAGAGGGGGTTGGTTATATTCCCTGGCACTTTAGGTCCAACTGTGATGCATTGGGGAGATTGCCCTTCACTTCCTGTTGCAGAGCCAAAACAAGAAGTGAGAGAAAATCCCTCCAAAGTGAGGGAATCCCTGGTTGTCACCACAACTAGTGTGCCCTTTGGAAGATTTCCCCTCTATTCCTGTTCTGGTGATAACCCATAATTTTGGAGTTTTCTTTAATTTCACTCTCTAATGGTAAACAGGACAAATAAAGAGGGTACATCTACCGAAAAGGGGACACAGTCAGCCATATGGCTTGTTTCACAGTCTTCAGCTTGTATAAGAGCAGTGTGAACAGAAGACTTTCAGACATTTGAAGAGCTTTCAGCAAGCTTTGTTGAAGCGTTTTAAAGTAATTTTTAGCTCCAGTTTGTACATGTTGAACGCAGACCCTAAGGCCCCTTTCACACTGGGGCGTTTTTCATGCGGTGCGGCGCTAAAAATAGCGCCTGTTCACCGCATGAAAAAATCCGGCCCCTTTAACTCCAGTGTGAAAGCCGGCGGGCTTTCACACTGGAGCGGTGCGCTAGCAGGATGACAAAAAAAGTCCTGCTAGCAGCATCTTTGGAGCGGGATAGGAGCGGTGTGTTCACCGCTCCTATACCGCTCCTTCCCATTGATTACAATGGGAGACCGCGGTAAAACCGCGGCAATACCGCGGTTACCGCGGCAATACCGCGGCTACGGCGGCGCTCTGCGGGGGGTGTTTAACCCTTTTTCGGCCGCTCGCGGGGGGTAAAACCGCACCGCGAGCGGCCGAAAACCGCGGTGAAAACGACGGTAAAGCAGCGCTAAATATAGCGCTGCTTTACCGTCACCGCGCTCACCGCCCCAGTGTGAAAGGGGCCTAATGGAAGTGCTGGCTGTCGCAAGTTGCTAGCAGGCTTTCAACAAGTGTCAAGTAGTGCTGAAGCCCGCTAGTAGCTTGTGTAAAGTGACAGCCAGCACATCCATTAGGATCTGTGTTCAGCACTTACAAACTGGAGCTGAATGGTGCAATGAACTGTCCATTGGTGCCATCATGCCCAAAGCGGGCTATGGACCCTTCATTGGCCTTGATCATGTCAGGACCCTAAACCACTGGAGCTTAGAGGCGAAGACACTGCAGGGATGGTCTACCAATGCAGAGGGGAGTAGGATCATGTAAGTAAATCTACTTACCAAGTCCTCTGACCTAACCCGTGCAATGCAAGCATGTCCCTGTTCACCCTTGTAAGCTCAGTCTCCCCATACTGTACGTCAGTGTTTTCTCAACTCCAGTCCTCAAGGCGCCCCAACAGGTCATGTTTTCAGGATTTCCATTATTTTGCACAGGTGATTTGATCAGTTTCACTGCCTTAGTAATTACCACAGCTGTTTCATCTGAGGGAAATCCTAAAAACATGACCTGTTTTGGCGCCTTGAGGACTGGAGTTGAGAAACCCTGGTCTACGTCCTACACTCAAAAACATACACTGGACCCGTAGACTTCATTGTAATTGTGTACATGCAGTTTTCACCTGAAGAACGTCTCTCCTTCCCAGACCAGTAGGCAAACACCCGAAGCCTGATACATGGGCAAAAAAGCTTGTAAAATTGTAAACGCCTGAAAAATGCTTTAGAATTAGGAACATACTTTGCTTACATTCTGCTCAGGTGTGAATGCAGGTCTATATCTGCCATAGCATTGTTATGTGTGTGTGTGTGTGTGGGCTTTAGATATAATTTAAAGAATAAGTTCACCTTTTGGTACATGTTACACCACCTCCATGTGCCCGCTGTCACTGTTTGCCCGGCCTGTCATTCATTCACAGTGCTCTGCGAATGGGAAACTGCCTTTGCGGCTGTCGGCTTGTAATTTCAATGTACTATCATGGCGTTGTTGAGTGCTTTGGTAGTTCATCCTCTCTTCCTGTCAGTGTATATCATCCCGTTCGTACGAGAGTCCTGCATGACACCTGCGATCTGCTGATTGCGGATGCAATGCTTTACAGGCTCTAAGTAAAAAAAAAAAATGCACATTTTTTTTACCTGCTAAAAGATGTGCATTTATTATTTATTTCTTAAAATGTGAACTTCTTATTTAACCACATGCCGACCGGGCCATAGCCGAAAGACGGCTACAGCGCGGTCGGCTTATTCTGGGTGGACGTCCGTGGGACGTCCTCCCAGAATCTTGCTCCTGCCCCTGGGGCGCGCACTCAGGAACATTCGCATCACGGATCACGGTAAACGGCCGCTGATGGCGGGCGTTTACTACGTGATCGCTCCGTCAAATGACGGAGTGATCACATGTAAACAAACCGGCGTCACGTCATGATGCCGGTTCCTCCCTCCCCTCTCTGTACTGAACAGTACAGTGAGAGGGGAGAAGCGGAGAGGGGGGGAGAGATGGCAGCAGCGCTGTGGGCTGGATGTGTAGTGCCCACAGCGCTGCTCAGTGATAGTACTGTGCAATACTCTGCCAACACTGTACAATACTCTGCCAACACTGTGCAATACTCTGCCAACACTGTGCAATACTCTGCCAATACTCTGCAATACATTTTAATTGAAACAAAGATTTTTTTTTTCTGCATCTGGTATGAACTGGCTCTAAGGCCCCTTTCACACCGGGGCGTTTTTCATGCGGTGCAGCGCTAAAAATAGCGCCTGTTCACCGCATGAAAAAATCCGGCCCCTTTAACTCCAGCGTGAAAGCCGGCGGGCTTTCACACTGGAGCGGTGCGCTAGCAGGATGACAAAAAAAGTCCTGCTAGCAGCATCTTTGGAGCGGGATAGGAGCGGTGTGTTCACCGCTCCTTCCCATTTAATTAGAATGGGACACCGCGGTGAAACCGCAGCAATACCACCGCAAAGCGCTGCTACGGCGGCGCTCTGCGGGGGGTGTTTAACCCTTTTTCGGTCGCTCGCGGGGGGGGGGGTAAAACCGCACCGCGAGCGGCCGAAAACCGCGGTGAAAACGACGGTAAAGCAGCGCTAAATATAGCGCTGCTTTACCGTCACCGCGGCTCCCCGCCCCGGTGTGAAAGGGGCCTAACAGTTTGGTTGAGAGCACAACCAATGTGACCATTACATTCCCGACACAGGAATGTAACTGTTTTTTGAAACTGTTAAATCGATGGGTTTAGTTCTGCTTTACATTTTGAAGACTGGTAGCTATTTAGGTCTACATTTTTTTTTTTTTTCTCTTTTGGGTTAGGTCAGTTTTTTTTACGAACTGTACATTTCTATAAAATGAGTTCTCAATTCAGGGGGTTCCCTCCCCGAAAACATTGCCCTGTCTACTGATGTAACAGCTTCTAGATTTCGAATTCCTACTTCTTAGGTCAGCTTCCTCCTCACCCAGCAAAGGTGATGATGTGGATTTATTTGAGGAGGACAGAGGGGTGACCTAGGTAGCTGCATTGCTTCATTGGGAACTATGGTGTCACCTTTTGTGGCTATGCAACGTGTGGCTCCACAGAATTCCATATCCTTTGGCAGATAAAACCATAAACCTGTATGCATTTCAATCATGCATTTAGGTGTTTATCGCTTTTATCGTGTTGTCACCACGCTGTGATTACAGGTGCCAACTAAGCTTTGGCCTTGTGTTGAAATAGGACAATGTTTCTTGAAGCAGTGAAACTGGTTTAATAGGTTTGTATTGTGGCTATTACAAGCAGGAAATGGGTCACTTTTAATTATACATAAGTATCATATCACCCCTTTACTTGGTTGGCACAGTGCCGGCTGGATGGTTTTTATCAGAAATAAACACACGTCAGTCAGTTTTACAATGGCGCTGTCTAGACAGGCTATTGTAAATTGGATCGTCAGGGCAGGAGGTGGTGTAAACCCTGGGAAAAAAAATCATTTTTTCCTAAATAGGTCCCTGAAGATTTGAAAAACAGGTGTCTTCAGAGGCCAGTGGATCATTTTTATAGGAAGATAAAAAATGTCAAATGCATCTGGTGTACAGTAATCGTGAGGCCTGTGACTTGAAGTTTTTAACCCCTTCATGATTGAGGCTAATTTTTGTAGTGTGTAGATTCAACCGCTAATACGTTTTTTTTTTTTTTTTTTTTTTTTTTTTTTTTTTTTCTTTTAGCTGATTTGTGTATTGCAAGTATTTAACCTTTTTTACTGAAGGTAGGTTTGTATTCCCTTAGGTAGCATGCTCATAAAATGGCATCCTAATAGGAACTATTGAGGAGAAAAAACCTTAAAAAAAATACTCTTAGGAAATTTGTAATGTTTGCTGCTTAGACTTCTAAACACAATCTCCTGTTTGTCTGGAATGTAGGAATGCCAAACATGCGTTGTCACTTACAGTTTATTACTTGACTTCAGGATAAGGCTTCATGTACACTACTGTTGGTAAACGAACGTTTAGGGGCAGTTGGGCGTTTCTTTCCAGCTGTCCCTGAACTTTCCTCTGTTATCTTATCCGTACATGTACACAGGATCGTTTAGCCTAGGTTCACACTGTAACGATGCGGGAACAAGCGCGATTACAGCGCTGGTTCCCGCATTGCATCTCTCCCGCAGGCAGTTCACACTGCCCTCTGCGAACTGCTGCAGGTGTCAATACAATGGTAATCACACCCCCAGATCCGTTCACAGATCACAGTGCGAACTGTGAACGCGCACAGGAATCAGATCGCATGGGTGTTCTTGAGCGGGGAAAAAACAGTCCCTGTGCTATTTCCTGCAAATCCAATGCGAGTTCAGGCATACAACTGTATGGCTGAACTCGCATTGCACAGACATCGCATGCGATCGGCACCGAAGTGCAGGTGCGAATCACATGCGATGTCTGTATTCACACAAGTGAATTTTAGTCGTTTCTAGGCAGTTGAGTTTAAAAGCATTTTTTTAGAAAGCAAAAAAATGCATTCAGGAAGGATGTTCAGAGGCATTTGAAACGCCAAATGCCTGTAACAGCTTGTAAATGTGGTAACTCGCATTTAGCCGCGTTTTCGTTTACAGGCATTTTTTATGGAGATACATTTTTGACCATTTGAAAAGGAAAAAAGAAAAAACTCTTCTAAATGCAAAAGCGGCACATAAACTTGACAAAACCGACTTTTTTAAACGTTGGTTACTATCTGTCAAGTTAAATCGTTCAGGAGAGTTTTCAAAATGTCCCGTGTACATTAAGGCCCCTTTCACACTGGGGCGGTGCGGGGCGGCGATGGTAAAGCAGCGCTATAGTTAGCGCTGCTTTACCATCGTTTTACCCGCGGTATGCGGCCGCTAGCGGGGTGGTTTTAACCCCCGCTAGCGGCCGCAAAAGGGTTAAAAACCTCCGCAAAGCGCCGCTGCAGCGGCGGTTTGCGGGCGGTATCCCCGCGGTTTCCCATTGATTTCAATGGGAAGGAGCGGTATAGGAGCGGTAAATACACCGCTCCTTCACCGCTCCAAAGATGCAGCTAGCAGGACTTTTGTTGCGGTCCTGCTAGCGCACCGCTCCAGTGTGAAAGCCCTCCGGCTTTCACACTGGAGTGAATGGGGCCGGTTTTTTCAGGCGTTTTTTTCAGGCGGTATACAGGCGCTATTTTTAGCGCTGTACCGTCTGAAAACCGCCCCAGTGTGAAAGGGGCCTTAGGGTTAGGGTTTGCCCTTGAAGAACAAGGTTGGGACTCAGGGATTGGACTAGGGATCACCTTCAAAGGTCAGCAGGCGGGTCCCCAGAGGTCAAAGGTCAAGAGGGGTGGCTGACCCACCAACTACCCAAACTAAGTCGGGGAATGAACAAGTCGGGGAAAGCGTTTTGCAATCAGACCCTTTGCTTATATATATTAAACCTTTCATCCAAAATGACGATAAAGGGCCATTCACACCAGTGCACAGGGGTAAGGCGTGTTACCACAGTGCAAAATAACATAATGTGGATGGCACGCCAACGCACCTCTCTGATGCACCTGCCTTACAATAACTATTAATGTTCCATAATGCATTACTCTGTGTTGCAGTATACTTAGAAACTTGCTTCAGGTCTGAATTTCGATCCGCTGGTGTGTGTTGGCAGTCCGTTTTATAACACTGGGCTTCCCTAGCGCAGTGCACAACATAACGCACATGCACCGTTCTAGAGAATGAATAGAAGGCTATATATAGATACCTCATCGAAATAAGAATTTAAGAAAAAAAGAGACCAAATGTATAGACTTTAACTGTATCAGGAGACACAGCAACCAAAATTTATATCTAAAAGTTTTATTACAAAAATTAAAAATAACTCCTATAAAACATTAAGAGCGGAGCTCATATATGAATGTAAGCAATTGGCCAAACTGTATTAGCTTGTACTGTTCTGTCAAGAGGTCGTTGTTGTGTTTTGCAATCTGCTTCCTCAGGACGCTTATATCTTGACAAACAATAGTAGGCGTATCCAAAAGAAATACAACATAATTAAACCTGGACATGCAAAGTAGACAGCATAGCCTTAATTTAAGGAAAGAGGGAGAAAATCCTTCTTTTGGATAGGCCATCTGTTGTTTGTCAAGATATAACAGTCCTGAGGAAGCAGATTGCGAAACGCGTCGACCTCTTAACAGTACAAGCTAATACAGTTTGGCCAATTGCTTACAATGTTTTATAAGTGTTATTTTTTAATTGGTGTGAAAATCATTATGCGGATTAAAGAAATAAATGTAATAGGGTTGATTTACTAAAGCTGGCGAGTGCAAAATCTGGTGTAGCTGTGCATGGCAGCCAATCATCTAACTTCAGCTTGTTCAATTTAGCTTTTACAAAAAAAATCTGGAAGCTGGTTTCTATGCACAGCTGCACCAGATTTTGCACGCTCCAGTTTTAGTAAATCAACCCCAATGTTTTCACCAGTTTTGATCTTTGATTTTTCTGTTCTGCTCTAAAGTTACATTTAGGGCTGATGCAGAAAGGCACAGAGGACCTTGGAATGACAACTGTGCAGAAACCCGCGGAGATGTCTGAGAAATCGCCGCCAAAATCGGGACTGACATGCAGGAGTGAAATCGTGCAAGTTCAGCTAAACTCGCACGGCTTTATTCCCGCAGCTCATTGTGAACCTGGGCTAAATAAAATGGTTAGCTTAATCCTGTTTACACCTGCTTCATCTCTGCTTCAAAAATGATACCTCATGTAGCTTTAGTGGTGCTTCAAAGAGTCTTCAAAGCCTCCATAGAAGTCTATGGCAAAGCAAAGATTTTTTATATTTTGACCATATATGATATGCTTTAACCGATTCCCGACCGCCTCACGCAGATATACTGCGGCAAAATGGCACGGGCACGAGTGACCCGGTCAGGAGCTCCGTGACCCCGGCCGCGGGACCAGCGGACCCGATCGCCGCTGGTGTCACGCGATCGGGTCACGGAGCTGAAGAACGGGGAGAGGTCTGTGTAAACAAACCTCTCCCCGCACTTCCTACTCTGCCTGTCATTGATTGGCTGTTCCCGGTCATCGGGAAAGCCGATCAATGATGTCAGACGTCAGCCCCGCCCCCTAATGTAAAAAAAACACACACACGTCACAGCCCATAACCCCTCCCCTCCCCCTAGTGGTTAACTCTTTCACTACAACTGTCATTTATACAGGAATCAATGCATTTAAATAGATTGATTGCTGTATAAATGACAATGGTCCCAAAAATGTGTCAAAAATGTCCGATGTGTCCGCCATAATGTCGCAGTCACAATAAAAATTGCTGATCGCCGCCATTACTAGTAAAAAAAAAAAAAAATATTAATAAGAATGCTATAAACTATCCCCTATTTTGTAAACGCTATAACTTTTGCGCAAACCAATTAATAATTGCTAATTGCGATTTTTTTTTTTTTTTTTTTTAACCAAAAATATGTAGAAGAATACGTATCGGCCTAAACTGAGGAAAAAAAATGTTTTTTTTATATATTTTTGGGGGATATTTAATATAGCAAAAAGCAAAAAATATTGCATTGTTTTCAAAATTGTCGCTCTATTTTTGTTTATAGCGCAAAACATAAAAACCGCAGGGGCGATCAAATACCACCAAAAGAAAGCTCTATTTGTGGGGAAAAAAAGGACGCCAATTTTGTTTTGGAGCCATGTCGCACGACTGCGCAATTGTCAGTTAAAGCGACGCAGTGCCGAATCGCAAAAAGGGGCCTGGTCCTTTGGCTGCCAATTGGTCCGGGGCTGAAGTGGTTAAAGAGTTAAATGCTTAATAATAATAATAATATCAAACAAGTTTCATAACTGATGTCAGACTCCTAGTATATGCCTAGCCATCAAATTATGTAGGCAAAGGTGAAGGCTAGAACCTCTGTCAGCTTTTTTTTGTTGACTGTGTCCCTTTTGGAGAGTTTTCTCTCACTTCCTTTCTAGTGACCCCAGTGTCAGTGGAATAAGAAGTGGGAGGAATTCTCTTCAATGGTATCCGGATAGCAGAACCCTACAGGGGTTTTAACCTTTCCCCACTTCCAAAATTAAACTAAAAAAGTTTTGGCTAGACTTAGAAGTTTGTAATTAAAATGTTACTAAACCCAGGGCCCTGCATTCACTATATCAGGTCTCCCACAATACATAGAACATGGAAATGCAATTATTTTACTAAATATAAATGGCTAAATACCTTTTCTCATCAGTAGTATATAGCAGTCTTGTGACTACTATCAGTGTCTGGTTAAAGCTTGTAGGACAGCGCTGATTGGCCCTGTGCTGATCACATGCACTCTCCCAAGAAAAAAAAAAAAAACTCTTTAGCAATACACACCAAACTGAGCATGTGCAGCCTGACCCCAAAGACTGTCTTATCCAGACTTGTACAGGGAGGGGAGGATCTGTGCATACAGGATCAAACATCGTTTTTACACAATGCAGAGGATTAACCCCTTAGGTTCCACAGTGAGTATAACAAGCATGCTTTACTGCATATACAGACTGATTTTACTGTTGTGGGTTTAGTAACACTTTAAGGGCCAGTTCACAATAGAACAAATTGCTGGAAACCTGCATTCCGTGTACATTTCCCATGGGATTGCAGGCTGCATGCTCACAGACAACAAAAATACCATTAAACAAAATATACACAGACTAGAAAATGGCAGAAAATTGGCCGCTGCTCTATATTGGTTACAAAATAAGATGCATATCCAACGTATTTAGTTTAAATGATAACAAGTTGAAATGGCGTATTCTATTTTAGGCTTAGTCAAAGAACTCAAGCCAGATAACACAACTGTCTTTCAATTCCAAGTCCCCTCGTGATTCAAGGGTGACAAACCACATAACCGTGCCTGCGACAAGGATGGGTGGGTGCTCACTGCCCTGTGATTGCCAGAAAAGGCCCGCTCTCCATAGAAGGCTGCTTATATCACCTTCCTCCAGCCAGGGGGAACTTCTAGAACAGCATCTGATTGGGGGGGGGGGACCAATAAGACACCTGTACAGGTAAGCTAGCTACAATTAAAGGGGCAATGGTTCCACACACCTGTACCAATTAACCTGTATTTGACTGGGGATAAAAATGTTAATCAGAGCCGCAAGCCCATGATGATGGGCCCACATTGTGCCCATCTTAACCACTTGCCGACCAGCCGCCGTCATTATACTGCGGCAGGTCAGCTCGTTCCGGCGAATCGCCATCATTGTACGTCGGCTCTGGAACTCTATTTTGTGGGCATGCGCACACCCGCTGGCCAGTGGGGGAGCCAATCAGCGTCTGGGGTGGACTCGAGGTCCACCGACCACCCGCGATCGTTCCCCGCAGTGACAGAACAGGGATCTGCCTGTGTAAACACAAGCAGATCTCCGTTCTGACAGGGGCGATCTCGCAAGTCTTGTCTTTCTGCTATGCAGGAAGATGGATCTTTGTGTTTCCCCAGGCAGCCCATCCCCCATACAGTTAGAAAACGCCTGCAGGGAACACATTTAACCCCTTGATCGCCCCTGATGTTAACCCCTTTCCTGCCACTGTCATTAGTAAAATAACAGTGCATATTTTTAGCACTGATTACTGTAATAATGTCACTGGTTCCCAAAAAAGTGTCAAAAATGTCAGCTAGGTGTCTGATCTGTCCACCGCAATGTCGCAGTCCTGCTAAAAATTGCAGATCACCGCCATTAATAATATGGCATAAATCTATTCTTTATTTTGTAGACGCTATAACTTTTGCGCAAACCAATTTTTTTTATTTACCAAAAATATAAAGAATATATAGGAATACAAATCGGCCTAAACTGAGGAAGAAATGTATTTATTTTTGTTTATTTTTTTGGGGGGATATTTATTATAGTAGTTTTTTTTTTTTTCAAAATTGTCGCTCCCTTTTTTTTGTTTTTAGCGCAAAAAAATAAAAACTGCAGAGGTGATCAAAAACCACCAAAAGAAAGCTTGTGGGAAATAAAAAGGACATGCATGACAACGTCACGCGACCGGGCAATTGTCAGTTAAAGCGACGCAGTGCTTTATCGCAAAAATGGCCTGGTCATTAAGGGGGTAAATCCTGTCAGTCCTTAAGTGGTTAATTCAATCTGTGTTTAAAACACGATCCACAGCGGGATCCACAGCGGGTGTCAATATTAAGTTAATGATACCCCAAATGTAGTGCGTTTGCCCGCACCGGATCACATAGTACAGAATTCTCAATAAACTCCATTCCCTTGGTCTCAAAGATTCTGCTCTATCCTGGTTCTCTGCCTATCTATCACAGCGCTCCTTCAGTGTTACCTACAACTCTGTCTCCTCCTCTCCATTGCCCCTTTCTGTGGGGTCCCCCAAGGCTCTGTTCTTGGACCCCTTCTCTTCTCCATCTACACCTCCTCCCTTGGTCACTTGATAACCACCCACGGCTTCCAATACCACTTATACGCCGATGACACCCAAATCTATCTGTCTACTTCTCACCTCACTCCTTCTGTCTCCTCTCGCATTACTAACTTACTAACTGACATATCAACATGGATGTCGCACCACTTTCTTAAATTAAATCTCTCTAAAACTGAGCTATTAATATTCCCCCCCCCCCCGTGCCCCCCTCCATGACTTTTCCATCAAAATCAACAATGCAACCATCAGTCCCTCCCCTCACGCCAGGGTACTCGGTGTAATCCTAGACTCGGACTTGTCATTTCAGCCTCAAGTCCAATCGCTGTCAAAAGTTTGTAGACTTCACCTCCGTAACATCTCTAAAATTCGCCCCTTTTTAACAAATGACACCACCAAGCTCCTCATTCACTCCCTTGTTATCTCTCGCCTTGACTATTGCAACTCCCTCCTCATTGGCCTGCCTCTCCATAGGCTCTACCCTCTTCAGTCTATCATGAATGCTGCTGCAAGACTTATCCACCTTACCAACCGTTCAGTGTCTGCCAACCCTCTCCTCCAATCCCTACACTGGCTCCCAATCGCCCAGCAAATTAAATTCAAAATACTAACCACAACTTACAAAGCCATCCACAGCTCTGCCCCGAGCTACATCACCAATCTTGTCTCCAAACATATCCCAAACCGTCCTCTCCGCTCTTCTCAAGATCTCCTCCTGTCAAGCTCTCTCATGTCTCCTCCTCCCATGCTCGTCTCCAGGATTTCTCCAGAGCCTCTCCCATCCTCTGGAACTCGCTACCTCAACCTGTCCGGCTATCCCCTACTCTAGCTACCTTCAGGCGATCCCTGAAAACTCATCTCTTCAGGGAAGCCTATCATGTCTCCAACTAATCTTTTACCACTTCCATCAGCTCATTCCCCACAGTTACAACCTTTTGTATCACCTCCCCCACCCTATTAGATTGTAAGCTCTTCTGAGCAGGGCCCCCTTAATCCTTGTATTTTATTGTATTATAACTGTATTGTCTCCCTTTTAATATTGTAAAGCGCTGCGTAAACTGTTGGCGCTATATAAATCCTGTAATAAATAAATAAATAAAAATAAATTAAAATGTGTTGTGATGCATGCACTGCTTTTGGTGCAGTGTGATTTCAGCCCATTGGAAATGAATAGGTTTAAATCGCATCGCACAGAATTGTATGTGAATCGCAGTACGATTCCCCATGTGAACCGGCCCTAAAAGAAATCCTTTATAAAGGTGGTCTTAAAATGCCTCAGACTTGCTCAGATATGACATAGAATTTACAGTACAGAGCATGACTTATTTTTTTTCTCAGAAAAGGTTGTAATTTTTTATTTCTAATATTATCTGCCAGATAAGATAAAAATCATGCTTAAGTTCTTCAAGAGAAATTAACCATGGTATAAAAGAGAAAGCAGTTTTGAATAGGAAGTGTTAAACCTATTTTTCTTATTTTACACTTGAAGAGGAAGTATTAAGCGCTCGCTTCCTCCTTTTTCTGCAGTTAGCTGGCACCAAAGTGTGACAGAACGAGGACCGCCTTGTGAATTGCAGATGTCACACAACGGAAGTCTCTGCCTGTAATAAAGAAAATCTACCACTTTGCTGATTCAGACTTTTAAAGAACTCCCCCACCCACTGATATTCATCTGCACCAACGATCCATAACTCTGTAGGAACTGTCAAAAATACTTGGTACCATCCAGGATGCAGCGCCAGTCACCAGGCCCAAACACTGTTGCATATGGGAGGGTTGCAAGTCACCATATGTAGGCTTCGAAACTGATGGAGAGGAAGATTACACAGGGTTTGAAGCTATGGCTCCAGGAGACAAACCGCCCAGAGTTGGGCAAAACGCATCAAACAGCACAAATGGTTGACAACATAACGCCAGTACAGCAAATCACATGATGGTCTGAGAGGTGGAGTCGGCAATCCACAGAAAGATTGTCACTTGAGTGTGTCATCTTGTGCTAGATAAAGGGGTCAACTCAGTCTAGTGACTTGCTCTGATCACATGGGTGGCGGTGATGGTTTGAAGAACCATTGTTGTTATATATTACTAACAGAGGGAAACAGATTGTTTGTGGATAATGGATGATGATTTAATTTTTTTAAGTATGCAATGTATTATTATTTCTATAGTTGAAGGACAACTCTTCTATGTACCTCACACTAACGGGCAACCTCATTCTCTGGTCTTGGCCTGACTTGGGCTCAGCCAGTCACTGTGGTGGCAAGCCATGGCATACCGCACATACTCACCAGCCACTTTATTAGGTACACCTATTCAGTTGCTTGCTTGGTAACACAAATTGCCAGTCAGCCAATCACATGGCAGCAACTCAATTGCATTTAGGCATCTAAAAGGGGTAATGACAACTTGCTGAATTTCAAATCGGAATGGGGAAGAAAGGGGATTTAAAGGGGTTGTAAAGGAATTTTTTTTTTTTTTTTAATAACAAACATGTTATACTTACCTCCACTGTGCAGCTTGTTTTGCACAGAGTGGCCCCGAACCTGGTCTTCTGGGGTCTCGGCTCCCCCCCCCGCAAGTACTTCTCACCTTCATGCGAGCTCCATCGCATGGTGTGGAGTACTTGCGGGTGCGCTCCTGTGATACAGCCGGAGGCTATAGCCGCTCGCTGTATCACTCGGCCCCGCCCCCCGGCGCGCCGCATCATTGGATGTGATTGACAGCAGCGCGAGCCAATGGCTGCGCTGCTTTCAATTCATCCAGTGTAACCGATCAACGGCCAGGCTGAGCGGCGAAGAGGATGTCGGGGGCGAGCATGGGACTTTCGAGGGGTCAGGTAAGTAAAGCGGGGGGGCTGGGGGGGGCCGGCATTGTCTGATGTTTTTTCACCTTTCACCCCCCCCAGTGCTACATTTGCCACCTTTCAGGGGGGAGGGGGAACGGGGGATCTGTTTTTGACAGGTCCCCTTCCCTACTTCTGGAGACAGGCCGCGGCCCGATCTCCCGGAAATTCCTCCCTCCTCCTCCTTCCCCCCGCCGCCGGGTCAATTAGAAAGCGCAGCGTGCTTCGTTCATGCACATTAGAGAATGCGTGAAATCGAAAGGCTTCACTACTGGGTACCCTTACCAGGAATGGCAGCACCCGGGAGTCGATCCAAAGATCGGCTGGGGTACCAACATTGCGGGCTTCCTGGACAGGTAAGTACTCTAATATTAAAAGTCAGCAGCTACAGTATTTGTAGCTGTTGACTGTTTTTTTTTATTTATTTTTTTACCCAGGCTGAACCTTAAGTTTTTATAATGAATACTTTTTTTTTTTTTTTTTTAAACCAGAGTTTAGTATGACTTTTAAGTAGTATATGTACCTGAATTTGCCTTGCTATCAGCCTCCAGTAATCCCCTGAGCAATAGCTCCAGCCAGCTGGGCTCTGCTGCAGTGCACATGTGCTCAGAGGGAATTTGCTGACAAAAGCAAAGAGTGGAATAAGGAAAGGAGAAGACGGATGATTTTGCTGCTCCAGGCTGGGGACGTGTTTGACCAGTCTATGCTGCTGCCTGAGCCAAGGGCCTGCTTTTGCTTTCTGAATGGGGTGCCTGGATCACAAGACTGACTGCGCACAATCCCACAAGTGAGCAATTCTAAATCCTGTATTATAATAATAATAATAATAATAATAATAATTATAGTGATGGTGATGATGAACAAAGCCAAATGTTTGCTGTCAGTGAACATCCATAGTGCGGTATATAATTCAGTAGCGCTTAGTAGAAGCATTCTTCAAGGTTGCTTTTCATTTTTGGCACTGTGTGTTTTTTTTCCTCCTCTCTCTCTTTTTTATGGTTTGATACACATTGAAAGGAATGCATTCATGGGTATATAATGCATTAGTAAGAAGAGTTGAAATCCATTTTTCTTAGACAATTTGCCTTTAAAGATTTGTGCTTTTGTAATTTGTGACTGAGAAATGAAATGATTTGGTGGGTGTAGCTGCAACACAGACAGGAGATTAGTGCTGACTCATCGCTGGGTGAAATGTCCCCTTCTGTCTTTGTGACAAGTAGAAAGGCTCTTTCATGAGTGCAGAGAAGTGTGGGAGCACTTTTATTGGGCTGACAAATTGGGGTAAAGTCCACGTTTCTGTTTCACTTTCATCTGGGAGTGATAAAAAGTGAACATGGTCTCCAAATCTAGCCTATCACATAGGCGTCCACCTGAAATACTGAGTATTGAACCTGATACCTCGGGTCATTTAAATAGCAAATCATGTAAGAAGAGAAACTATTATGAATTTAGTCATAGCATTTCATAATGGGGGGCTTAACCACTTCAGCTCCGGAAGGTTTACCCCCCTCCCTTCACGACCAGGCCAATTTTTGCGATACGGCACTGCGTTAACTGACAGTTGCGCGGTCATGCTATGCTGTGCCCAAATAAGATGCATGTCCTTTCCCACACAAATAGAGCTTTCTTTTGGTGATATTTGATCATGCCTGTGGTTTTTATTTTTTGCGCTATAAACAAAAAATACCACCAATTTTGAAAAAAAAAAACAATAGTTTGGTTTTCTGCTATAAAACACAGGCAATAAAAAAATTTAAAAAAAATAATCAAATTTCTTAATCCATTTAGGCCAATATGTGTTCCGCTAAATACTTGTGGTGAAAAAAATTTGCATTCGTGTATATTGATTGGTTTGCACAAAAGTTATAGTGTCTACAAACTATGGGTCATATATAATATTTTTTTACTAGTAATGGCAGCGATCGGCGACCTATAGCGGGACTGCAACATTGTGGCAGACACCTAAGTGACACCTTTGCATATTTTTTAGAACTGATCACTGTATTGGTGTCACTGGTCCCCAAAAAGTGTCAGTGTACTAATGACACTGGCAGGGAAGGGGTTAACATCTGGGGCGATCAAACGGTTAAATGTGTGCCTAGGGTGTGCTTGCTAACTGTGGGGGTTTCTTGTACTGTTGAAAGGCAGAGATCTGTGTTAAGACAGGATCATAGCCTTCCCTTGGCACAGAACAGCGATCTGCCTTGTTTACATAGGAAGATTGCCGTTCTGTTTATGTTCTGTTTACACTCTGTTATAACTGTTATGTTATGTGTTCAGCTCTATGTGGGTTTTTTTATTTTTTGAGGACTTTCTCTGATGAGGTTATTTCTGTGATGATTTTTGCTGAAGATGTAATGCAATGTATTTTATTTTGCCTATGTCCCTTCTGCACAATGGTAATGTGAAATAAAGCACCCCTGTTTTGTTAAAAAAAAAAAAACTCCCTTGTATGATTTTACCTATAGGTAAGACTATAATAAATAAGGTGTTTAGATGCATCAAGTGTTTGGATATCGAATGATTCCATTGGCCAGAATATTTTTATTTTGCACATTAGAATCAATGTTCAAATGCTAAAAAAGTGTTTAAGCGCGTTTTGCATGAGTTTAGGCACGTTCAGCATTTTTTTTTTGCCCAAAAAGCTCCTCACTTTAATGCTCAAGTGATGTTTTTTGTTTCCAGCCTGTAACGCTTCTCTTCTAAAGCCTCATACACACGATCGGACTTTGTATAAACTTTCCCATGGATTTTTGTACAAAGGGCGTCAGCCGTGAACTTGTATTGCATACACACGGCAGGACTTTTTCAGCCAACTTTCACCAAATCAGGTGGTTTTTCTGCTCTTTACCGCCACATTTGGTCAACTTCTGTATTGTTGTCTAATCTTTTGCATTGGTTCTGAGCATGCGTGTTTGTACTTTGTACAAAAGTCCTATGGTTTTCTGTATACACTTTGCTCCATCGGACTTTTGTTGCTGGAAAGTTTGTCCGTTCGCACAGCTAACAAAAGTCAGATGAAAACCGAAAAAGTTTGTCCGATGGAGCGTACACACGGTCGGATGTTGCCTTTAAAACAGCTACTTTGCATGTTTGTTGTCAAAAAGTCTGATCGTGCCTTAATACTCCTGTAAACGCCTATGTAAGCATGGACACATAGGCTTACCTAGAGACACGTTTACAGGCTGAAAAAAAAACCCCCGCCAAACACTTTTTTTAAAAAGTGGCCTTTCTAAGCCCGGTGTCCATGAGGCCTTAGACCTGGCAAAATGTATCCGTACAAAACTCTTGGAGGAAAATGACAGAATTTGGGTCCCAGGAATCAGCTGGTATACTGTGTATATTCTGTATAGTCTACTGACTCTGTCTCTGTTGTCATTATTTCCTTTGACTTTGATGGAGTTTGGAGTGTTTAAAGAAGTTGTGTTTAAACTGGAAAGTAGTGTCGTCCCTCTTCCTGTCTAAGAGAAGAAATGTCTTGTTTTCATTCAGACGCTGTCATAATGTTCCAGACACTTTTTAAAGCCCGGCTAGCCTGCCACTTCAAGTCGCAGTAATTGCTGTCTCTGCATCTTTCAGAGGGGTCTCGGCGTTTTAAGCTAGCTAGGCACAGAGGAGTTTGATAAGATGAAAAGTGGGAGATGTTTGTAAATAGGACTGGGCGGCACGGCGAGCCCCATACACACTATCAGATTATCTGCAGACTTTTGTCTTCAGATTTACCAAAACCATGTAGTGCAAGGGCCTGCCTGATTGCAAATTGAAAATCTTAAGGTTTGACCTCATATTATATTATATGGTTTTGGTAAATCTGAAGACAAAAGTCTGCAGATAATCTAATAGTGTGTATGGGGTCTCAATAATGCGTGATGCAAGACCTGTTTGCTACATGCTCCCTGGAATATTTTGTAGATACTTGTTGATCCTGCTACTAGAACCATTGACAAAGGCACTTCCTTTCATAAGGTGACCAGGCTCTTCTTCATTTTGCAGTGGAATCACTGCAATGTTGTCACTTGCAGTTGTCACTTCTCCTCAGACTGTGCCTATGAGGCTGCAGGACCCCTAACCCTCTGTCTGGACAGGAAGAGTGATGACCACCGCTCCAGAGGGATCCTTCAAGGCGAATGCTTCTACTCCTAGTGTGCAGGTGCAGGCTAATAACAAGGTAGTTAGAAAGTAACAAGGGGAACTCTGGACAGCCGCACACCAGACGAAGATGAAAAATCAAATGGATTTATTAAAACCGGGAATCACATCAAAGTCCAAAAACACAGCAAAACAGGGAAGGGGGGGCACACCGCTGACGCGTTTCACGCTAAATACAGCGCTTACTCATAGCTTTGTCTGGACAGTGCTGATTGGCCATGTGATGATAACATGCACCCTCCCAAGAAAAAAAATCAAACAAAAACTCTCTAGCAATACTCATCAAACTGAGCATGTGCAGAGTGACTCCAAAGGCTCTGTCTTATCAGGAGATGGGTTGGGGACAGTAGAAGGGGAGGATCAAACAGCCTTTTTATACATTGCAGAGGATTAACCCCTTAGGCACACAGTAAGTATAACAACAAGCATGCTTTACTGCATATATAGACTGATTTTACTGCACACTTTAGGTAATTTTTGTGTGTAAAATTAAAAAAATGTTCCAGAGGGCAATTGGTTAAAAATGTCTGTTTATTACGCTAAAAAGTAATTGAAAAAAAAAGGTCTTTTAAGCTGGCCATACACCTATAGATTATCTGCAGATTTTCTATGGTTAGATGAAAAAAGTGCAACAGATTTCTCCATGTTCGCTAAACTGTGTGGATGGAGAAATCTGTTGCACTTTTTCCATCTAACCATAGAAAATCTGCAGATAATCTATAGGTGTATGGCCAGCTTTAGTTATTAAACTGATGCCCCTTGCTTATGGTGAATTTTGCTCATACTGTGAATATGTAGGCAGGACCTAATGTAACTAAAGTAATGGTGAAAAAAAACCACAGAGAATATCATGGTTGTACAGTCATAGTTACTGTAGAGTAAATGATGTTTTGCTGAGTGCTGTACATTAGCAGTCCTAGTCTAGTGTGTACCTTCATAGGGAAGCCATCCAATATTCTATGATGGGACACAGCAACCAGCTCTACAGGATTGATCAGACCTTTTCTCTCACTTGCCCAAAATATTCCTCGGTATTCTTGCTAAAAAGCAGTCAAGTTTTTTTTTTTTCTTCTCTGTGTATGAGCATGCACTTTGATGTTTTTTTATAACAAAATTTCCCCAAAAAGATCAGCTGCAGAACTAATCGTGTATATTTGCAGCTACTAGAAGCATCCTGGCTACCACAGACTGATAAAATAAGTTGGATCTACCATGCAGAACCATTAAATAGTGTGTACTTGTCTCAGTTACAGTGGTTGTAAAGCCTCAAGGTTTTTTTTACCTCATTCTATGCATTAAGGTGAAAAACTTTCTGTGCTGCAGACCCCCCCCCCCCCTTTTTTCTTACCTGAGCCCAATCCGATCCAGCAATGTGCACGAGTGCAGCGGCTCCAGTCACTGTCTCTCTCCTAATTGGACAGATTGATGTCAATTAAATGCAGTGATGCGAGGGGTGGGGCCAAGTGCAGCTGTCGGTGTCAATCAATGGGTTTAAAACGATTGCACAGAGCAGGTAAGTATAGATAGTTTTTTTTATATTTGTGTGTGTGTGTGTGTTTATATATATATATATATATATATATATATATATATATATATATATATATATATATATATATATATATATATATATATATATATATATACCTATATATATATATATATTATGTGTGTGTTTGGGGGGGTTATACGTAATTTCCTATGCCTATAAACATGTCTAAACACATTTAGCGCTTGATAAATTAATACATTAATATTCTGGCCAATGGAATGAATGAACACCTGAATGTTTGGTATTGCCTAAATCAAGTGTGAACAACGCGGCATTAGGTGAGGGGTTTTTTTTTTTTTTTCATCTGCTTTTTTTGTGCCAGGAGCAAAGGCGTTCAGAGGAGCTGGGCAAACACCCAATGTGCACAAGGCCTAAATGAGCAAAAGGAACATATCTGGGTATTTGTGGGAAAGAAGACAACCACAATCTACGGAGTCGCCAGGCTATTCTACTGTGGAGACCAAGGGCTAGCATGAAATTCTTCCATAATAAATAAATATATATATATATATCTATTATACAGTATATTTCACAGTGACATTTACTCCCTTGTGGGTGAGCAGTGCTGTTTGTATCTGCGAATTGCAGTGGCTGGCGGATGTGGTCCCACACAGGGGAATACTACCTGCATTGTGGTGTCTGTGTTTTTTTTGGGTTGTGTTTCCTGAGAAGTTTTTTTTCTCTCGTCTGGTTTTACAACACATTGCAATTTTCATCACCATGTTAAAAAGGAAGCTTGTTATAATGTCGGTTTAAACACCAGCATGAAAACTGCTGGTTCACTGAAGAAACATGCTTTCTGTTTTATATTCTAATCGCAAGATGATTTTTTTTTTTATAGTTATGCTGTTCTTTTCAATAAAATAAACTTCTGCTGGGTAATGTGAGGTCCAAATGATTTGATTCTGCCTGTGAAGTGTCAGTGTTGATGTATATAAGGGTCCATTTACACATGTGCGTTGCTGCAACACATGCATTAATTTGAGTCTGCACAATGCATGGCAATGCACCTGCTCTGTGTGATATATTGTGGTTCAATTTATTGTGAATGATACCCCAGCCCATTGTAAAGTAGTGCTAAACACACCACAGCCCATCACAAGTCATATACTATGCAGCTGCATTGTTAAAAAAAAAAAAAAAAAGTAATGCACGGTTATTGCATCTGTTGTATGTTGGGAGCCCAATCATTAATGCACTGCAACAGAATGCTTAAAGTGATTGTAAAGGCAGAAGGTTTTTAATCTTAATGCATCAAGATAAAAAGCTTTGCTGTGTGTAGCAGCCCCCCTCAGCCCTTCTAATACTTACCTGAGCTCCATCTCTATCCAGCGATGTTGTATGAATGTCCCGGCTGCCCGGGACTCCCCTCTTCATTGGCTGACACAGCAGCGCAGCGCCATTGGTTCCTGCTGCTGTCAATCAAAGTCAGGCAGCCAATAATGAGAAAAAGGAGGGGGGCCGAGCTGCGGCTCTGAGTCTTGGTGGACACAGGGACCTGTGGCTCGGGTGCCCCCAAAGCAAGCTGCTTGCTGTGGGGGCACTCAACAGGAGGGGAGGGGCCAGGAGCACCGAAGAGAGACCAGAGAAGAGGAGGATCTGGGCTGCTCTGTGCAAATCCACTGCACAGGGCAGGTACTGTAAGTATAACATGTTTGTTATTTTTAACAAAAAAAAGGAGACTTTAGTATCACTCAGAAAATGAAGTCCTGCTAGATCACTTCAGGCTGGCCCCATTTGCAGGTATAGCTTTGCAAAACGTTTAAAATAAGCCTATATTGTTTATAATCCAGTAATATATTGTCTCACACACACTGCATGGGTTAACTGCTTGTGTTCTAGAGGGGAGGACAGTGAAGATAGATATAGGCTTTCTCCTCACTCCTAGAAAAAAAATGAGCAGTTGAACCGTGCAGCACGGGCACAGCCCCACTGCATGATAAAAAACGAATTTTGCCCAGAGATGGCCTTTAACTGCTCCCCATCTGCCCTATCAATGGCAGATGGGAAGCAGCGCCAATGTGTGTTAATGTACCTGTACACCAGGCCGTGTCGGCTCACAGAGCGCGCACCCCGGAGATCTGCGATCAGTGTGTCCCCCGGACACATCAGATCACTTTACCGCTGTGTCCGGGTAATCATATGATCTTGTACCATGTGATTGCTGTGTCCAGTCACAGCAATCACATAGTACTCAATGGAGACCAAATGTAAACATTGGTTCTCTCTGCTCAGCTGTGAGAGCGCTGTTGCTGCAGCCTGTTATTGTACAGCAGCCTGTTGCAGTGCATGTACACTCAGACTACAGTGTCAGCCTGCCCCAGTGTCCCTGATCACTGCCCCCAGCATAATACAAATAAAGAGTGCAGCCAGCCCCTGTCACCTGTCCCAGTGTCACCAGTGTTTATAGTAACACTGCTATACACCATACCAACGTCCTGACCATTGCCATATGCGATATCAGCCAGCGTCCTGATCACAGCCATGCCAGCGTCCTGATCACAGCCATGCCAGCGTCCTGATCACAGCCATGCCAGCGTCCTGATCACAGCCATGCCAGCGTCCTGATCACAGCCATGCCAGCGTCCTGATCACAGCCATGCCAGCGTCCTGATCACAGCCATGCCAGCGTCCTGATCACAGCCATACCAGCCTCCTGATCACAGCCATACCAGCGTCCTGATCACAGCCATACCAGCGCCCGGATCACCGTCATACGCCATACCAGCGTCCCTGATCACCGCCATACCAGCGTCCCTGATCACCGCCATACCAGCGTCCCTGATCACCGCCATACCAGCGTCCCTGATCACCGCCATGCCAGCGTCCCTGATCACCGCCATACCAGCGTCCCTGATCACCGCCATACCAGCGTCCCTGATCACAGCCATACCAGCGCCCCTGATCACCGCCATACCAGCGTCCCTGGTCACTGCCATACTAGCGTCCCTGATCACCGCCATACCAGCATCCCTGATCACTGCCATACCAGCGCCCTGATCACCGTCATACGCATACCGGCATCCCTGATCACCGACATACCCTATACCGGTGATCTTGATCACTGCCCCCAGTATAATACAAAGAGCGCAGCCAGCCCCTGTCACCTGTTCCATTGTCACCAGTGCTCATAGTAACACTGCCATACACCATACCAACGTCCTCATCTCCTCCATATGCCACATCAGCGCCCTGATCAATGCCAAACACCATGCCAGTATCCTGATTCCCACCATACCTCATACCAGTGTCCTGATCATCACCATAGGCCATACCAGTGTTCTTATCACCACCATATTCCGTACCAGCGACCTGATCACTGCCATAACCCATACCAGCATTCTGATCACCATACCATGGTTTGTATACGCAATACCTTTCACACAGACTAAATAATATACACTGTTTTGGGTTATTTTTACAAAAAGCGAAAATGGTAAAACAAAAAAAACAAAAACTGAAAAAATGCAAAAAAAAGAAGAAAAAATTAAAGTTTTTTCAGCTATTTTTATTTTAAAAAAAATATAGTTCAAAAATAAAAAAAAAACCCAATGGTGAATAAATGCCACCAAAATAAAGCTCTATTGGTCTCAGAAAAATTATAAAAATTGAAGTTTGGGTACAGTGTTGCATGTCTACGTACTTCTCACTCAGGCTTAGTTCACTTTTGTGTGATGCGGGAAGCCCTGCGAATGCACTGCGGGTTCCCCCATCGCAACCGACTCACAGGCAGTTCACACTGCCATACGCAAACTGCTGGGAGTGTCGATACAAAGTTAATGACAACCCCAGATTGGTTCGTATATCGCAGTGCAAACTGTCAATTCGGACATGAATTGGATCGCATGGTTGGTGCGGACCAAAAAAAAGGTCATGCACGACTTTGGTCTGAATGTGATGCGAATTCAGCGCACTAATGTGAACCCGGCCTAAAAGTGTGAGATAGAAAATGTACCTAGGCAAGAAGGGGATTGAAGTGGTTAATGTCTGAGTACCTGTACCCCTTCCATATTACATTAGGTGTTCTGTGACAGCCTCCACTGTGTGAGGAAGATGGAAGGTTCTGAAGATATTCTAGATGTGTGAGAATGATTTGTAGCTGCTTTGTCGGATAGCGTGATAGCAGTTTGTCAGAGCAGCCAATTGTTCAGTGTTGACTTCATTGTTTTGAATTATGCTCAGCTGTCACAATCCATTTCCATAGAGGTGTTCACAAAGTTCTCTACAAAACGCAGAGATGTATGGATTTGCAATTTTGTCCATAAGATGCCTCAGAGATTTCTTCTTCAGTAGATATAGAAGGCCAGTTACTGTTATATGTGTTAGGCTCTTGTCAAATCAAATAGATGAATGTCAGTTGGCAAGGAGAGTTTTTATTTTATTTGAAAGTCAGTGAGTGAGAACTTCGCACCATGATTTGATCTCTTTTCTGCGGTCTCGCCATTTGTTCCACATGATAATGTTTGATGAATTGCAGTCTCCCCATGGTTAATAAATGGATTCCTATTGTGGTATGTTACTTGTATTACAGGCATACGTCTGTGTTTGTATACGTCTGTGTCTGAAATGAAATCACTATCCTATCCAGAACAGCTTGTCAACTTCTCCTTTTAGTGAACTGACATAACAGGATGAAAGGCTAATGAACTTTTCCTAAATTGCGCATGACAAGTCGCAGCCTATTGGAGGCAATGGCACTGTTCCAATTGGTGCGACACCGATTTTGCTGTTCTGCATCGATTTGCAAAAGTAATACCTGCACTACTTTTGCAGATTTTTAGGTGCGACTTCAATAGACATCTGTGCATGACGCCACACAGATGTCTATCAAGTAGCACCTGAAATCGCGCTGACTTTGCTACTTTGAAATCGCGCGATTTCAAAGTAGCATCAATGTGAACCAGGGCTTAGACCCCTTTCACACTGAGAGCCTGTGCCGCCTCTTTCCAAAATAACTGTTCTATTTATTCGACTCAATTTTACGTTTTTTTATATACATGATTACGTAGGTATCACAATAATATTACAATTGTATTTTTATAGTAACAAGGGGCGTAACATAGACAGGCTAAATTCTAATCAGGACTTGAAAGAATGAAAACATTTTTAGTGCCGTGTGCAAGGCAAAGCATACAAAATAGAGTACAATTTTATACAGAATTTACAAATTTCCTTTACAAGCCAAAACAGGAAGTGAGCTGAAATCCCTGCAAAACGAGGGAATCTTTTGGGGCCCCCAGGTCACCAGAACTAGTGTTCCCATTAGATGATCTCGCATTCGCATTTTATCACTTTTCTGGGGACAACCCAAAATTTGTGATTTTCTTTTACTTTCAGTTTCAATGACAATGGTAAACCGGACAAATCGGGTGAATCTCCTTAAAGCGGGATTCCACCCTAAAGTGGAACTCCCGCTTTTCAAACCCCCCCCCCCTCCGGTGTCACATATGGCACCTTTTCAGGGGGGAGCGGGTGCAGATACCTGTCTAAGACAGTTATCTGCACCCACTTCCGGGCATAGACTCCCACGGGAGTTTGCGCCACTTCCTGTCCTGGCGCGCTGTCTGCCGGGACACGCACGTGTCCCGGCAGACAGCGCTGACGATTCTCTTTGCGCTGCGCGACTCGCGCATGCACAGTAGGGAACCGGGAAGTGAAGCCACTTCCTGATTCCCTCACTGAGAATGGCGCCGGCAGCAGCAGAGAGCCGATCAATTGATCGGCCTCTGCTGCCCACATCGCTGGAACCTGTGACAGGTAAGTGTCCATTTATTAAGTCAGCAGCTGCAGTAGTAGCTGCTGGCTTTTAATTTTTTTTTTTTTTCAGGTACCGTCCCGCTTTAATGGAAACACAAACCACAATAAACAGGTGTTCTAATTCATCTCACCTCTATGAAAAAAAAATGTTTTGACTTTAGCTATACTTTAAAGCAGAACTAAACCCTCCCACCATTTTGGAGCCAAGAAAGCTGCCATCTTGGCTTCTGTTTGATCTGTAGTTGCCATGGTGCTGCACATGTGATCAGTTATGACACCATGCATTTGTTGGATTGACAGTTCAGTTCAAAGCACACGCAACTCTGACAGTTATCATTCATGCTACTTACCTGTAGTGCTATAGAACTCTTCACCCCCTACAGCAAATATAGTGCTATACAGTGGATCCTGCACCGCCATCTTTGTCCTCTTCAGCTGGTTGCCTCTTTGAGAGCCTGCTCCTAGCCGCTCTGTGTGCAGATCCTTGGATATATGGTGTAAGTATCCCAGGAGGCTGCAGGCTCTGGTACACGTCATTCTGGCCTAGGCTGGAATGGCAATAGGGTGGGGGGGCTAAACATTAGAAACATTTCAAAAAATAGAAAACAATTCCCCCAATTCTGCTTGGGGGGAGGGGGATGTTAAAGCTTAACTAACTCCCTTTTAAGAGTTAAAGTGTCACTAAACCTACACCATAATAACTATCAGTAAATGTTGTATTCCATGCTGTTCACACTCAGTCGCTATTGAATTTGTTTTCTGTATTCTGCAAAAAACCTGGTTGATCCTGCTGCTCTCTATCTCCACCTTCTCTCCAAGTCCCCAATTCAGTTAGGGATTTTGAGGCTGTGGTAGCAACTCTGCACATGCTGTTTTCAGTGAGCTTCTATGCTGAGGATTTCTTCCCTATTGCATCTGAGCAGCCCATGTGACTATAGAGTCGCACATGTGGGTATATACACAGTGGTAAATAACAGCCCACTCCCTCGCTCCTCCTCCTCAACGCCCACTAACCAGCTAAACACAATGGGGGTGCAATATTACATGTAGATTAATGGAGGCTTCACCTCCCTCTTATTTTAAGACAAAGGCTGGAGGGGCGTGACTGACAGAAATCGCCCACACCATGTTATTTCCAAAACCTACTAAAGATTTGATTTCAAATATATATTTTTGTGACAATTTAAAACCATTTATATTTTATATTAGTATTATTTATTTTTACTCTGTATTCCAAATGCTGTTTTTTTATTTTTTATTTTTTGAACAAGTGACCAGCAGCAGAGGACTAGAAGCTCCTCCTGTTTGTTTCCCTGCGGGCTGGGAAAGAGCTGGGGGGTGCGGGGCGGCGACGGTAAAGCAGCGCAGCTGTATATCTAGGGTTAAAAACCTCCGCAAAGCGCCGCTGCATATCCCCGCGGTTTCCCATTGATTTCAATGTAAAAAATAAACTGTTTGTTTGTTTTTTTTTAGTATGAAAACCGCCCCAGTGTGAAAGGGGCCTTAGAAAATAGAAGGGAATAATGTAAAATAAACTGTGTTTGTTTAGTATCACTTTACGTTCAACTTTAAAGTGGAGCGCCAACCAAAAAACAAATACTGTAGCTGCCGACTTTTTTACTTTTAGGGCACTTTCCTGTCCAGGAATCCCACAGTGTCCTCACCCAAGCTGATTCTTGAATCAGCTCTCGGGTGCAGACGCCGCCATCTTGTGTAAGGGAAACCGGCAGTGAAGCCTTGCCGCTTCACAGCCAGCTTCCTACAGCGCATGCGCGGATCGCGATGTGCTTTCTCAATGGGCCAGTTGCGGCAAGGGCTGAACTTCTGTCAGAGTTCACCATGGCAAGCTCAGGTACCCCCTCCCACCCACAAGGTGCCAAATGTGGTAGCGGAGAGGGGGAGGAGGAGGCAGACAAGCGGAGCTTCCCCTTTTGAGTGGAGCTCTGCTTTAAGTGCAGTAGGCCATAGCAACCAGTCTGAATTCAGCCCACTAGAAGATGGATTCTGCATGTTTGTTTTTAGTTTCCACCCTTACAAAAGCTTTATTAAAGAATTTAGTCCTAGACAATTACTTTTTCATTGCAGTGTGGCTTATATTATCTCATGTTAAATATTTTTATGGTAACATTCTACAAGTGATGTAAGTAGGAAGTGATCCAGCCATTCAAGTTGGTGATAAATGAAGCCTGACAGATGCGATAATCAGTCTGCAAACTGTGGCCAGGGAAGACATCAGCGACTTTCCCGTCAAGGTAGCGCAGTCCTTCTCCGGGAGCATCTTGATTCTGCGTTTATGCAATCAAACAGTCAGTCCAGGCAGCGCATGTAGAGAAAGTAGGTTACACATAGGAGAACTCATAATTAGAGGTGATTGGGGAGACAGAGCTATTAAAAGTCCTAAGTAGTTTTTCAACTCCTAGAGGCATCTGGAAAGCTGCCACTGTTGCCATGGAAACAAAGGAATAATTAGTTGCTGCCAAGGTTGGGGAAAAAATCACTCATATACTTCTGGCTACAGTACAGTCTTATGTAATGTGCCGTGTATGTGGCTCAGACAGTCAGGAAGCTCTCTGATATAATTACACACCCCTTGCTTCAATAACAAAATAACCCTTTCAAAGCTGCTCAGAAAGAGATGAGACGTTACTTTGGGTATTGCAGAAATGAAGACCGATCGCTGTACCTGGACATTTCATAGAAACCACTAAACATTTTAATTTTTTTACATTTTATTGAATTAAATACAGCTTACATCAGTATCAGAATTAAATGGTACATAGTGCATTGTACTGTAACTAAGCAATGGATGCATTGAACTGATTCCAACAATAAACACAGCGGAATCACGAGTGCAAATTGTTTACCCTGCCAAAAAATTTGTGATTTTTTTTTTTTTTTTTATTTTTATTTTTTCCCCGGACAATTTTCAAGCCAGGCAGGCACCCCTGGCAGACACTGTATCCAGGTCCTCAGATTTGCAGCACAATAAAGCTTGACTGGCATATAGTTCTGCTCCTTTCTCTCTTTTGGCTTAATATGGATGTTCAGGTTACAGTAGGCTAGTGCAAAGACTGGATGAAATGTTTTACATTTTTTTTTTCCCCCCAGGTTTTTAATGAATACGTAAACGGATGGAATAGCATCTTTTATATATTTGCCTAAACGTAAACTTTAAGGCTAATGTGATTCGGACAGGAATCGCACCGCATTACTGTTCAAATCGCATTCAATTCTTTGCTGTGCGACATGAGCCCATTAATTTTGTATGGGCTCAAATGGCACCACAAAGGTTTTGCTTTCAAGCATCGCAGCATTTGCACGAGTACTCGTACGAATGCTTAGTATCGGTATTGGTGAAACCCTATAGGCCTGTTCACCAGGGACCAGCTAATGCCGCGTACAAACGACCGGACTTTTCGACCGAACTGGTCCGACGGAACGAATCCGTCGGACACTTCGACCGTGTGTGGGCTTCAGCGCACCTTTTCTGTCGCAAATCAGACAGACTTTAGATTTAGAACATGTTTCAAATCTTTCCCACGGACTCGAGTACGGACGAAAAATCCATTCGTCTGTATGCTAGTCCGACAGATGAAAACTGGCCCTAGGGCAGCTTTTGGCTACGGGCTATGAACTTCCTCATTCTAGTCTGGTCGTACGTCATCATGGTCGAATCCGTTGGACTTTGGTGTGATTGTGTGTAGACAAGTCCGGTGAAACTCCATCAAAGTCCAACGGAATGCAGTCCGTCAAAGTCCAATCGTGTGTACACGGCATAAGACTCAAACCATGTATGGGCAGGCCTATTGTACCCAAGTTGATCGATCATTCAACTTGGGTACAACCAGCATGTTGGATTTTTCATGCGATTTACTGCCATCGGCTTCAGCCGCTAGGAACAATCGCTGTGTGTTCTCCTGGCAGGAATGTCTCCCCTCGCCTCACTGTCTATGGCTGGCTTAACTGGCCTTTAAGTACCTCCAACATATTGGAGATGGCATTCCAAACATGAAATTAAATAAATCATGTTCGTTATGTCACAATTCAGAAACTCACAAATGGGGAAGGTATTGGGTAACAACTAATTGAATCATTTTATTTTTTGGTTGCCTTACAATAAGACCTGTATTTACACCGCATCTGAATGGACCTGTCAGTTGTAACCAATTTCTTTATTTCAACGGAATACTAAAAATACTTGGAGAGAGAAGTGAACCTAATTTAGGGGCTTTCCTACTAGAAAGTCTACACTCAGACCTGGTTCACACTGGGGCGACTCGTCAGGCAACTTAGCCACCTGACAAGTCGCGTCCCGTTCTGTAGTATGGAACCGTTCTAATAGGAGCGGCACAAGTCGCTCCGACATAGAAAAAGGTTCCTGTACTACTTTGGGGGCGACTTCAGGTGACTTGCATTGACTTCTATACAGAAGTCATTTTGCAAGTCGCCGATGAAGTCGGATGCCGGTCGCCTGAGGCAGTCGCGCTCCAAGTCGTGTGGCCTCAGTGTGAACCAACTCTTACTATTGCCTCATGAAGATACCAGTTGTAAATATATTTACATCAGTCACCATGTAAACTTGGCAAATTCTTTTCACAATTTATTCCATGAAGATAGTAGGTTTATTGGTCTTATCCACATATTTCAGTCTATCTTCTCTCAATTGATTTTTCCTACTTTTAAGGCCCACAATTTCCTTAGCTCTAGCTATAGTTCACTCTGAATATAGTCTCTGAATTGCTTGTTTACTTAGTACTTCTTTCCACTATCTCATATTTATTCACGTCAGAACATTCTTTTTTTTTTGATCAAGTAAGTTCACCTGCTGGTACTGATTTAAAGTGGTAGTAAACTCCTATAGGTAAAATTAACCATTTAGAAGATATTCCAGTGAGCAGCAGCTGGTGACGTCACCGGCGCATGTGCTCTGAAGGACTGGCATACCTTTGCCATTCCTTCAGAGCTGTGTGCCGTGGCTGAGACTCCTGCGCAACCCGGAAGGAAGACCGAGTGAAGATGGAAGCCTCTGCAGCAGTGACAGTGCTCCACTGCAAGGTTTTCTTTTAAAGTAAGTTTTTCATAGTGTGCTAGTATGCAATGCATACTAGTAGATTATGTTTACTACCTCTTTAATGGTGTATAGTGGATATAAACTAGCAGGTAACAAAGTAGAGTTACAGCTACACTCCATATGGTAGGTTAATATCACGACTTGACTAGTTTTGAAGTCCCCGCAAAGTGTCAAATCCAAGAAATCCATAGACGCCTCATTCCAGTTTTTCGGGAATGTCAATGTGATTTTAGTCACCAACCAAATCAAAAGTAGATTGTTAAAATACCAACAATGCCATATAATCAGGTTGTCAAAAGCTTCTCCCACCAACCTATACACAGATTGACAAGTGGGGTTTAAAATGTTGTCCTAATGGAAGCTTTGCATTTCTGCAGGTAGAAAACCCTGTCAAACAAAACAAAGTTCTGTGACAACAAAATCCCACTGCTGTCAACAGAAAAGATCTCAACTCCACTGGATAGAAACGACATACTTGTGTGTGATGTTCCACGTCTACTAGAGCTGATCATGAGGGACAGAATTGCTTTAAGGTCCAAGGCGGCCCAAAAGAAGTTCTGTCCCTCATTTGATTTCTTGATCTATCTGAAAACAAAGATGCACACGGCAATAAGAGATGACCGGGGTTCTACCCTTTCTGTACTAATAGAAAAGAAAAAAACATTTTTATTTCTATGTTTTGGTTAGAGATTTTACCAAACTTCCTGTCTGATGAAACCTTTTTCACCATGAAAGCAAGTGAGGGAGCCCATGATTGCAGGAAAACCCAACAGGGGTTCTAGCCTTCCCATACGTGTAGATAAGAGAACCTGAACCTGAATAAGTAGTTAAATAATGTAACACAAGTGGTATGGACCTGTTTCAGTTCAAATGGCAACTAGTCCGAGTAGAAAAGGTGTTTTTTGCCTCTGGCTAAACACCTAGCTAAAGCATTTCACTTGAAACCTACACATCAAACAACGGAACACCTTCAAATATAAAGTTATATTTCAGTTCTTTGGTTCAGTTTTGTTTGGCTACTTTGTCCTTGTAGTCTACATTTTTAGAGGACTGATGTGTACAAATTCGAGGAAAGGAAAAGTGCGATGCTGGTTGGAGCAGCCAATCGAATACCTATATACTATAATATGGTTTCTGTTATATTCACTAGGCCAGATCAGCTTTGTGAAGCTCATTGTTTGTTTGGAAGGGTTTATCAGTGATTTACAGAATTGTGGATATGCTGCAAATGTGGTATTCAAAGCTAACATTGCATTTCCCAAAAATGTTATTCAAACCAATGGGTGGATCAAGCCTGTCTTTTAGTTACACTAATGCCGCGTACACACGTATGGACTTTTGCCGGCGGACCTAGTCCAGCGGACAATCCCGCTGGACTTTCCGAGGGTGTGGACTTGCCCACACACGCACGGACTTCTCCAGCGGATAATCCGCCGGCCAAAAGTCCGCGGGACTTTTGAAAATGAACGGACTTGCCCACACACGGAGCAGTCCGTTCATTTCGAACGTAACTTCAGGTTACGTAGCTAGCGTAGGCAGTAAATGCCGCCGCGCTAGCTCCGCAAGCTGGCATGGATTTAAAGGGAATCCCCACGCCGAAAAAACGGCGTGGGGGTTCCCCCCAAATCCATGTCAGACCCTCATCCGAGCACGCAGCCTGGCAGGCCAGGAAAGGGGTGGGGACGAACGAGCGCCCCCCCCCTCC
Source organism: Lithobates sylvaticus (assembly GCA_028564925.1). Taxonomy (NCBI): domain Eukaryota; kingdom Metazoa; phylum Chordata; class Amphibia; order Anura; family Ranidae; genus Lithobates; species Lithobates sylvaticus. The sequence goes on along the minus strand of CM053026.1, from coordinate 202,316,961 downwards.
TGAGCCGTACCAGGCCGCGTGCCCTCAACATGGGGGGTGCCCTGGGGAAAGGGGGGCCGTGCGGCCCCCCCACCCCAAAGCACCTTGTCCCCATGTTGATGAGGACAAGGGCCTCTTCCCGACAACCCTGGCCGTTGGTTGTCGGGGTCTGCGGGCGGGGGCTTATCGGAATCTGGGAACCCCCTTTAATAAGGGGGCCCCCAGATCCCGGCCCCCCACCCTATGTGAATGAGTATGGGGTACGATGTACCCCTACCCATTCACCTAAGGTGTAAAATGTAAAGTAAAAAAAAACACCCACACTTTTGAAAAAATAGTTTATTGCACTGCTCCGGGGGTCTTCTTCCGTCTTGGGGGTCTTCTCGCCGGACTCCTCCCCTCTCTTCTGCTCTTTTACCTAGCTCTTTCACGAGGGGAGGAGTCCGGCTACCTTCTTCGTCGTCGCCGCCGTCGTCTGGGGGTCTCGATCCGCCTTCGGGGGTCTTCCGGGGGTCTCTTCTGTTCTTGCGGCGGTCGTCGTCTTCCGCGCCGCCGGCGCCTTCTTCTTCTTGTCCTCCTTCTTGTCCTTCTTGTTCTTCTTCTTCCGATGTTGACCCGACGCTCTCTCTGCCCGGAATGCCTGTGCCGCTCTGCGCTCGGACTTATATAGGGACATGGGCGACAGGGTCACATGCACATGTCACATGGTGACCCCGCCCCCTTGTGTTGTCACAGTCCCGGAGGATGCTGGGACTGTGACATCGCAAGGGGGCGGGGTCACCATGTGACATGAACATGTGACCCTGTCGCCCATGTCCCTATATAAGTCCGAGCGCAGAGCGGCACAGGCATTCCGGGCAGAGAGAGCGTCGGGTCAACATCGGAAGAAGAAGAAGAACAAGAAGGACAAGAAGGAGGACAAGAAGAAGAAGGCGCCGGCGGCGCGGAAGACGACGACCGCCGCAAGAACAGAAGAGACCCCCGGAAGACCCCCGAAGGCGGATCGAGACCCCCAGACGACGGCGGCGACGACGAAGAAGGTAGCCGGACTCCTCCCCTCGTGAAAGAGCTAGGTAAAAGAGCAGAAGAGAGGGGAGGAGTCCGGCGAGAAGACCCCAAGACGGAAGAAGACCCCGAAGGCGGATCGAGACCCCCAGACGGCGGCGACGACGAAGAAGGTAGCCGGACTTCCCCCGCTCGGTAAAAGAGCTTGGTAAATGGTGGGGGAGTCCGGCGAGAAGACCCCCAAGACGGAAGAAGACCCCCGGAGCAGTGCAATAAACTATTTTTTCAAAAGTGTGGGTGTTTTTTTTTTACTTTACATTTTACACCTTAGGTGAATGGGTAGGGGTACATCGTACCCCATACTCATTCACATAGGGTGGGGGGCCGGGATCTGGGGGCCCCCTTATTAAAGGGGGTTCCCAGATTCCGATAAGCCCCCGCCCGCAGACCCCGACAACCAACGGCCAGGGTTGTCGGGAAGAGGCCCTTGTCCTCATCAACATGGGGACAAGGTGCTTTGGGGTGGGGGGGGGCGCACGGCCCCCCTTTCCCCAGGGCACCCCCCATGTTGAGGGCACGCGGCCTGGTACGGCTCAGGAGGGGGGGGGGGGCGCTCGTTCGTCCCCACCCCTTTCCTGGCCTGCCAGGCTGCGTGCTCGGATGAGGGTCTGACATGGATTTGGGGGGAACCCTCACGCCGTTTTTTCGGCGTGGGGATTCCCTTTAAATCCATGCCAGGTCACGGAGCTAGCGCGGCGGCAGTAACTGCCTACGCTAGCTACGTAACCTGAAGTCACGTGCTAAATGAACGGACTTGCCGATGAGCGGCAAGTCCCTTCATTTCAAAAGTCCCACGGACTTGCCCACTAACGGCGGGATTGTCCGCTGGACTTCCAAGTCCAGCGGATAATTTGAAAACAAAACTTGAAACTTTAGTCCGCCGTACTTTGGCGCCAAAAAGTCCGCCGGCGCCCACACACGAGGGGATTATCCGCTGGACTTCAGTCCAGAGGATAATCCCTTCGTGTGTACGCGGCATAAGCCACTGGTTTTCATTGCACACTATTACAACCTTCCAGCCGCCTGCGTCCTAATGACCACCACTGATGTCATCAGTTAATAAGTAGTACTAGCACAGCATCCTTGTTTGACCCCATCACCCCTCTCCTTCAACACTGGGTCACATTAGCTGAGTGAGGGAGAAGAGAAACATTAGAACAGGGGTCTCAAACTGGCGGCCCTCCAGCTGTTGCAAAACTACAAGTCCCATGAGGCATTGCAAGGCTGACAGTTACAAGCATGACTCCCACAGGCATAGGCATGATGGGACTTGTAGTTTTGAAACAACTGGAGGGCCGCCAGTTTGAGACCCCTGCATTAGAATACTAGTCAGTACCAGTGTGCAAAGGTGTGTTTGCTTTGGAAGAAAAAATCCCCTGTTCAGTGTCCTATGTGTGTTGATGTTGCTGCGTAATGTAAAACTATTGGTTCAATTTTTTAGATTTAAAAATGGTGTGCCCGGAGATTGAGCAGAATTTTAAAGGGTGGCTTGACTGAAAAAAAATTGAGAAACACTGCTATAGAGCAAGGGAGGGTTTTAACCCCTGTCAGATTTTTTTTCGTTATCTGTGTCCTTCGAAAAGTGAACTGTCTATCTCTATTGATCCTGTGTTTAGAAATTAGCCATCATTTTGCATTTAGTAAAAAGTACTCATTTATAAATCATGGGACTTCTGTTTTTAATGGACCTCCACTTCTCAGCCCTCTGAGTAGTGACCTAGAGCTGTCTAATTGAATGTCAGTTCAGTCAATGCTTTGTGCATGGAGAACAACCATCATCTCCAATGGGATCTTGTTGTTCTGATTGATTTTTGTCATTGATCCATTCAGTATTCAGCCCATGTTATCGGTGGGCAGACCTACATTTTTGAAAAAAAAAAACTACTGTAACCTATAAAAACTATAATTTTTTTATGTATTATTATACCTAAGGGATTGCGCTTTTTTATTTTTTTGTTAATAGAAATTTACTCAGCGCAGGCAGTAGGAAAAATGTTTTTTGAATAACGTACACAACTAACATGTCCTACTTCTCCTCCTTTCACAAAGCATACCTCAATGGTAAATGTGACCTAGGAACTATTACATATTTATTCCAATACATTTTTATTGTAGTCAACATTTGGTTTCCGCCCATCTTCCACTTTCATTTTTGTGTGTTTTTATATACGTTTTCATGCATTGTACATTTTTGTTAACCGGTTTGGATTGCTTTTCCTATAGTGATATCGCAAGAGATTGTGTTTTCTGTGTATGGCGTTGAGGAAGCATGGCTGCAGTCTTAGGCCCTTTTTACATGGGTAGACAGATCGGGCCTGCCTGCCAGTTTCTCGGGTGGAACCTATTGGACCCTCCAATATCCTCTATGGAGCGCTGGATGTAAATGGACATGTGTCTGTTTTACATCCAATCCTATCTGATTCGCTAAAAATAGACAAGGATCCGTTTCCGATCCGTCTAGCAGATTGGATGCCAGTCAGATGTAAATGGACAGGTGGTGCCCGTATAGGAGAGCAGGCTGTGTCTGTATCCGCTCTGCATAAGTGGAGTGGACACAGACCAGCCATCCGCCTCCTCAGGAGGGATCAGTGGACAGATTCCCCACTGAGCAGGCGGACTCCTGGAGTGTGGAAGGTGACTTAAGCTGGTCATAGATCGTTTTTTTTGATCAGCCAGCAGGGATATTAAAATAAAAAAATCAAACAATTCTCTAATCCACCTCCCTGTTTCGCTATTGTATTCTGGCAGTGAGACTCCTACGCTGCCATAATACACTAATCAGCTCTGCATCCCATTGGCTGCAAGTGTTTATCGACTGAAAATGCACCAGCAGTCCTGTTCAGGGGGGGTTGGTCACTAAATCGACTCCTCCCAAACGGGAATGACCATAGATGGATTGAAATTCTGCCTATTCTTGTTGAATCAGCAAAATTTAATTAGATGTACGGACAGCTGTGGATGTAAACCCAATTTACGAAATTGGAGCTGGGCAGATATATCTGCAGTGTTTTCTTATCTCTCTCTAAAGCCCTAAGTCCAGTGGCTTTCTCCTGCTCCATTCTTCTGTTATCAGCCTGATAACTTCTGACAAGTTTTTTGACATGTGATAAAACTATGCTGAAATTTGTGTCAGGGTGGATGCTATAAATAGATTAGCAGACAGCTGGTCCATTCACAGCACAGCTCTGCAAGTCTCTGCCTATGTGGAGGGGTATGTGTGCCTTTTTCTGTAATTTGCTGTCTCCCAGTGTATGGCAAGACTCCCCTCCCCCTGCTGGAACAGGAAGAGAAAATTCTAACACGATGTGCACTTTCTAAACAGTATATAAAGCTGAAGACCGCAGAGATACATGTAAAACTTATGTAGGAGGATTTGTTTCATCTCTGTGTATCATCTGAGGCTGCTCCCTTCACTGGGTATATGTGAGGGTTTACATCCACTTTAAATGTGGCTGAGAACATGGCAGGTACCACATCAGGTGAATTTCAGCTGAGCACATGGCACGTATTGACGAAAGGTACTTGTAACCGTGGAATGACAAGGTGCCATGTGCTCACCTACAAGTTGAAAATGCATGAAAGAATGCACAAACGGTACTTTTTCATGCGCTTCCATAGACTTCAATGAGCCAGAAAATGCATATAAATACAAGTAAAATAATTTTTAACAATGCAGCGTGCAAATGTAAACGGCCTCATTGGACTGTATTTTTATGATGCATCTTTTTATGCGTTACTCAATGAACATAACAATTCAAAGGTGTAAACCAGGCCTAATGGGAGAATTAAAAAGACCATTGTGGACCATAACCACAATGGTCACATATAGCTGTTGTGTGTCGGAGTGCCATAGCCAAGAACCACTTTTCAAAGAATTCCTCCTATAGGATAGAATTGAATATTCGAGCCTAAAATCATTTACATATGTCGGAATGCAGCCTGTTGCTGCTGTAGGTAAAGCCTGGGGTTGTGGAGGAAAAAAAGGTATAGCATAAATATTATTCTGTTCTTTTTATCGCATTTCTCTGTAGCAAATCATAGTACTTCAGGCTTAACTTTATTTAGCTTTGAAAGCACATATGACTTTGTAGTTATCATGCAAGTGTCTGACACGCTGCTATAAATATACATTCTTTTCTGGATAGCTGTGTTTTTTTTTTTTTTATTATTCTTCTCCTTCGGGGAAAACGGGTAATTGGATGGCCATATGGAAGAGATGCTTCTAATGGAAAGCTTACTTCACCAGGGAAAGTACAGTATCTCTGCTTGGAGTCGGGGAAAAATAAAATAAAAAGCAATCAATAGCTGTAAAATGCCTTGGATGGAAAGCACTTCAGCTTACAGCCATAGACCGGCAAGATCTCACATTGTGTGGACACATTAACATGCAACTCTTGGGTGCTCGGTATTTTTAGAGCAGAGAAATGTTAACATGGGGAGTCTAAAGAATTCACAAAAAGTTCTTTGATAAGTGTACTTGCAAATGCTTTACTGGCTTTAGCGCAGTCTGCCAGTTTAACGCACTGTGGTCGTTTGGTTTCATCAGTCCGTTCCTGCGCTTTGCTCTTAATTTAGTTAATGTGTAACAGTCACAGTCACAATTATATTTGCACATTTTTTTTTTCTTGTGTGTATAATTTGCAATATCATAGTTACTGTAAACTGATAATATCTTGCGTTGGCAATCCATCTGTGTTAATCTCTTTTACTAATTGTAGCTGGCTCTTACTTTTAAAGCTGAACACCATGCAGATATAAATGAATTTGGCTTAGTACATTGTTAAATATATTTGCCAGCAGTGTACGCTCCTGAATTTGACTTGGTATCACAGCCTCTTGCAGCCTCTGGTTGCTTCTTTTTTTCCCCCAGTTTGCTTTACAGTCAGTTGTACTGTAGAGTAAAATAGAGTAATAGAGAGGTGAGCTCATCAGTGTGCTGCTTCTCTTTTCACTGTCCAGTCACAGGCAGGGGAAGTGGCAAGACCTGTGATAATGAATGGTGGCAGAGAAAAAATGAGGTCTCCGGCCCTGCCAGACAGGGCTGTTATGTGTGACAGAGCTATGCAAACCTCAGGACTGGTTGAAAATATATACCTTGGCATTTATATGTGTATTTAGCTGTTTACTTGGAGTAAGGGGTGGTTCACACCAGATGCAGTAAAAGGCATTTTTAATTTGCATCAAAAATGCATGCACGGTATTTTAAAGGCCCTATTCACACCAGTGCAGTGCTTTTCAGAGGGAAAAGGGATTGAGGCAAGCTAATGGTATCCCTTATGTTTAAATGGTATATACAGTTGGTGGTAGGTTGCCTTGTTCCTTCGTGTGAATGAAAACTGACTAAGGCTGGGGTCACACTATTGCGAATTGCATGCGGGTTCCGCCTCATCCAATTCACAATAGGAGATTTTGACTGGCTCTCTATGGAGCCGGTTCACATATCTCCACAGCAGGTCTGGTCCGTTTTGCACATTGGTCCGTTATCGGATATCGGCACAAAATTCAGGCTGAAATTGGGCCTGAAAAGGGGAACCATCACACACCGGACCCCTGCTGTGAGCCGCATGCGGCTCATATGTGAACCTGAGCCTTAAAGTGATTAAAATATATAGAAACTGTCCAATGTATGGTAGGCATTAGCCCTTGTACTCCTGATAAAATATTTATGAAATGTAACCCTCTCTTGACATGCGGCACACTCAAGATCAGTGTTCATCAATTGGGGATTTGGCAACATGTAAAGCACATGCTCACAAGCAATTAAAATTCAAGTGAAGTTAAATTCCTAATTATCATTGTGTCAGAGGAACGATAGGACAACTGCAGCATTGCAAATGAAACAGTAAAGTGTAGGAGGTGGGTACTTTTTATTAAAGTAGAGTACCTTTCCATTTAAAATCCATTACATTTTACAATGCATGAAGGTAAAAAACCTTGCGCCTTTACAACCACTTTAAAGTAGAACTATGGGCTCCAGCACCACTCCCCTCTCTTCTTGCGTTGACAGTGGAAACTGAGGACAGTGGAGCCATAGGGTCCTGCTGCTGTCAAACTCCTGTGAAGAGGACACTTTTGGGCTAATTTGCTAACACGGGAGAGTGCAAAATCTGGTACAACTGTGCATTGTAGGCAGTCTGCTTCTAACTTCCATTTTTTCCGGTCTTGTCCCACGCTGAGCTGTCAGACGCAGCTTTGCTGTGGAGGTGGGTGCAGAGGAGGCAGCCAACAACAGAAGCCCCATAGTAAGTGTATGGGTGACATCACTTCCCATTCATTTCCCAGCCATTGTCGGCTGTGTTCTCTGCAGAGCTTCTGCCACTAGAGACCGGACTGGATTTCTTCTTTACATGGCTAGATAGGTTAGTTTTAGATCATGGGTGCCTGTAGGTTTAGAGATTTTAGTGTTGGGGTGAACTTCTACTTTAAGCTTTGACAACAAAAAAATGGAAGATGATGGTTTCTTTGCACAGCTGCACCAGAGTTTGCACTCTCCAGTTTAAGTAAATCAGCCCTTGTGTGTATCTATGCAGGGGTGCCCCCTTAGCACTTGGCTTGCTAAGGAGACACCCAGAGGAGAGAGGAGTGCACAGTGTGGGCGGGGGACTGTCCAAAGAGGAGGTAAGGGACTTTTCTGTGCAATATCTCTGCACAGAGTAGGTAAGTATTTTAACTAGTTGCCGACCAGCCGCCGTCGTTATACGCTGATAGGATGGCGAATCGCCGTAGCTGTACGGCGGCTCAAGCAGGCGGGAGCGTGCCCGCAGGTCGGGCGGACTGCATGTCCGGCGACCCGCAATCACCTAGTACAGAGGCAGAATGGGAATTTGCCTTTGTAAACAAGGCGGATCCCCATTCTGACAGGGGAAATGACAGAGATATACTGTTCCCTTTCATCGAGAACAGTGATCTCTGTCATGTCCCTGGCAGCCCATCCCCCATACAGTTGGAACACACTGAGGTAAAACAGTTAACCCCCTTCCCTGCCAGAGTCATTTTTAATTAATCAGTGCATTTTTATAGCACTGATCAATGTAATAATGTCACTGGTCCCCAAAAATTGTCATTTGGGGTCAGATTTGTCCGCCGCAATGTCGCAGTACCGCTAAAAAAATCGCAGATTGCCACCATTACCAGTAAAAACAATATAAAATAAATACTTAGTACCTAAATCTTTCCCCTTCAGTTTGTAGACGCGATAACTTTTGCGCAAACCAATCAATATACGCCTATTGCATTTTTTTTGTAACCAAAAATTTGTAGAATAATATATATCGGCCTAAACAAATAAATCAGTTTTTTTTCCCAAAATTGGCGCTTTTGTGTGTTTATAGCGCAAAAAATAAAAACTGCAGAGGTGATCAAATACCACCAAAAGAAAGCTCTATTTAAGGGGAAAAAAAGGACTTCAATCTTGTTTGGGTACAGTGTCGCACGTCTGCACAATTGTCAGTTAAAGCGGCGCAGTGTCGTATCGTAAAAAATGGCCTGGTCATTAAGGGGGCACATTTTTCCGGTCCTTAAGTGGTTAAACAAAAATAAAATCTTTTTAGTATCAGTTTAGATAAGCAAAAAAACAAAGACCAACTCCAGCTAACTGTTGCAACCACAGTATACTTTTGGGAAAAAAGGTTTGAATCAAATGAATAAAAATTGGATTCTTCTACACACACATAATAGTGTCTCCTGACTGTCACTTTTGCTGGATAGCTTGGCCTGCATGTGGGAAAAAAAACCTAAAAAAAGGCAGGCAAAATAAATACTATGATTTCAAAACTGTCATTACAGCTATTAACTTCATACAGTTACAGTATACTGGACCTTTAACTGTGTTCTTTTGCAGGAATTCCTTTTAAACCTTTAAAACTAGAGGGTTGCTTCACAGTTTACAATTGGAGCTACAACTTGTTGCAAAAGCACAGATCATGTGACTTTTCTAGTGAGATCAGTGAGTAATTCCGATATGTATGTGCAAGGGTCATTTGGCAACAGAAGTCTAGCAGGAAACATTTGTTTCAGCAGTCACTGCAGTTGGCTGTTACTCTCTGCTAACCGAATAAAATGTTCATTCAATAAAGCAGTGATCAGGGATGATGTGTAAAGTGGGGCAACCCAGTCAGTTGGTTCTCTGTTTACTCCATTCGGAGCAGTCAAGGCTAATTCCTGAGTGGTTGCTACAAGTTCCAACACATTACTTGTTTAAGCTTGTATACAGATTGATTTAAACTTGGAAATTCCTGGTACTGTCATTTAAAGTGGTAGTAAAACTTAGACATAAAAAACAACACATCCCACCCCCCTTTCACTGATGTCTGGGGTAAAAAACAAACCTTTTAAATACCTATTTTCACTTACCTAAAGCGGCGGTCACATGAACACTTGGTCCTCCTTCTCTCTGTTTACTTCCTGCTTGGGCCCTTCTTATGGGTGGTCATGTCATGTGTAAGGTGGACAATTCCCATTGGCTGACCACTGGAGGGGTCCTTTTTTAGGATTTAGAAGTCTACTGATGTTGGCCCAAGGGAAGTCTAAAGGACCAGGCAGCGAGGGCTAATCTGCATTCCTGGAATAGAGGTACCTATAGGCAGAAACGGCATCAACAAGGTACCTGGATAGGGAACTTAGGTGAGTATAATTTGCTTTACCAGTGGGGGACTGGAGTCCAGGTATGGCTTTTTTGCATATTTACGTGTAAAGCCCCATACACACGGTAGGATTTTCGCATGGATTCTGTCCGATCGGACAATGTTGTCGAAAAATCCGACCGTGTGTATGCACCATCGGACAGTGTACGTCGGATTGTCCGACGGACAAAGTCCTATCTCCTGCTGGATAGATTTTTGGACAACAAGGTCCGATCACACCAAATCCGATCGTGTGTATGGTAGTCCGACGGACAAAGTGCTACGCATGCTCAGATCACATTACAAGACCAAAGCTATTGGCTACTAGCCTCTACGTAGTCCCGTCGTAGGCAACAAACGTCACCACGTTCAGAATGATCGGATTTTACGACAACTTTGTCCGACCGTGTGTATGCAACACCAACATCGGACAAAGTATGACGGACAGGATCCGACGGACCTGGTCCTCGGATAATCCGCGCGTGTGTATGGGGCTTAAGTGTGAATGTGCCATACCTGTGAGATCCCTGGGGAATCCCTGTAGTAAATACTGCTGGCTTCTGTGTCCTTAACAGCTGTCCTGATGTTTAGTAAACACTGGTGGCAGCTCACTCATCATGGGGGGCCATTCAGAGAAGACTTTGTATTTTTTCAATAAATGGCAAACAGTTTCTAGTTGGACGTGCTAAAGAGACGGGGCTGTGATATCATAGAAGTGCATTCTGTGAAGGCTAGCCTATACACAGGCATTTGAGATGCATTTGAACTGGTGTGTATTTATTTACTATACATTTTCAATGTATTTATCCTTTGTATTTGACTATAAAAGTCAGTGCAAATGCATAACACCTCGCTAGTGCATAGTAATTCTATCTTTTTAAAATTGTATTATTATTTTCAGCATTTCAGAAAATTCCATACATATCTTGAAACGTATACAATGTAATTTATCTTATCAGTTCCCGACCTCTTCCCTCCAATAGTGAAATAGAGGGAGTGGGCGGGAACCACACAAAAAAAAAAAGGAAAAAAAAGAAAGGGAAAAAAAAAAAAATCCAAAGGAAGAAAAAGAAAGGGGAGGTTGGGTGGGCCTACGACAAATGTAAATATATAGAACTATTGGGGAGGTACAGAAACGATAAGGTTAATCAATATGAATTAATAAGGCATACTCTGATTTACCATCAGGGTCTGATATTATTTCATAATATAATTTAATTTTACTTAACCGGTTCCTGACCATGTCATGCAGATATACTGCAGCAGAATGACTCTCCTGGTACGTCCTACCCTTTTTCGGCCACCATAGCGTGCCGACCACGCGTGCTCCCTGCGCGGCGCATGCACGAGCGCCAGCACAGGGATTTGTGTGTGTGTGTGTGTGTGTAAACAAACGCACAAATCTCCATGCTGTCAGAGGAGAGGAGCCATATCGTTTGTTACTACTAAGTAGGAAAATTGATCGGTCTCCTTTCCTAGTTAATCCTATCCCCATACAGTTAGAACACACTGAAGGAACACACAATTAACCTCTTGATCGCCCCCTAGTGTTAACCCTTTCCCTGCCGGTGACATTTCCACTTTTTATTAGCACTGATCGCTGTATAAATGCCAATGGTCCAAAAAAAGTGTCAAAAGTGTCCAATCTGTCCGTAGCAATGTCGCAGTACCGCTAAAAAATCGCAGATCACTGCCATTACTAGTAAAAAAAAAAAATATGTAAAAATGCCATAAATCTTTCCCATAGTTTGCAGACGCTATAACTTTTGGGCAAACCAACCAATATACACTTTGTGATTTATTTCTTTTTTTTTTCTTTACAAAAAATATGTAGAAGAATATATATTGACCTAAACTGATCAAGAAATTTTTATTTTTTTATTTTTTAAATGGTCGGGCATTAGATTTGTATAGAAGAAACGCAAAGCAAAAACTGACCCTAACTGATCTGAAAAGCTACTGTATATTAGACCCGAAGAACGCCCTTTAGTACAATGTACCCAGTGTGTTTTTCACAAAGAAAATACCATTGATGTGTCTTATGTTATTCTCCCTGTCCTGAGCTGCCCCCCCTGAGCAAAACAAGTAAAGTAAGTAAATAAAAAGACAAATTGAAATATATGTTGAAGTGGTTGTAAACCCTTTACAACCACTTTATACTACAGGCAAGCCTTACCTGTAGCTACACTGGATATCTTCTAAACCTGCACGGTTATACATTGTGTGTGTGTATGTGTGTGTGTGTATGTATATATATATATATATATATATATATATATATATATATATATATATATATATATATATATATATATATATATATATATATATATTTATCATAATATATATATATATATATATATATATATATAGTGCTATCTCCTAATTAGAAATTTTTTTTTTTTTTTTTTATCATAATGTCCGATTAAAAAAAATCTGCTGAATGCTGAACATAAAGGTTACATGCTCATTTCATTACCGAATTCCACACTCCCCTGCCAACTGGTGCTCTCCAACGGGAATGTGTATGATCCTTTGACGTCCTCATGTACAATGCTGGATCGCTAGTCCTACGTTGTACGTGATGACGTTGGAGAGGGCCAGCCACTTGACCGTGGGAGAGGTCTAACAGGGGTAAGGCATAAGGTAATCAATTTGTTTATTTCATAACTCCCTAGACTACATAAGTAGTTCACCCTGATCTATATGTATGAGACTCTGAAATACTTCACATTGGCATAAACACTTCCTACAAATGTCTTAAACTCTCCACAAAGCTTGAAGTATCTTTTTTTTTTTTTTTTTACCTCAAAATCAAGCCTCAAGACCTCCACTTCAGTTTCTTGTGCTGTTTACCTTTGCTTCCATTTATGGCATAAAAAAAAAATCTAATTTAGAGTCTTTAGATTTTAATTGCGTGTAAAGTGTCAAATAGAATGCTGATGGCTGTGTGGTGTTAATGATTATTGATTAAAATAAAATAAATGTTACAGCTAGCAGGACAATTAACGAGTACAATAATGCTTCAGGGTTACTATTGATCAACTTTTTCAGCACATCATAATTGGACTTTTTTCTACTTCAGGACTCTAAACTAGAATAAGCAAACCTTGTTTGTATTTTTCCGTCAAATACATTTTTTTTTAACGTTTTAAAGTATAGGTTACAAATGTTAAGTATGTGACATCAAGGTATATAGTAAAATGGGTAGATAGCACAAACTTTGATAACATAGAGGATTCTCCAAAAGAGAATGGAAAGCCAGATACAAAAACTGAACATTTATATCGGTTAGTGGTGGGTTTCTAGGGCTCATGAAGAGGCATTGGAAAATTAAATATCAATATCCACATAATACATAAAAACTTAGCAACAACTATAATAGCCCTTGTTTGTATTTTTATGAAGAAAGTCCCCATAGTACTCCAGATAGGGCCTCATTCACACACCTGTGGTTATGTACAGTTACTAAAATGATGTAATGTTCAGTAAAGGTGCAGTTGACATGGTTAATCACTTGCTGACCATATACTGTACATATACGGTGGCAAGGTGGCTCTCCTCTGCAGGATCACGTACGCATGCACTTCCAGGTCTGGGGTGCGCATGCGTGCCACCAGCAATCCGGTTTCACAGCAGGAGCTGATCTGTGGGTACCATAGACTATGTAAACAGGGAAGATTGTCGTTCTGTCGGTAGGTAAGGCATTTCTCCTGTGTTCCTGCAAAGCAGAATACATATTGGTCAAAATCTATAAATAAATTTGATTTTGTACATTTTTTCTATTGGAAAAGTTTTATAACAAAGTAAAAATAAAATGTAAATTGTATTTTTTAGTTTTTTGTCTTTTTATAGCGCAAAAAATAAAAACTGCAGAGGTGATTTTTATTTGGGTGCAAAGTCACACGACCACACAATTGTCAGTTAAAATAGTGCAGTGTTTATAAGACAGGGCTTGACAAATTTGCTTGGAATCTTGGAGCCAGCTAAAAAAGTTTAGGAGCCAGGTTTTTTTTTTTTTAACGACGACAACGACTGACAGGTGGCACTGGGCACCGTAGGAAGTCCTCCCAGAACCTTGCTCCTGCGCGCCCCCTGGGGCGCGCACTCGGTAACATCCATGACCGCCAGGTCCCGAGGACCCGGCGCATCACGGTAAACGGCTGGCGATAGCGGCCGCTCTGTCAAATGACGGTGCGATCGCATGTACACAAACCGGCGTCACGTCATGACGCCGGTCCTCCCTCCCCTCTCTGTATTGATCGGTACAGTGAGAGGGGAGAGATGGGACCAGCGCTGTGGGCTGGATGTGTAGTGCCCACAGCTCTGGTCAGTGACAGCTACACTGCCAGCACTGTGCCAATACATCGCCAATACTCTGCCAGCACTGTGCCAATACACCACCAATACTCTGCCAGCACTGTGCCATACACCGCAATACTCTGCCAGCACTGTGCCAATACACCGCCAATACTCTGCCAGCACTGTGCCAATACTCTGCCAAAACTGTGCCAATACTCTGCCAATACACCGCCAGCACTGTGCCAATACTCCGCCAATAAATTTTAATAGCAACAAAGAATTTTTTTTTTTACCGAATTGTAGTTATTTTTTGATTTATAGCGCAAAAAATAAAAAACCCAGCGGTGATTAAATACCACCAAAAGAAAGCTCCATTTGTGTGAAACAAAGGACAAAAAATTCATTTGAGTACAGTGTTGCATGACTGAGAAATTGTCATTCAAAGTGTGAGAGCACCGAAAGCTGAAAAGTTCCCAGTGGTTAACATTGCATTAGCATTGTTAGATGCGTTGCAATACCAACGGCCACCACAAGATGGCGCCATATTACAGAAGGATTTCAGAAGGCCGCAAAGCCGCGGCCTAAATTTCTGGCCGGCGCGGCCCAATGCGATCGCACGGCGGGGTTCGGGGTCCACAGGTTCACGGGATACCGCAGCTGTGTCACCCCAGGCGCCAGGACCCCAAATCTAGTCGCAATTGCGCCCGGGCGACCGGGGATTGTCGAGCTCTGTTATAAGAGTTTTGTGACTTTCACATTTTATGCTTACCATGCAAATATGTATGTGTGTATATATGTATATATGTGTATATATGTATATCTGTATATGTATATATATTATATATATATATATATATATATATATATATATATATATATATATATATATATATATATATATATATATACCATTATGGAGCAATGCAAGATGAATTAATTAATTTCACCCATGGGTTTTCCATATGTCAGCTCTCAATCAGTTTTATCCCTTTGAAAATATACTATTTTTATTATGATCATGAAATGTCTAATTCTGATTGTTTTAATAAATATCATTTTTACTACTTCCTATTTATATATTACTATTTATCTATTACTTTTCCTGAAACGCCTCATATAAATTCCTTTTTGTATGTATACAATAGGGATGGAGGCTTGTCATGGTGGTTGTGTCAGGTCAAATTTTTCTCTTCTATCGCAGAAAATGGCCTTGTACCGCCTTCTAACATGTTAATACCTGTGACTGTGTTGTGTCTCCCATCATGTGTTGAGTAGATCGCTTTCTGTCCTAGTAATTTTTTAGCCATCTTACCAATGTGGGACTATACCACGGTGTAGACACAGCTAATGAGAACAACCCAGGATTTTAATACATTATAGCATCGTTTATGTGGAAAAGAGGAGAAAACAATATAGTGGCAGTTTGTACAGTGATTGACCACTGTGATAGGCAATCAGAGGCTATCATAACCATCAGGTGGTCCCGGTTTCTGATGTATGTACTGTGGGTACCATACATACCAGAGAACCCAGATGGAGGAGACTGGAGTGGATTTCTGGTTTTGGTCCAGCGACATTGTGCTAGCCTTTCTTTTATTGTGTTTTCCCACCAAGACGGTGAACTGGTTTTGTGTACGCATTTGTGAACTGAATCCTGCTCCCCTACTTTTGTCTTATCCTTTTCCCTTAAAGTGTGGTTCTAGGCACTTACTAGTTCGTCTGTAAGCATAAATGTAGGGTCAATGGAGCTTAACAGTCACATTGGATATATTTGTTGGAAAATAACCTGATTTACCTAGAAAACTTGTTTGAAGGATGCTTACATGAAGAGCTCAGTCTAGTCCACCTTGTGAAAACCACAAACTGTGTTCAATTTCTGTTTCCTTTTCTTCTCCATTCGTTTTTGTTTTAAATTGGCTTCATTGCTTAGTTGTACTTGAAAATCCGGTTTGCCTAGATTTAGACTAAAAGTGAAATTGTGTTTTATACGCAATAACATATTGTACTGGTAAACAAACCTTTTAATGGTAATATCTCCTGAGTTTATTTGTTGGATAGAAATTGTATATATATTTTTACATTTTAATAAAAGTGAAATTTTTTAGAGCTGAGAAACAGACCATCAATATATTTCTTACTTGGTCTTTTGTCTGCTTCCTCTTTTGAAATGTTTGGTGTTTTCGGAGTAGAAAGTACATACAGTATATTCTATGAACATTATTTTATGGCAGGTCTTTCTTGGGAAAATTACTGTTTGCTAATTTGCATTCAGAGCAAATAAACAGTTTTGCCTAATCCTTTCCCCTGAAATCCCCAGCAGCATATGGTTACATTTCCTATCCACCCCTGCCATGTTAGTGCTGAGAACCAAAGGAAATACTTTTTTTCTGGGTATGTGATGGGACTAGGCTAGTCACTGGGGTAGTCCACAACTCTATGTAAGCTAAATCTTCAGTGTCCTAACTCATGCAGGGCTTTCATTGCTTCTGGTGAAGTGGTGGTGGAACAAATAGGTACTTATGGTGGGAAGGTCTGCATTGAAATAAACCTGGAAACGAAGTAACATGCTTCATTCTACCATCTACCGTCATCTCTGGCCTGGGGAGATAAAAGGAGGCAGAAATCTATGGAGCTGTAATAGGCAGGCATAACTAGGACAGAGGGGACTTGCGACACTGGATGTAAACAATTCCCGGAGGCCTCAGCCGTTGGTTCTCAGTAAGTATGCTTCTGTGGAAGGGGAGGGAGGGATTGGTCAGGTGCAAAAAGGATAACTACACTTTATTTTAAAGTGTGCTTATTAGACATGTGCACACTGAAATATTTTGTTTCGGAATTTCGTTTTCGTCCGAAAAATTAATTTATTTAGTTACTCCCGAAATTCGTTTTTATTTATTTTGTTTTTTGTTAAAAATTGCATTCGTCCGAAAATCCAAATGAATTAAGGTCAAATCTGTCATTGAAGGCTTATGGTGTCTGTCGAATGTTCAAAGAAGATTCGACGGAGCAGCTAAACTGTATGACTCTGTATAGTTTAGCTGCAATTTCACCCAATTCCAGCAGCAATCTTTCCTCTCTACGTCAAATCTTTTCTCTCTACGTCAAATCTTTTCTCTCTACGTCAAATCTTTTCTCTCTACGTCAAATCTTTTCTCTCTACGTCGGATTTTTTTTCTCTCTACGTCGAATCTTTTCTCTCTACGTCGAATCTTTCCTCTCTACGTCGAATCTTTCCTCTCTACGTCAAATCTTTTCTCTCTATGTAGAATAATTTTGGACTAATAGAGTTAAGGTTAGGCACATTCGACCACAGGTTCGATGGACACAGATTGTTATTGTCAGCGTCGAATCTCCTATCTATATCGAACTGTTGTCACAACGAAAATAAAGCATTTGTTTATGTCGGATCTTTAGTTTTCCAGATTCTGCACTTTCGTTATAGTTTGTTAAAACGATAACAAAAATACCTGAAATTCGGACGAAAATGCATTCGGATAAAAACGAATGCACATGTCTAGTGCTTATCCTTTAAATATAAATCCCAGTCTGCAACCACCACTTCAATTTCAAGCTTATGTTTCATATCTTCCTATATGAAAACTGGAAGAGTTTCAAGTGTGGTGAGATTTGCGGTTTTATGGGGTGATTTGTAGGTCTGCAGGTACTCAGACTTTCTTGAGTGACAAGGCAGCTCTTCCACAGCTACTGTCCTAAGACTACTGAGTAGACAATGGTATACATACCTCCTTAATTTTCCTTTTAATTAATTTAACACATAAAAGTCCAAGTTTGGGACAGTTCAGCAAAACTGTTGTTGGTAACAAAATACCCATTGCTCCAACAGCATTGCTTATAGCAGGTTACGCTGTAACTAATGAATTGCCATCTTGGATGGTTACATTTTTGTGTTATTTTTTTTTATTTTATTGCCTTTACAGAGCTTAGCAACATAAAAAAACGTGATACGAATGGAGTTAGATTTTTTAAAAGAAGTTTATTCCTGCTCTGCTAGTGTTCCTCCAGCTCCTCTGCTAGTGTTTTTTTTACAGAACGTAGTTGTGTAATACAGAAACCAGGCCAAGGATCGATCTTTATGCTGATTTTTCAGTTGAGGTTAGTGTAATTCTTTTTACGGTGGTGAAGCCACAAGAAGTGACAAACCTCTGGAGATATAAGCTAAAAAAAAAAAAAAAGTCTCATCCCATCTACTACAGAGGTTTTGCCTGGAAGTTTTAGAACTGTTTGGGAATTCCGAGAGTACTCATTTTTGTACAGAGCACGAATATTCTTTTGGACTTTTCCTAGTGAGACACAGAAATCGGGAGGTATTGTAGCCAGTCGTCTGTATTTCAGTTATTCTGTGTTTTATTACTGACATTAATTGGTTTAAAAAGGGCCAGTCGTAAGAAATTACAAGCTCCTTTTCCCAGTCACTGTGATAGTTAGACAAATACTTGGTCATACAATGGTGTACCCAAAGAAATGTTGTATACATTTTTAAGGCAGAGCTTTCCTTTGGTTTTTAATAGCCACCGGATTTGTTTTTATTTTTTACAATTTATGGTAAAAAGTCAAACTGTTTTAAAAAAAAAAGAATTCTGTTTTCTATATTTTCTGTTATAAAACATTTAAAATAACATTTTAGGACAATACAGACACCCTCAAAGTGGAAAGTAGACAGCTCAATCTAATTTTTGCATGCCACTATTGAGGTGGTTAAGAAACTTAGAAGGCCCCTTCAAACAAGGCTTCCTATTTTACGTCACTTTTTAAATAAGGGAGATTTAAATGAGAAGTCAGTCTGACCTGAACGCCAGTACAAGCAGGCCCTTATTAGCTCTGCATGAGTAATTTTCTATAGAGGGTTAAACAATAGGGATTCTGACAGAAGAAGTGTAATTTTACCATGGACCACAGTGTGTGATTGTATATTAACCACTTAAGCCCCGGACCAATTTGCAGCCAAAGGACCAGGCCCCTTTTTGCGATTTGGCACTGCGTCGCTTTCACTGACAATTGCGACGTGGCTCCCAAACAAAATTGGCGTCCTTTTTTTCCCACAAATAGAGCTTTCCTTTGGTGGTATTTGATCACCTATGCGTTTTTTATTTTTGCGTTTATAAAAAAAAATAGAGCGAAAATTTTGAAAAAAATGCAATATTTTTACTTTTTGCTATAATAAATATCCCCAAAAAATATAAAAAAAATATTTTTTCCTCAGTTTAGGCCGATACGTTTTCTTCTACATATTTTTGGTAAAAAAAAATCGCAATTAGCGATTATTGATTGGTTTGCGCAAAAGTTATAGCGTTTACAAATAGGGGATGGTTTTATAGCATTTTTATTAATATTTTTTTTAACTAGTAATGGCGGCGATCAGCGATTTTTATTTTATTGTGACTGTGACATTATGGTGGACACATCGGACATTTTTGACACATTTTTGGGACCATTGTCATTTATACAGCAATCAGTGCTATTTAAATGCACTGATTCCTGTGTAAATGACACTGGCAGTGAAGGAGTTAACCACTAGGGGGCGGGGAGAGGCTAAGTGTGACGTGTGTGTTTTTTTACAGTAGGGGGGCGTGGCTTGGGGTTCAACATCACTGATCGTCTTTTCCGATGACAGGAAACAGACGATCAGTGTCAGTCTCACTAGAAAGCACGGTGAGAGGTTTGTTTACACTTACCTCTCCCCGTTCTTCAGCTCTGTGACCTGATCGCGGGACACCAGCGGCGATCGGGTCCCACGGCCACGGTCACAGAGCTCAGGACCGGGTCGTGAGCGCGCCGCGACCCACGGCTGGGCTCTGAAAGGACAACGTACCTGTATGTTGATGTGCCCAGTCGTGCCATTCTGACGACGTATATGTGCAGGAGGCGGTCCTTAAGCAGTTAAGCCTAGCAGTTGATTTCCTAAAAGACTAATTTTTACCTTTGCATTTGTTCACTTTAACCACTTGACCTCCGCAAGATTTTACCCCTTCATGACCAGAGTATTTTTTTTCTTCGGCATTGCACCAATTTAACTGACAATTGCGCGGTTATGCAACACTTTGCGCAAATGAAATTTTTTGGTGGTATTTGATCACCACTGGGTTTTTAATTTTTTGCGATATAAATGAAAAAACTGAAAACTGTGATTAAAAACCCAATATCTTTTTATTTTCTGCTATAAAATGTATCCAATAAAAAAATTTAATTTCTTTATGAAATACAAAATGTATTCTGCTACATAAAAAAAATGGCAATAAGTGTATATTAGGTTTGCATGAAAGTAATAGCGTCTGGTATAGATACTGGAATTTTTATATATATTTTTTTTTTTATATTAGTAATGGCAGTGATTAGCAACTTATCGTAGGACTGCAATAGTGTGGCGGGCAATCTGGCACCAGCTGACGCTGGCTGGGTGGGGGGTACAGTACACTAGTTGATACTGACATCAATAGTGACACTAATACAGTGATCAATCAATACTAATGGCATACACTGTCGCTGTACAAATGACACTGGCTGGGAAGGGGTTAACATCTAAATAGGATCAAAAGGTTAAATATGTGTCTAACAGTGTTTACTTTGTGTATGATGTGGTTCTTTTACTAAGCAGTCTTGCTCTTTTTTTCCCCTGCTTTGCAAGGAATAAAAACCAGCAAGATTGCCTGTTGGTGTTCAGAGCTTTGTATTGTTTACAACACAGAGCTCCCTTCCCTGAATGACAGATCCGATCAGCGGGTGCCGTCGATCAATCATTGGTTGGCATCCTTTGATCGGCTTGTGTAACAAATCACAGCACCAACTCAGAGCACTGATCACGTATCCGATACAGAGCAGAGTGGCTGTCCTGCCACAGTATATCTGCGTGGTGTGGTCAGCAAATGGTTAAATACGAAGTCATTCGTTTTTTTACTACTGTAAGTGCTATGGTTGGTTCACAGTGACAATATGCACATAGTTTCTGTGATTGGCTCTGTGCATTTTGTCTGTGATCTGCAGTGTCTGATGATGACAGCTCGATCACAGGTGCCAAAGTTTGCTCTGTAAACAAAGACATTAAAGAACATACTGTTAAATAAAAAAAAAAGGCACCCAGACTGGCCATTTACAGCTGAAACACTGAAATATAATTAAATAATATTATGGAATATTAAATAACTCTTTAGTTAAATTTAGGAGTAGAGGAATCTGCTGTAATATTTACCATATTGCTTGCTTTGACAGGCATTCCCCATGCCGTGTGTCAGGTCCCCTGAAGCCTCTTCTGCAAGGCGCTCTGGCCTGGGTTGGCATGTTGATGTCATCAAGTACAATACAGGATTGTCCTGCATTGTACGTGAGGACAGCGAGTGCGCGCCCACAACCCGGAGTGTCAAAGAGAAGAGGTGAGTATCCGAAGCCTGCTGAAAAAAGAAATGTATTGGAGTACTTCTGGGCTTATGACCTTATGACCCCGCTTACCCGAAGGTGGTATCTGCACATTTCAGATACTCACCCATCCAGTGGATCCAGCATTGTCCCGCTGAGATCCTCTCACACCCGGCCACAGCTCCGTCCTGTGCTACCCTGTTCTGTCTGATGTCATCGAGAGGCCCGCCGACTCTTTTTTGGATTCAGCAGGCAGGCCTCTCGATGACACGCAGATAGGCCCGCCCCTCCACCTTTCCTTGAAAGAAAGGCTAAGCCTCCTGGTATATGTGACGTGCATATCCCAGGAGGCACAGTGGGTAGTGCGCAAGTCCGTCTCCTAATGACGCACATGGGGAGGCCGGCCAGACTTAAAAAGAAAAAAAAGGATAAAAGCCCAATACTTCTGCAGGATGGGAGGAGGTGTGGAATGGAAGGAACGTGAGGAAGAGGGTGAAGGCTTATTCCTTTATTCATAGGCCTTATGCGTGTACACACGACCGGACTTTTCAACGGATTGAATTTCGTCTGGCTTTTCGATGGACTTTCAACAGACTTCCATAGAATTGGACTTGTCTACTCACAATCACACCAAAGTCCAACGGATTCAACCATGATGGCGTACGACTGGACTAGAATAAGGAAGTTCATAGCCAGTAGCCAATAGCTGCCCTAGCATCGGTTTTCGTCTGTCAGACTAGCATACAGACGAACTAATTTTTTGACCAGACTCGAGTCCGTCGGAAAGATTTGAAACATGTTCTAAATCTAAAGTCCGTCTGATTTTTCGACAGCAAAGGTCAGATGAAGCCCACACACGGTCGAATTGTCCGACGGATTTGTTCCGTTGGATCTTTGCTGTCAAAGTCCGGCCGTGTGTACACGACATTACAGTCTTTTAACCACACTTCTAGGTTGCAACCACATGTGCACTGCAAGGGTGTTTTTTACATAATGTGTGATGCCTAATGTGTTTAATGCAGGATCTTGTAGCAAGCTTCTACTAGCAAGATTCTGTGTAGATAGAAGTAAATTAATTACAACCACGCATGAGCCCTGTGAGGCCACTTTACCACAATTGAAGTGTTATCTCAGCATGATAAATTAGGGCCAAGGTATTACCTGGCTATGGTTAGGGATTTAACAAGCTCCTGTTTTTAAACAATATCTCGCTTTTCCAATAGTTCTTTAAAACCAGTTACTCATTAGCTGCCACTTCATATACATGCTGTTTGCACGGTTCATAATACAGGGTTTCCAAAAAGGAAATTCCGTAATTCTGCTGTTTAGTTGCAGTGGATTTATTCTGAATCTACTTGGTTTGTCCATTTCTCTATCTTGAGGTTTGCAGTTGTGAAGTGATTTGAAAAGAGGAAGGAGGTGAAGTTGGTAAAGGTTAAGAATAGCTTGGCTAGCTAGTGCTTCTTTGGCACAGAGACCCAGCAGAAAGCTGGTGTCCAAGTAAAACATAAAGGGAAGTTGTGGACACATCCACCGCAAAGCTGCTAACATTTCATAAACTACAGACAAGAACATGCAATATAGGGTGAAGAACCTGACGCTTAAAGCCTAGCCCCGGCCCACATGGTTATCTTAATATAGAGTGGGGAAGAGTTAAAACTTCTATTTCTATGTGACTTCATTTAATGTTATGACATTATTATTGCTATTTTTTATAGTTATGACATATTCTAACATTTTTATTGTACCAAAACTTGACCTAAATTTTGGTTGTGTTGTCCATTTTAGGACTTTTTTGCTTGCATACCTCAGTGTTCCTTCTAAGGTACATTATTTCTCCTAACAAAGCCATCTCCCCCACTATCCTGCCTGACATAAGTTACAGGAAACCTGTACTGAAATAATATGGAGACTGTCATATCTAGCATTCTGAAGTCACTGGATGTCTGGCTGATTCGCTGATCCAGTAATGCTAATACTTTGAGATGCAGACGGAGCTCAGAATGTGCTTTACGGAATGTGGGGGTCCTTCCTTCTCCTTGATGGCTTCTGTCAAATTTGAATTTGGCACAGCAGTGTGTGGCTGTGATCGCACCACCACCAACTACCTACTTAAGTCCCATCTGCCACCAGCTACAGAAGGAATGTAGTTCTCAAAGGAAAAGAAGTGCAGTAATGTCACCCCACTTGTAATCCTTTGATACTGTTCGGCTCTGTAGCTGAAAGTCCTCTGAGAACCCTAGTAAAGAATATACAGAAGGCACAGCACTGCACCCATCATTCACTGATCATGGTTGCAATGCTTTGCAGACTTGAATGTAAAAAACAAAAACAAAAGGGTGATCATTTTTGCGTTTTCGTTTTTTTTTTTTTGCAAAAGGTGGAATTTCCTTTAAATCCATACGCCAGGGAACCAGTATTTTAAAATAAGGTCAAGAGTGACAGCACCATATTTCTTTTAGTACACATTTCCTTTAATTTAGGAGGCCAGTTTTAGCAGGAATACTGTATGATGGTTTTATTATGAGGAAGGAGGGATGTTCGATTTAGGACATAGGTACAGTGAGGGAAAAAAGTATTTGATCCCTTGCTGATTTTGTACATTTGCCCACTGACAAAGAAATTATCAGTCTATAATTTTAATGGTAGGTTTATTTTAACAGTAAGAGACAGAATAACTAACAAAAAAATCCATAAAAAAGTTCTAAATTGATTTGCATTTTAATGAGTGAAATAAGTATTAGACCCCATTGCGAAACATGACTTGGTGGCAAAACCCTTGTTGGCAATCACAGAAGTCAGACGTTTCTTGTAGTTGGCCACCAGGTTTGAACACATCTCAGGAGGGATTTTGTATGGGATTAAGGTCTGGAGACTGGCTAGGCCACTCCAGGACCTTAATATGCTTCTTCTTGCCTTGGCTGTGTGTTTTGGGTCATTGTCATGCTGTAATGCCCATACACTACCCTTTGTCAATGCCCTGGCTGAGTGAAGGAGGTTCTCACCCAAGATTTGACGGTACATGGCCCGGTCTATTGTTCATTTTTGATGTGGGGAAGTTGTTTTGTCCCTTTAGCAGAAAAACACCCCCAAAGCATAATGTTTCCACCTCCACGTTTGACGGTGGGGATGGTGTTCTGGGGTCATAGGCAGCATTCCTCCTCCTCCTCCAAACACGGCGAGTTGAGTTGATGCTAAAGAGCTTGAATTTGGTCTCATCTAAACCACAACACTTTCACCCAGTTCTCCTCTAAATCATTCAGATGTTCATTAGCAAGCTTCAGACGGGCCTGTACACATGCTTTCTTGAGCAGGGGGACCTTGTGGGCGCTGCAGGATTTCAGTCCTTCACAGCGTAGTGTATTACCAATTGTTTTCTTGGTGACTATGGTCCCAGCTGCCTTGAGATCATTTGACAAGTTTCTCCCGTTAGTTTTGGGCTGATTCCTCACTGTTCTCATGATCATTGAAACTCCATGGGGTGAGATCTTGCATGGAGCCCCAGACCGAGGGAGATTGACAGTTATTTTGTGTTTTTCATTTGCGAATAATCGCACCAACTGTTGTCACCCTCTCACCAAGCTGGTTGGCGATGGTCTTGGACTCCCTTTAAGAGAGTGCTCCTAATCTCAGCTCGTTACCTGTATAGAAGACACCTGGGAGACAGAAATCTTGCTGAGTGATGGGGGATCAAATATTTATTTAATTCATTAAAATGCAAATCAATTTTATAGATTTTTTTTAAATGCGGTTTTCGGGATATTTTTGTTGTTGTTCTGTCTCTCGCTGTTAAAATAAACTTACCATTAAAATTATTGGCTGATCATTTCTTTGTCAGTGGGCAAATGTACAAAATCAGCAGGGGATCAAATACTTTTTTCCCTCACTGTATGTAGGAAGGATGTTTTAGTCCAAAGGCCTTGTTCCTGATTCTCTGGGGAAAAAATGGTTTCTTTAACCACTTCAAAACTGGTAAATTCAGACATTTCTTGCATACATGTAAAAATCTGCATTTTTATGGTGTAAAATTACTTAGAATTTAGAACCCCCTAACAGTATATAGTTACTAGAAGCAAAGTCCCTGGAGAATAAAATGGTGGGTGTTGCATTTTTTTTTAATGCCTGACAGCGGTTTATCAAATGCAGATTTTCAGGAGAATATACACTTTAGTGAAGTATAGTGCACACAATATAATACCCATTTTTTTGGTAAAATATAAAAGTTGATGTGTTATGCCGAGTAAATACTTAACATGTTTAGTTTTAAAATTGCATACGCCTGTGGAACAGCAGCAAAATACTGTCAAAATCTCCATAGGCAACACTTTAAAAGCCTTTTGCAGGTTACGAGTTTAGAGTAACACAGGAAGTCTGGTGCTTGAATTATTTCTCTCACTCTGACATTCGCAACGATGCCTCACGTGTGGTGTGGTCACCATTTACATATGTATATACTGTGCACGTGAGCATGGGTAAACGGGGAGCGCTTTCATTTTAATTTAATTTTATAATTTATCTAAATTCATTTTTTTTTTTTTTTTTTACACTGTACCTTTATTTATTTTTATTGAACTTTATTGCTGTCACAAGGGACGAACAACATGCCTTGGGATTGCATGGGCTGTGACAGGTCCTCTTTTTGGCAAGATCTGAGGTCTCTTAAATCCCAGATCTTCCCTCTGCCCTCCAAACTATCTGCTCAAACCAAGATCGGTTTGATCAGATGCTTTACAAGCCACTAACGTCTTGGGAAACAGACAAAATGAAGATGGAACTCATGAAGTCCTTGTCCCTTACGGTTTTTGTCACATAGGTAGAGGAACAACAGAAGTTCTTTTCACTCTGTCTAGTCGCATCGGTACTGGTAACAGGAGAGCCCGGTAAAGGAAGCGTAAGGTGGCAGGAAGGTGGTTGTATAGCGTCTCCAATCACTTTTTTACTGTGTAGAGAATTTCTGGCTCCACAAAATACCTGGATCATGGCTGCAGCTGCAGCCACAATCCAAATATCATTGATCAGGAAGTGTTTAAAAGTGGTTGTATACCCCTTTTTGGCATTTTTACCTACAGGTAAGCCTATAAAAAAGGCTTACCTGTAGGTAAAATTAATATCTCCTAAACCTACACGGTAGGTAGGTAGCCATTGGCTGAAAGTGCTGATTGAATGCTGGTTTTCCAGATGGACCGTTCAACAGAGGCCGGTCATTGGTGATGCACACAGACCAAAGTTTGGTATGTGTTTATCCTCCTTTACACAGACCTGAATTTTTTTAATGAGCTTTAATTACTGAGTTCATTAGGTCTAACTAATATGACTGCAGAGTCCTATTTAGACATCAAAACTGAGGGGGCGTGGCCAAGACCGGCATGTGAGAGGACGCACTTCTCACAGCTCCTGCTTGATCCGAACTTTGATCCTTCCCCGGCAGCTACAAACCCGCTTTTTTTTCGGCTCCCCAGCTGGCTACCGACCTGCAGCACCTCCCAGACCCACCACCGGCCCTCTGCACCCGGGGGAAGACCCGCGAGGCCCGCTGGAGATGACGGGGCCGCATTCCCAAGATGGCGCCGCAGCGTCGGCGGCCATGTCACAGCGCACTCCACGGACGGCAGACAGGCTCAAAGGAGAGAGCAGCAAGAAGGCCCAAAAGTCTCAGGGTAAGGAACAGTACCGGGACATGCTGTACTATACACAAAAATTACCAGGCCTAGGGGCCACGCTAGCTTTGGAGGAGGCACAGAGGACAGAGGGGATGGAACTGTTCACACAGACAGACTGAGGACAGGACACAGATAGCAGCACAGGCCTCAGCCATGAGGATGCAGCTCACCCACCCCCCCCCCCCTCCTACAGCAGACGATGAGGAGCCCCTAGAGCAACCTACACTAGCAACGATTTTAAAAGCTGTTCAGCTGTGCACAGCATCTGTGAATGACATGAAACTGCAACTTGGGAGCATGAGAGAAGAGGTCTCATTTATAAGGCAAGATCTGCAAAAATTAAGAGAAAGGGCTACTGCAGTGGAATGCAGAGTAAGCGACATTGAGGATAAATTACCACCTCTAGCGCAGGAGGCCAGGGCCGCACATCGGTTGGCGCAAGATACCTATAACAGAGCTGAGGACACCGAAAATCGCCTATGCAGGTTTGCCTGAGAAATCAGAGGGCAGAGACCCCACTACATTTGTGGAAACCTGGCTTGTTGAACTCTTTGGCAGAGACTCTTTCTCCCCATTTTACACAGTGGAAAGGGCCCACAGAATACCAGGCAGCCCCCCCCCCCCCCAACAGGGGGCTCCCCCCAGATCCATGCTGGCCAAACTGTTACACTACAGGGACAGAGAGACAATACTGAGATGTGCACGAGAAAAGGCAAACGTCAAATTTAATGGTGTACGGGTGTCATTTTACCCGGACTTCTCTGCAGAAGTCAAGTAGGCCAGAGCAAAATTCGGGGAGGTGAAGAAACGCTTGAGGGCCCTGCAACTACCATACGCCATGCTGTATCCAGCCAAACTAAGACATGAAAATTGAAGCGGTATTCCACCCTAAAGTGGAACTTCCGCTCATTGGAACCCTCCCCCCCCCCTCCGGTGTCACATTTTGGCACCTTTCAGGGGGGAAAGGGGGGGGGGGGGAGATACCTGTCTAAGGTATTTGCACCCACTTCCAGGCATAGACTTCCACGGGAGTCTATGCCTCTTCCTGTCCCGCCGCACTGTCTGCTGGGTCACAGACGGGTCCCAGAGACAGCGCGGAGCATTTCTATTGCATTGCGCGACTAGCGCATGCGCAGTAGGGAACCGGGAAGTGAAGCCGCAAGGCTTAATTTCCTGATTCCCATAACCAAGATGGCGGCGGCAGCATCCGAGGACCGAGGGACAGTTCGGCCTTGGGTGCCGACATCGCTGGACCCTGTGACAGGTGAGTGTCCTTATTTTAAAAGTCAGCAGCTGCAGTATTTGTAGCTGCCGACTTTTTTAAAAAAAATTTGCCGGACTCTCTCTTTAAGGTTGCTAGTACAACATCTGCCTGAATGCTTATTCATTTCTGTGGCTTCTATTGGGCGTTTATTTGGATCAGCATAACAACCATTCAACAAGCATTTTCAGAAAGGGAGGTCTTTAAAAGCGAAGTATGGGATTATTTTTCCCCATAATCATACTTACCAAGGTGGATGCAGCATCGGTCCCCCCGACACTGAGAACCGAGTGATCGAACATCGCTGATGGCGCAGTTTCTCTCAGCTCCCAGAGCAGAGAGCTGCTGACTGTCAGTCAGCGGCTCTCCGCTCTCCCCCCCCCACGCTCACTGGAGTGCTGAGCTATGGAGGGGCGGGGAATGGCCATCTCAGTCTCTCAGCAGCTCGCTGAGAGGCTGAGACGGGCATCAGTCCAGGCACCTGGCGGATCCAGACTTTATTGTGGTGATGACGCGGTGCCTGGACTGATTCCAGTGACGATTGTTCTTTAAAGGAAATCTGTGCCGAGTAGACTGCAATAAAGGAAAAGTCCAGCCTGAGCTCGTTTGGCTGGGCTTCTCCTATGGTTCACAGGAGTGCAATACAGTCTGAAGTCCGCTCTCTGCTGAAAACGGGTCACAGGAGTGCAAAACTAATTGCACTCCGGTGACCCATAGGAGAAGCCCAGCCAAATGAGCTCAGGCTGGACTTCTCCTTCATTTCAGCTTACCCGGCACAGATTTCCTTTTAAAGAACAATTTTTCAACAAATTAGGATTTAAAAAAAAAAAAATCTCAGCTTGTTTTGAAATCTTATTATTCATCAGGCAGTTTCAGAGACGGATCCTCTTTTATAACCACTGGGTTGGTGTTACAGGAATAATAACTTTTTACTATTGTTTGACATTCTATCAGGAAAATGTGTGATCAGCGTGTGTTGATTCCTGTAAATTTAATCTCGCAGCACATTATGTCTTCATAGAAGCAGGAAAGTAAGAAAGTTTGGCACTGTCTCAAGAATGCAGAAAATATGAACACAGAGCTTCAGACTCTGGCAGCAGTGATGATAGAAGGAAAGACCTTCCAGATCCCACAAAATGAATGTATTCAGTGTTAGGCTGCCTCCTACCGAATCCAGAATCTGGACATTGTGAGGGGGGATTTACTAAAAGTGGTGCACTCAGAATCTGGTGCATGGCAGCCAATCGGCTTCTAAATTCAGCTTGTTCAATTAAGCTTTGGCAATAAAACCTGGAAGTTGATTGGTTTCTATGCAAAGCTGCACCAGATTTTGCACTCTTTCACCTTTAGTAAATAACCCCCATTGTCTTTGATACCGTGGGGGTTATTTTTACGAAAGGTAAATCCACTTTGCACTGCAAGTGCACTTGAAAGTGCAGTCGCTGTAAATCTGAGGGGTAGATTTGAAATGAGGGGCAGCTCTGCTGATTTTATCATCCAATCATGTGCAAGCTAAAATGCTGTTTTTTAATTTTCCTTGCATGTCCCCCTCAGATCTACAGCGACTTTACTTCCAAGTGCACTTGCAGTGCAAAGTGGATTTTCCTTTTAGTAACTAACCCCCTATGTCTCTAAAGTGTTCAGGAAGTTGGTTATAGGAACTTTCACTTGAAATTGTAGGACTTCAAAGTAGTCCCTGCACTACTTGGGTCCGATTTTGATGCCACTTACACAGGCATTCCTTGAAATCGCGGTAAAGTCGCACAAGTGTGAAAGGGGCCTAAAGGCATATATGCTGTTCACTTTGCAAGGAAAGTTGTGGTTTGCTAGGGAATTCTCCCAATAGCTTAAGGAATGAGGCAAAATGTGACTTTGCAAAGAATATCCAATCACACGCAGGGAAAAAAGTCAAACAAAATAACGAATTTTGCACATGATTAGATAATAGAAGTCAGCAGAGCTTCACCTTATTCACTAAACTCTGGGCAAAATTCCCTTTCCAGATGAATAACCAACGCTGCACATGTAAACAAAGCCAAAGGGTTGTGCTCAGAAAAAGTTTGGGAAAACACAGTATCAGCAGTGTCATATTCAAAGTACTAGAGATGACGTATACTACACCAGCGAGTGAGTTGGAATGCAGCGTGTTTATAACTGATGGGGACACCCCTTAAAATTTTGAGAATATTTGTACCTTATGGACTGATGCTTTTGGTGATGTGTTTTTGTTACGCTCTTCTCAATGGCTAAATCTGGCCATACAGTAGTAGATTTTCAGATGAATGTTCGTGTAAACATTCGTACGATGATGACTTGACTAATGTCCTTTGAATGTACTTCAAATAAAGGTTGTTTTTGGAACATTCAATTTTGGAGTGAAAGGACTTTCCCGACCGGAAACTACATTCACTGTTCGAAATCCATTATTTTTCAAGAAAAAAGTTCCATCCTGCTTCTTTTGAAATTTATAGTCACTGTAGTTGAAAACTAATTTCGATTTGGCCAAACTAGCCAGTAGAATATTAAGTTGAACAAATGTTCTTTAGGCTGGGTTCACACTATTGCGAATTGGATGCAGGATCCCCACATCCAATGCTGAAACGGTGAACCAGGACGCACAGCTGTGAGCCGTACCGGCATGCCGTGTGAACCGAGCCTTAGACCACTTTCACACTGAGGCGCTTTTCAGGCGCTTTCACGCTAAAAACAGCGCCTAAAAAGCTCACGAAAACTTATTTTCATTAAAATCAATGAACACTTTCACACTGGGGCAGTGTGCTGGCAGGGCTGTGAAAAACTCCCCTCCCCATTGAAATGAATGGAAAGCTCTTCAAAAGCGCCTGAAAAGCTCTTCAAAAGCACTCAGTGTTTTTACTGGCAGTTTAGAAGCGCTTCAGTGTCAAAGTGGCCTTAAGCAAAACATTTTCCAATAAAATTCTACTTGTGTATGGCCAGCTTCAGTCTAACTTATGATTAAGCATACTTTCCACAAAGGTGACGAGAAGACGAGAATAATTTTTGTATGGGTGAGTGTTTACAGAGCAGGAAGATAAAATTGCTATAATGAATGGAAAATCAAGCGCAGTGCTGAAGAGGTCGGTGTATAATTATAGTATGAGTTCAGGTGTGTAATTGTGTCAGTGATAGCACAACAGCTTCAGAGGACAATAGCACAAGATGAATTATGGAAGGAAATGTCTTCTTTGCCAATCAGTCGATCTTGCTGATGGTGATGAGATTACAGGAAAAACTGAGCCTTTAGCCTAGGTTTACACTGATACGATGCATCACATCTCTCCCGCAGGCAGTTCACACTGTCTTCTGCGAACCGCTGCGGGTGTCATTACATTGTTAATGACCCCCCCCCCCCCCCCCAAATCGGTTCACAGATTGCAGTGCGAACTGTGAGCTCACACAGGAATCAGATCGCATAGGTGAGAACACCCATGCGATACGATTCTAGTGCGGGGAAAAACAAGTCCCTGCACTTTTTTCTGTGCGAATCAAGTGCGAGTTCAGCCATACATATGGCTGAACTCGCATCTCACAGACATCACATGTGATTGGCACTGCTCGTGGCGCCTCCTCTTCTCAGTGTGTCACCATAGTAAGCCGCTTCCTTTTGTGGCACACCTGCAGGCTTGATCCCAAGCCGCGCTGCCTGCGTCCATTGACACAGACAGCACAGGTCAGCCCCGATGCCCGCTCATCACAGGATTTGACTGACTGCAGCAGGAGCCAATAGCCTCAGCTGCCTCAGCAAAGCCTGTGAGACTGGGAACTGAGAGGAGAGAGCCTCTGCAGACAGGCAC
Source organism: Lithobates sylvaticus (assembly GCA_028564925.1). NCBI lineage: Eukaryota > Metazoa > Chordata > Amphibia > Anura > Ranidae > Lithobates > Lithobates sylvaticus. Next base: position 202,284,893 of record CM053026.1, on the reverse strand, counting down.
AGTGGTGGAACGAGGACTTGGAGTAAGGGACGGGGGGGGGGGGGGTTAACAATGATAGGGCACTATTCTTCCCACTAACACCAACAATGGGGCGCTATTCCTTCTACTGACATCAATGATAGGGCACTATTCCTCATCCTAATGTCGACAGCATTATGTAATTTTTTACTCCCACTGATCACCAAGTCTGAGGCATTTTATACTCCCGCTGACACTTTCCAAATGCAGAACTCTTATACCATGCCCAGATTCCCAAAAATCTAATTTGGATAGTGGTCATCTGCACAAATACATTGCCAAATGAATCGCTGCAACAATCCTATTCTTCACACTTCAATTCTGTCACAATTTGCTCTCAGCTTCACAGATGCAGCAACCATATTGGCATCCATAGGCTTCTGCACTCTGTGCCCACCTACTTATAATACTTATTGCATAATCCCATATAGTTAAGGGAGAAGTCCAGCCTGAGCTCTTTTGGCTGGGCTTCTCCTAAGGGTCACAGGAGTGCAATTTTGTTTTGCACTCCTGTGACCCGTTTTCAGCGTAGAGCGTTCTGAAGTCCGATTTCCGCTGACGTCACTGCCATCAGTCGAGGCAGCGCGTCATCCTGACAGCGTGAGGAGAAAAAAAAGCCGATCACCGGCTTCTGTGAAAGGGACATCGGTCCCGAGGAGGAAGAGGCCTGTGCCAACCAGTACCACCTGCCAGTGCCCACAGTGCCATGAATAAGTGCATAACGGTGCCAGCAATCAGTGCCACCTATCAATGCCCAACAGTGGTGCCTCATCAGTGCCACCTAGCAGTGCTGCCTATCAGTATCGCCTACCAGTGCCGATCATTGCCACCTATCAATGCCCTTCAGTGCCGCCTATCAGTGCCTATTAGTGCCCATCAGTGCCGCCTTATCAGTGGCCATTAATGCAGCCTATCGGTGCCCATCGGTGCAGCAAATCAGTGACCATCAGTGCAGCCTCATCAGCGTACATCAATAAAGGAGAAAAATTACCTGCTTGCAAAATGTATTACCAAAATATTAACCCCTTCAATACCCGCCCATAGTCATATGACGCCCACAAGGTGGATCTACCATCCTGGGTGGGCGTCATATGACGTCCTCCCATTCCTGGCCGCCTGGGGGGCGCGCGCGCCCGCGGCGTCGCTCGGGACCCGGTGCAGGTGCCCGGCGGCCTCGATGTCCGCCGGGCACCCGCGATTGCCCGTTAAATCAACGGGACCGTGCGGGACCGTGGAGCTGTGTGTGTAAACACACAGCTCCACGTCCTGTCAGCGGAGAGGAGACCGATCATGTGATCCCAGTACGGAGGAACACATGATTGGTCTCCTCCCCTTGAGTCCCCTCCCCCCACAGTTAGAATCACACATATAGGGAATACATTAACCCCTGCAGCCCCCCCTTGTGTTAACCCCTTCCCTGCCAGTCACATTTACACAGTAATCAATGCAATTTTATAGTAACGATCGCTGTGTAAATGTGAATGGTCCCAAAAATGTGTCAAAAGTGTCCGAATTGTCTGCCGCAATGTCGCAGTCACGAAAAAAAAAATCGCAGATCGCCGCCATTACTAGTAAAAAAAAAAAAAAAAAAATGCAATAAATCTATCCCCTATTTTGTAGACGCTATAACTTTGCGCAAACCGATCAATATATGCTTATTGCGATTTTTTTTTTTACCAAAAATATGTAGAAGAATACGTATCGGCCTAAACTGAGGAAAAAAATCGTTTGTTTTTTTTAAAAAAAATGGGATATTTATTATAGCAAAAAGTAAAAAATATATTGTGTTTTTTTTTCAAAATTGTCGCAAAAAATAAAAACCGCAGGGGCGATCAAATACCACCAAAAGAAAGCTCTATTTGTGGGAAAAAAAGGACTTCAATTTTGTTTGGGTGTAACGTCGCATGACCGCGCAATTGTCAGTTAAAGCGACGCAGTGCCGAATCGCAAAAAGTGCTCTGGTAAGGAAGGGTGAAAAATGGCCCGGTGCTGAAGCGGTTAAAAAAAATATATTTTTCTTTTATTTAGTTTTTTACCAAAAAATTTAAAACCCAAAGGTGATCAAATACCACCAAAAGAAAGCTTATTTGTGGGAAAAAATTATAAAAATTTCATTTGAGTACAGTTTTGTATGACCGCGCAATTGCTGTTCAAACAGTGACAGTGCTGAAAGCTGAAATGTGGTCTGGGCAGGAGCTGGGTTTAGGTGCCCAGTAAGCAAGTGGTTAAAGGCATAGTTCACCTTTACCACAAAACTGTCTATGCAGATAAGAGATTTCTATATATAAAACCAAGCTATGCAACTGTGACAAAAATGTAAGAATACCCTTGCTATAGGCATAGTCCATTTAGGTACTTCTTGAAGCCTGACTGGGAAAACTCCCAAGAGATTGCCTAGGACTTTGGTAAGAGAGGCCAAGCTGTTACTGTTCACCTACACAAGAGTGAGCTCTTTCTCTATTTAACCACTTAAGGACCCCCTTACATTTGCTTTTTCTCTCCTGATACAGTAGCTCTGAGCTTAGTGTTTGAGAACTCACTCCTGTGAAGGTGAACAGTAAGGGCTAGTTTACACTTTTGCTGTTCTTCGGCTTTGCTTTAAAAATTATACCCCATGTCGCTTTAGTGGTCCTCCAAAGCATCTTCAAAGACTCAATAGAAGTCTATGACAAAGCTCGCTTGAAGCACTACTGAAGCATCAAAAACACCTCAAAAAAGCATGTTGAAGTGGTAGACGCTTTAATGTTTGTTGAAGCTGAAGCAAGTATAAATAAGCCCTAACAGCTGGGCCCCTCTTAGCAATGTCCTGGGAGTATTCCAGTCAGGCTTTATGAGGCAAGTACACCTATAGCAAGGGCATTATTCAACTTTTTTTAAATTTTTTTTTCTTTAAGATATTTTTATTGTACTTTTGCGACATACAGACATAAAACAAAAGGCACAGACAAAAACGACAACACCGAAAACAGAATGCTCCTACTCCAACATATCATGAAAATCCGGGCAGTGTGCAATAATAAACCAGATATTACATCTACCAGTGGATATAAACCTCAAACAAAGGAAAGAGCGATATGTTTTTTAAACATCCTGAACATATCAGGAGGTCCTGTTTTTGTACAACACTCACAAAGTGAACCCCTTTCATGGTAGTACAGGGGAGAGGGTCAGTGGGCTAGCCAGCCATCTGCCCCATATTTTGTGGAACGTTGTGGTCCTCTTACGGTGGTCAAGGGTAAGTTTTTTTTATATTGAGGCAGGGAGTCATTGACAAGTTTTAGCCACATATTCCGCGTTGGGTTCTCTAACCCCTTCCACCTAAGCAGACGGGTCTTCCTTTCATTAAAGTAGAGGATGCAAAGTATCCTGAGGCTGAACAGTGAGGTCTTCATATATGCCCAACAGACAGTTTTTAGGGTTGACTATATTTGGCAGACCCAATGCAGAAGAGATAAAAGGAGCCTATGTCAACCCAGAAGTGCATTATTCAACTTTAGTCAGATCTGTACAGTTTTGGTTTTTATCTATGGACGTCCTTTGTCTGCACAGGCAGTTTTTTGGTAAAGGTGAATAAGAAGGGAGGACCCCCAACATCCATAATTATATATAAAAAAGATTGAGCTGATGGGGAAACCTTTTACCAGTGGAACTTCAGGTGCCTCCACCCTATCGGGTCTTGTGTTGGCTCTGTTTATGAGCCTCCAAGAGGGGGATTCTTAATATAATAGAGACCAGGCTTGTCTAATTTAACAAAAACACATTTAAAGAGTGTGTGGAAGAGACACTTCTGTCCCAGTGGCTCTTTTTGAAGGCTGTATCCATCTATGACATCCAGTTTTGAACTAATTGGTTCAAATCAATCACTCTATAGTTAGTACCTTGAGCCTTTATTTATCCACACCACTATACCTTGACTAGAATCTTTTTTGGTACTGGTTACTAGAGAGTGGAATCCGCCAGATCCTGGGGCTCTATCTGGGTTTGCAAACGCTGACTGCCTGTGGATTTCTAGCCTGTCGTAGGAACATGTTTTTACCCTTTAATTCGTCCTGTGTGGTGTTGCCCAATACTTGATGTTCAGGGTCAATCAGCACCTACAAGTTATGTCCTGAGGAAGCAATTTAATGTGAAATGTATGGACTATACAAGCTTGGAGGAGTTCATGGACACCATTTCTTGATACACGTATACACATATACAGTGGTGTGAAAAAGTGTTTGCCCCCTTCCTCATTTCCTGTTCCTTTGCATGTTTGTCCCACTTAAGTGTTTCGGAACATCAAACCAATTTAAACAATAGTCAAGGACAACACAAGTAAACACAAAATGCAATTTGTAAATGAAGGTGTTTATTATTAAAGGTGAAAAAAAATCCAAACCATCATGGCCCTGTGTGAAAAAGTGATTGCCCCCCCTTGTTAAAACATACTATAACTGTGGTTGTCCACACCTGAGTTCAATTTCTCTAGCCACACCCAGGCCTGATTATTGCCACACCTGTTCACAATCAAGGCATCACTTAAATAGGAGCTGCTTGACACAGTAAGGTCCACCAGAAGATCCTTAAAAGCTACACATCATGCCGAGACCGAAAGAAATGCAGGAACAATTGAGAAAGAAAGTAATTGAGATCTATCAGTCTGGAAAGGGTTATAAAGCCATTTCCAAAGCTTTGGGAATCCAGCGAACCACAGTGAGAGCCATTATCCACAAATGGCGAAGACATGGAACAGTGGTGAACCTTCCCAGGAGTGGCCGGCCGCCCAAAATTACCCCAAGAGCGCAGCGACGACTCATCCAAGAGGTCACAAAAGACCCCACAACAACGTCCAAGGAACTGCAGGCCTCACTTGCCTCAGTTAAGGTCAACGTTCATGCCTCCACCATCAGGAAAAGACTGGGCAAAAATGGCCTGCATGGCAGAGTTCCAAGGAGAAAACCACTGCTGAGCAAAAAGAACATCAAAGCTCGTCTCAATTTCTCCACAACACATCTTGATGATCCCCAAGACTTTTGGGACAACATTCTGTGGACCGATGAGACAAAAGTGGAACTCTTTGGAAGGTGTGTATCCAAGTATATCTGGCGTAGAAGGAACACTGCATTTCAGAAAAAGAACATTCTACCAACAGTAAAATATGGTGGTGGTAGTGTGATGGTCTGGGGCTGTTTTGCTGCTTCAGGACCTGGAAGACTTGCCGTGATAAAAGGAACTATGAATTCTGCTGTCTACCAAGAGATCCTGAAGGAGAATGTCCGACCATCTGTTCGTGTACTCAAGCTGAAACGAACTTGGGTTCTGCAGCAGGACAATGATCCTAAACACACCAGCAAGTCCACCACCGAATGGCTGAAGAAAAACAAAATGAAGACTTTGGAGTGGCCTAGCCAAAGTCCTGACCTGAATCCTATTGAGATGTTGTGGTATGACCTTAAAAAGGCCGTTCATGCTCGAAAACCCTCTAATGTAACTGAATTAGGACAATTCTGCAAAGATGAGTGGGCCAAAATTCCTCCAGGACGCTGTAAAAGCCTCATTGCACGTTATCGCAAACGCTTGGTTGCAGTTGTTGCTGCTAAGGGTGGCCCAACCAGTTATTAGGTTTAGGGGGCAATCACTTTTTCACACAGGGCCATGATGGTTTGGATTTTTTTTTCACCTTTAAATAATAAACACCTTCATTTACAAATTGCATTTTGTGTTTACTTGTGTTGTCCTTGACTATTGTTTAAATTGGTTTGATGTTCCGAAACACTTAAGTGTGACAAACATGCAAAGGAACAGGAAATGAGGAAGGGGGCAAACACTTTTTCACACCACTGTAATTGTTCTATAACCTTTTTGACAGAATTCATGCTTCCTTGTTTGATATTTGGGTATCTGTTAACCTTTTGAAGGTTGAAGGTGTTGTATGTCATATTCAGCGTAAATTTTTCTTCTGTGTATTTTTTGTAATAAAGACATTTATATTTTTTTATAGATATATGTTGATATATTGTTGTGCCTTTTGTTTTTTTGAGAAAGTTTTTTTACTATCTCAGACCTTTTTATATATGATTGGTAAAGATGAACTAACCCTTTAAGTTGTCAACTTAAAAGCTAAAGAGGGCCCCTTGACATCACCGAAGGGCCACACATAATGTTCAGTATATGTAATGCTTGAGAGGACTGCCAGAAACATGTTTGACTAGGGATATGCTGCAGAAGACCATATGAAACTTGGAACATTTTACACTAGTCTAGTAGAGATCAATGCTACCCAATCAATGTTCTTACTACAAACTGCTGAGGTCCGAGGAACGCACATCATATACCAAAGGGCTGCAGGTTTGCCACAGGGCTTGCCTTTAACCACTTGCCGAATGGCTCACGCTGATATACGTCGGCAGAATGGCACTCCTGCGCAAGCTGATGTACCTGTATGTCAGTTTGTAAAAGCGGGATAGCGGGCGTGCTCGCACTGTGGGAGCGTGCCCACGGGTCCTGCGGGCTCTATGTTCTCTAGCGGACCGCAATCTTGGCAAGGAGAGGCAGAATGGGGAACTGCCTATGTAAACAAGGCATTTCCCCGTTCTGCTCAGTGACATGACAGGGATCTACTGCTCCCAGTGATCGGGAACCGTGATCTCTGTCATGTTTTCGTAAACCCATCCCCCCTGCAGTTAGAACACGCTGAGGGAACACACTTAACCCTTTGATCGCCCCTAGTGTTAACCCCTTCCCTGCATTTGTATAGCACTGATCAATGTAATAATGTCACTGGTCCCCAAAAAGTGTAATTTGGGGTCCGATTTGTCCACCGCAGTGTTGCAGTCCCGCTAAAAATCGCAGATCGCTGCAATTACCAGTAAAAACAATAAATAAAAGTCCCTAAATTGATCCCATAGTCTGTAGACACAATAACTTTTGCGCAAACCAATCAATATATGCCCATTACGATTTTTTTTACCAAAAATTATGTAGAAGAATATAAATCGGCCTAAACTGATGAATAAATTTGTTTTTCTATAAAAAAAAATTTTGGATATGTATTATAGCAGAAAGTAAAAAAAAAACTGTTATGCCCCATACACACAGTCGGAAATTCCGATTGAAAAAGTCTGATCGGATTATGTTGTTGGAAAATCCGATCGTGTGTGGGCACTAGCAGGCTTTTTTAGTCGGAAAAGAGCAGGATCTTAAATTTTCCGGCAACAAAATCTGATCAGACTTTTTCGATCGTGTGTAGGGAATTCCGACGGACAAAGTACCAAGCATGCCCAGATCAAATTACAAGACCAAAACTATTGGCTACTAGCCTCTACATAGTTCCGTAGTATGCAACGAACGTCACCACGTTCGGAACGATCGGATTTTCCGACAACTTTGTCCGACCGTATGTATGCAACACCAGTTTCGGACAAAATCCATCGGAAAAAATCGGACGGATTTTGTGGTCGGAATTTCCGACCGTGTGTACGGGAGCTTAGTTTTTTTAATTTTTTTTCAAAATTGTCGCTCTTTTTTGGTTTATAGCACAAAAAATAAAAAACGCAGAGGTGATCAAATACCACCAAAATAAATCTGCTATTTGTACTGTAATTGTGCTGTCCCCCCTCTACATTGTAAAGCGCTGTAAACTGTTGGCACTATATAAATCGTGTACAATAATAATAATAATTTGTGGGGAAAAAAGGGATGTCAATTTTTTTTTTGGGTACATCGTCGCACGACCTTGCAATTGTCAGTTAAAGCGACGTAGTGCCGTATCACAAAAAATGCTCTGGTCATTAAGGGGGTAAAACCTTCCGGGGCTGAAGTGGTTAAATTTGCCGTGTGTGTGTGTGTGTGTGTGTGTGTGTGTGTGTGTGTGTGTGTTGTGTTTTTTTTTAACATGTGGATTTCTTGTTACCAATCATCAGTTTCTAACATATTTATTCAGAAGACCGAAATGAAGGCAGACGTGAAGCAAACCACCTGGCTAAAATAATACAGAATGCGTGTAGCAGAACAGTAAATGGTTGCAGAAGAATGGAAAATAAAAGTGATAAAACTTGAGCCTTTTCTTGTTAGTGGCTGCCTGAATCTGTCAGCAGTAGATAACAAAACAATTTATCACCATCCCCTGATCTGTGGCCTAGCGTCAGAACAGCCCCCTCCCCCCAGCTCGGTTTCATCCGCCAACTACTAACATTCAGGGCACATGTGAACAGGCCGCAGAGAGGAAGTTGTGACAAGTGTACAGTGCTGCAGTCTCACTGCTTTGCTGCAGAAGAAGCTGAGTGGAGCACAGGTTACATGACAATAAGGAAGTCTGCTCGCTCCACCTAATTGTTTAAGTCTGGAGGGCCGGGTGTTCACTTCACACGGCTACACGAGGCATGTGTTTGCTGGCCTCACATGTAGTACGTTTTATATGTTCGACTCTGCTGTATGGACTGCTTCACTCTGTGTCATAGCCCAGCTTCAAGATACATGGGGACTAGTGCAAGTAAATCATTTCTTTGTATTCTCTATTGCAGTATATATATATTGGCGTTGTGTTTTTCCGATCATGGGAATGTATAGAATGTACTGTGATGAGCCAGTGGTGTGCGTGTATGTGCGTGTGCTTCCTTTCTTCGTGAGTAATTCCATAATTACATTTTTAAAGCCTCCTGTGCCCCGGCAAAGTGCACATTAAAATGCTTTGATGAGAAGGATGAATAGCTGCCAAGATCGAGTAAAGAGTCTTGACTGTGTAGAGTTCATATATATTTTACAGACGAGTGTTTGTAGTAGAAACGTGATAAGTGAATTTGCCTTGTCTTTGTGTGTGCCTTGGTCCTGATGTGGGCCATGGACCATCAAACTGGGCATCCAACGCTACTGGCCCACATTGTGTAGTCTTCCTAGAGCTTAAAGGGGTTGTAAACCTTTGTGTTTTTTCACCTTAATGCACCCTATGCATTAAGGTAAAAAAAAACACCTGTCAATGACCGGCCCCCCTGTTTTACTTACCTGGACCCTTGAACTTGACCCACGGGGACGCGCTGTCTCTCTGCCTCTCAGCTCTTGATTGGATAGATTGATAGCAGCACAGCCATTGGCTCCCGTTGCTGTCAATCAAATCCAATGATGCAAGCGCCAGGGGGCAGGGCCAAGTCCTGCATTCGGCTTCTATGGATGCCGAATGCTGGACTCGGGAGTGCGCCCGCAAGGTAACCCCCTCTGGGAAGCGCTTATCCAAAGGGGGTTATCAGATGTGGGGAGGAGTCGCCGGGGGACCAGAGCAGGTTCGTGGCCACTCTGTGCAAAACAAGCTGCACAGTGGAGGTAAGTATGATGTTTGTTATTTAAAAAATAAAAAATTTACCTTTTACAATCACTTTTTAAGGAGGAGGCATATTGCTTGCACTGTATTAGTACTTTCTTTAAATAGTAAAGTGGACGAGCATCTAACATACATTGGGGGAGTATTTGTGAAAACGGGAGCATCCAGAATCTGGAGCAGCTGTGCATGACAACCAGTCAGCTTGTTCAGTTAGGCTTTGAAAATGAAAGCTGTTTGGTTGCCATGCACAACTGATCCAGATTCTGTCTGCTCCAGTTTGAATACATTCTCCTCAATATTCTTTCATGTTAAAGCGGTGGTAAACTCTAGGAATAACCAAACAACAAAAAAAGGTTTGCGCCACATACTAGCACATTATGAAAGACTTGCCCTCAAACGAAGCCCTCCAGTGGTGCGCTGTCACTGCCGCAGAGGCTTCCATCTTCACCCAGTCTTCCTTCCGTGTTTGCGGACTCCAGCTGTGTGACTGGCCAAGCCGCAATGATGTCACTTCCGCTCACATGCGTCCGGGAGTCTCGGCCGGGGCACACAGCTCTGAAGGAACGGCACAGGTATGCAGTTCCTTCAGAGTGCATTCATCAGTGACGTCACCAGCTGCTGCTGGCTAGAATATCTGTCTCCTAAATGGTGCACTTTTTGTAGATATTAATTTTACCTACAGGTAAGCTTTATTATAAGCAGAGGGTTTGCTACCACTTTAAGTGCATGCATGCTAAGTAATGTACTAAATTGACCATATGCACATAGATTCCTTTCTTTCATCCTGCACACTTAACACGACTTTAACTGATTCCCCCATCCATGCTAAACATGGATGGATACATCTTCCCCTGCCGTCAGGGTATTCTCACAGCCGCAGGTCAGAATACAGTAAACAGTGACTACAGCTGATTGGCTACACTGTTTGCCCAGCTCCTTTGATCTTCAGATCGAAGTTTGTCAAACCGGGTGGTTCTGACAGGACCACCCACAGATCAAATTTCAGGCGGAAACAGCCAAAATTCAGCTTGTGTATGGCCAGCCTTAAATGTAACACATCAAGGTTTTTATTACATTTGGCAGAGATAACAGTACTCCCACTGACAATGACTTCATCTGATTGTCTTTCCAGATGGATTGTTCAGGCACCATCCAGGGTCACCATCTACTTTCTGGACTGAGGTGCTGGCTCAATCACGTAATTCTGCTGCCTGTGCAGTTCTGGACAGTGCAGACAAATGTCTGACGGATCAGCTCCTGCTGTAGTCTTTCACCTTGTGACTTGCTACAAAGTTAAGCTGGCCATAGATGGGTCTATGATGGTCCATTCAAGCGAGGTGGATGGAGGGACCCCCCTTGCTGAGACATTTGATTCTCAAAGCGGGACTCTCTACTGTCAGAATACACTGAGCGGTTGCAGTTTATTGACAGCCGCCACTGATTGACAAACATTTTCCAACATTCCTGTTCAACTGAAGTTGAACTAATGATCAACTTTTGTCAATCAGGGACGACCACGTGTATTTTGTGCTGATCTGGCCAGCTTTACAATGTTGCAGTTTGATCATTGAGGGGAAGAAGACTGAGGAAATACTTCCTCTTGCCTGCAGCAGACTGATTGTGTTATCGCAACCTAGACAAAGTTACTAACTGGAGCTCCAGGACAGCTTTCCGATAAAAGATGAAGCTTGTTTGAAACCATTTATTGTTCCTGTATATATTGTAACATGGCAATGTATTCACATAAACTTGTAAAGGTAGTGAAAAATTCCAGTTATGGATGTTTTTACATTTCTTTCCAGCTTGGACCAATATAACTATGAATATACCTGTCATAAACCATGAATCAGACTGAGACAGAAGTACAGTTAAATCACACTTGTTTAATAATAACAAGGTAAACAGATTAAACATAGTCAAAACATAGCCAGAGTTCAGGAACCGGAACGGATAGTCAGACAAGCCAAAACGCCAGGGAGCCAGAAAGGAGTGTAGTAGAAGAGCAAGCAGGATCTGGAGCCAGAAGGAATGTCAGTTAAGCACGTCTTTAACAGGAACACAGGTGAGCGTCTCTAGAGATGTGACCATGGCGAAGGCAGAGATGATCTGGACTGGACGGCTTAAATAGGCAGGACTGACGAGCAGGATATCATCAACAGGTGAGTCACTGTGGAGAGATAGGAGCTGGCAATTAGCTGACAGCTGAGCGGCCAGCTTTGAGAAGGAAGGACTGAGCCCAGCCCTGACAATACCATACCTGGGGGATCCCTAGAGGCTGAAAACCGCTGTACTAGACACCACTACCCTGCTGATCGCCACTAGCTTCTTCATCCTGTGCCGAGCAGCTGCCTTGCTGCATTGTGAACACAGGAGAAACTGTTCAGTGATCACTTTGCATTTCCTCAATGAATGCAAACCATTCTCTGATTGGATGAGGAAGACAGCATGACATTAATGCCCCGCCTCTCCTTCTCATCTATTCAAAAAATGCTTTGCATTCATTAAGAAAAGTAATATCTGAATGGCACCTGTGACGAGTGGACGACCTCATGTGTTCACAACACAACAGGGAGGCCACTCAGCAGGGAACCCGAAAGCTAGTGGAGATGATTGGAGTAGCTATGCATACTACCAAGTTCTAGATTAATTGCATAGTTGCATTGGTCCAAGCTGAACCAATGTAACTATGTAAAAGCATTTATATCTGGAATTTCTTTAACTTTTTTCGGACTTAAATTTTGCCCAATTCCTGCTAAATTAGCGGACATTCGAGTCAACGTTTGCCCTACAAGCCCCCCCAGCTTAACAAAAATTGATTTTAAAAATTGATTAAGCCAGGTAAAAAGCTATTAGCCAAGCAGTGACCATTTTCTATCAGATGCAGTCACTTTTCAGTAATGCCACTATTCAGACAGTGGTGGGTGCCATGCTACTGGATCGGCTAGTATGGCTCGCTTTACACATTTTGGACAGTCCTTTTTGCCAAGTTGACACTAGCCCCTGGTAGACTATTTACTGCCGTTATAGACCAGGTAGTTAACATCTTTTTTTTTTTTTTTTTTTTTGCACGATACATAATGAATACCTGGAACCACGAGCAGAAAATGCTGGCTTGATAAAAACGTTTGCCTTGTTTGATGGGTGATGCTTCGTTTATCTTGCCTTTTATGTGGTCTTGTTGGCCCCTGAAACATTATGGGATCATTATAGGTCGATAACCACATTGGCACATACCGTGCCTTGCAAAAGTATTCATCCCCCCCTTGTCATTTTTCGTGTTTTGTTGCCTCACAACCTGGAATTAACATGGATTGTTTGAGGATTTGCATAATTTCATGTACAGAACATGCCCACAACTTTGAAGATGTTTTTTTATTTTTTTGTTTATTGTGAAGCAAACAACAAATAGGACAAAATAACAGAAAAGTCAATGTGCATAACTATTCACCCCCCTAAAGTCAATACTTTGTAGAGCCACCTTTTGCAGCTATCACAGCTCCAGTCGCTTTGGATAAGTCTCTATGAGCTTCCCACATCTTACCACTGGGATTTTTGGCCATTCCTCCTTGCAAAACTGCTCCCGCTCCTTCAAGTTGGATGGTTTGTGAACAGCAATCTTTAAGTCTGACCACAGATTTTCTATTGGATTGAGGTCTCGGCTTTGACTAGGCCATTCCAACACATTTACATGTTTCCCCCTTAAACCACTCAAGTGTTAGCAGTGTGTTTAGGGTCATTGTCCTGCTAGAAGGTGAACCTCCGTCCTAGCCTCAAATCACACACAGAGTAGTACAGGTTTTGCTCAAGAATATCCCTGTATTTAGCACCATTCATCTTTTCCCTCAACTCTGATCAGTTTCCCAGTCCCGACTGCTGAAAAACATCCTTTAGAGCATGATGCTGCCACCACCCCGTTTCACTGTGGGGATGCTGTTCTTTGGATGATGTGAAGTGTTGGGTTTGCACCATGCATTGTGTTGTTTTTTTTGATGGCCAAAAAGTAAAATTTTAGTCTCATCAGATCAGAGCACCTTCCTCCATACATTTTGGGAGTCTCTCACATGCCTTTTCGCAAACCCAAAATGTGCCATTTTGTTTTTTGCTGCAAGTAATGGCTTTCTTCTGGCCACTCTGCCATAAAGCCCCTCTATGGAGCGCACGGCTTATTGTCATCCTATGTACAGCTCCTCCAGGGTTGTCTTTGTGCTCTGTTTAATGCCCTCCATGTCCGGTCCGTGAATTTTGGTGTGCGGCCATCTCTTGGCAGGTTTTGCTGTTGTGCCATGTTATTTCCATTTGGTTATGATAGATTTGATGGTGCTCCTAGAGATCATCAAAGATTTGGATATTTTTTTATAACCTAACCCTGACTTGTACTTCTCGACAACCTTTGTCCCTTACTTGTTTGGAGAGTTCTTTGGCCTTCATGGCAGTGTTTGGTTAGTGGTGCCTCTTGCTTAGGTGTTGCAGCCTCTGGGGCCTTTCAAAAAAGGTGTGTATATGTAATGACAGATCATGTGACACTTAGATTGCACACAGGTGGACATCATTTCACTAATTATGTGACTTCTGAAGGTAATTGGTTGCACCAGAGATTTTTATGGGCTTTATAACAAAGGGGGTGAATACATACGCACATGCCAATTATCAGTTTTTTATTTCTGAAAAATTGTTTTATGTATATATTTTTTACCAACTTGTACTATTGTGTTATGATCCACCACATATAATTCAGATTAAAAAAGCATTGAACTAAAGGCTGTAATGTAAAAAAATTGGTAAAAAGCCAAGGGGGGTGAATAATTTTGCAAGGCACTGTAGGAGATCCCTGCCCTAATAACCTGTCTAATTACCCATCATGCTTCACAACAACCTTGGAAATGCTGCTAGTAGAGGGCCTTGTGGCAAATGACGGTTTGGTGATCAGTGCTAAAAATCCTGACTCAGCCCATGAGTCCCATGAGTCAGGCAGCTGATAAAACAATGTTTGGTGGAGTTCATAGAGTGCAGTAGGTGAGCCTAAATCAAAGAGCATTTTTGTCAAAAATGATATGGGCGTTTTACTGTATCATTATCTAGCTTGTATACACAAGTTCTCTTCATTTATAGTAGAGTTCATATGTATATAGGTGAAATCTAGAAGGATTTCCAGTAGCAACTAATTTGATTCTACCTATCATTACGATAGTACAGATTGTAAAATAAAGCAAATCTCTGATTGGTCTTCTTTTTTTCTTTTATTAATCAACCTTTTAATGTTTATAATGAATCTGCCCATTTTTTAAGTTGGGAATTGTATAGAAAATGTACCTTTAGTATATTCCCTATATTTAACCATTTTTTTAAAAAACTTTTTGGCACTGTTGTGAAATATTATTATTATTTTTTTTTTTCATTATTTGGCTAAAAAGGTTAATTTTGACTAATTGCAACTTCCATCCTTTTACACCCATTGCTTTCTGTTAAGCGTTATATTTTAATTTACTTTAATAATTTAAACATATGAATAATGTCTCTTTGAATTCATAATGATTTTCATGTGAAACTGGGTCAGAAAATTCATATATATATATATATATATATATATATATATATATATATATATATATATATATACATATTTGTAGTTTGCAGCCACTGTAGAATAATTTCTTCAAACTTTGTAGTGTAAGTATCTCAGTTTTACTTTCACTTTATCTCTGTGGCTCAGCTTCCCTCTGCCAGTGACACAGAACAGGTACACAGGAAGAGGGGAGAGATCAAAGTGCTGAAACCAGAATTTAACAACTTCACTACTTGTGAATTTCAAAATAGCCCTCTGTTCAAACTAAAATTGCCCATAAAAAGCCTGTACCCGTAAAGAAGCAAGTGCATAATCGCCTCTTCTGCTGCGGCTGCTGAATGCTATTCTGATTCAACTAGTTTCCTAACTGAAATCTGACTCAGAAACGGACACTTTCGACTGTGAATTGGAGTAGCAATCAGAGGCAATGGGGGCAGGAGAGATGAGTATTCAGTTGCTTCTGTACCACTTTTTATGAGCAAGTTTAGTTTCAGAACAGGGTTGTTTCAAGGATGAATTGCTCCACAGTGGCTGTAACTGCAGAGGTCACTGATGGGCACGGCTGGGGCTTTACTGTAATCAGTGCCCTGATTACCTGTCCTGGTCTCCCCTGTGAGGAGATGCCGATAAACAGTACTTCTGCATTTATGACCGGCTGTGATTGGACACAGCCAATCGCATTGTTGGAGAGCCACAATATCGGGGTCGCGCTGCGTGCTAGGAACATGGTGCGGCCGCAATCGCTGCTCAAGCCAGCGAGAGCAGCCGTTCTGGGGCGCAGTCATATGACGTCGTCCCAGAACTTGAGCTGCACTGCTCTTCCGTCATTAGACAGTGGGTGGACATCAAGTGGTTAAAGGCTCTTCACACGCTGGGACTGATCTGGTCCACTTGTCAGTTTTTCAGGTGGAACCCATCGGACAATCCAGTCTCCTTTTATGGAGCGGCAGGTGTTAACAGACGTGTCCGCTGACACCTGCCGACATCTGATCCTATCTGCTAAAAACAGATGGATGTTTCCCATTCATGAGACTGGTAAATACAGGCACATTGATTTAATTGTATTTAGTTACATACTGTATACCTGCTATGTTTAACTTGATGTGCATGGGGTGATGACAGAGTCTCCCCAATGGTAACAGAGGAAGTGGTATCACTCTTTTGGCTGTCTTGTGTGGCACACATTTGAATGGATGTATAAACTCCTGTGTATTTTCGATGTTTGCCTTGGGGTTGGCTTCACTTTAACAGTTCATTCTTTGTATCCTCAGATATCCAGTGATGTGACCAAAGGTTGAATAATTCCAGGATACTCTCTGGCATCCCATTCCTACATTAAGAATAAAGTACAAGCCTGCCTCTCAGTATGTCTGGATCTGCACAGCCAGCAACCCCAAGCAGGAGGGCTGCAGAGGCCCGTTACACTCCACATGGTATTCCTTACCCAATACAGTTAACCCGTACCCACGCGGTAAGAACTTTTTAAATATAATGTTTGTGACGAAAGCGGATATCAGATATCAGATCTCTGACCTCTTTACCTACTTGTGACAAAGAACTGGCCAATCTCACATTGTGCTGTCACTTGCATAACAGTGCCACTCTCAGCTGCACCCTGCACAAAGATATTCCAGTTTGCAGGAACAAATCTAGGTGCCAGCATCCGGAGGGTGATTGTCACTGGGCTACGTTACCTAAAGTGGATGTAGACCCCATTCATAAAATCTGACCTAGGCACATATATCTGTAGTGTTTACTTATCTCTCTCCAAAGCCCTAAGTCCTGTGTCTTTCTGCTGCTCCATTCCTCTGTTTTAAGCATGATAACTTCTGACAAGCTCTCCGACACAGGAGATAAAAGCAGCTGGAAATTTGTGTTGGGGTGGGTGCATATAGATAAATTAGCTGGGAGCTGGTCTGTACAGCTCTGCAAGTTTCTTCATTCCTCTGCCTATGTGGAGGGGAGCTGTGTGCCTCTCCTCCAATCAGCTGTCACACAGTGTATGCCAAGACACCACACCCAGTGGAGGAACAGGAAGAAGGCTTTCCAACACCATGTTCACTTTCTAAACAGGGTAGAAAGCTGAAGACAGCAGATGTACAAATAAAAATTATGTAGGGAGATTTTCTTCATCTCTGTGTATCATCTGAGGCTGTTCACTTCACTGGGTATATGTGAGGGTTTACATCAACTTTAAGCAATTAACCCTTTAAGCTACCACCACCGTTTGACAGAGAAGTAGGGAACTCCTAATCTTAGTATTACCATCTATGCTTTTAGAATAAACATCTGTAACACACAATGTCACCACAGACGGGTATGTTCAGAGGATTTATACTATACAGTAGCACTCTTCAAGAGACAGATTCTTTTTAGTTTGCATTAAAAGCTTAGGGACAAGGTTAACCCTTTTCAAAATAAGGTTTAATAATGAAAATGTCAAATGGTGCAAATAAAATATTTGCAGAAAAAGGGTGTTACAAGCAATAAAGAGACAATATAACAACAAAGAAATAAAGCAGGGTTCAAAAGGAAGGATACTTGTCCAGTCAATGAGCAAGGTGTTATTGGTTCTCATAACTTCACAGATGTTCCTTGGTTGATGGTACATGGAAACTGTCAAACTGTCCTGGCATGGGTGTGTTGACAGAGGACCCAATAAGTGCCCGAGGAGTGGTTTCTAGGATGTCCCTATGTTTATGACTCCTGGAGACAGTTTTCTATAGGTATTCGTACCTACTGTACAGTCTGCTAACCTGCATATTATTGCCCAGCTTGAATGTAGCTTTGAAATGAATATAGATATGACCGTTTTTGAATGCCCAGTTCGCCTAGGAGATTAATTGGGCTGGTTCTGCTCCCTGTACTGCTAGGGCGGCAGTGTTTGGACTCAAAACACTCAATTAACCGAGGAAGGTAATTATGTCCATATTCTGGCTGCGCTATTATTATTTCATGAGTTATGAAACATGATGCAGTTTCAGTTATAACTGCTAACCTGTCTGCAGATATGTGTATTGGCCATCCCCTCCAACTGAGCTATTTACAACCAGTATCTCTTCTCTGGATTGCTCAGCTTGCAAGGATGACCGTTATATTAGGGTCTCTAGACTTAAATTGTGGATAGGATAATGGAAAGGTCTGTGTGTCTGATCAATGAATCGATAAGGTCCAGTTAACAGTTTGTGCATTTTATAAAGTGAAGGAGGGGCGTGGGCGGGGGGTGGGCGGACTAGAGCTGCTGGATCTCTGGGTTTAACAGAGAAGCTTATGATAAATAAAATGTAGTGGCTACTTCACACACCACAATTGGTGAGCCCAGTACGAATGACCATTACCAGGTTGTCTGCACTTAAAGTCACCCTGCCTTTTATGTTTAAAAAAAAAAAAGTGACCCTATGAGGTTACACAGAATGAAGATGAAATGTCCCTGCAACGTAAGATTTTTGAACCCCTCTACCTGGCAGCCCCTGGCACTTACTTTTCTTCCATTCCAGCACAGAAGCCTCAGTAGGAGGAATATTGTGTCCCCTGCAGCGCTGTGGTTCAGACCTCAAACCACAGGTTACTACAGGACTCAGTAGTAATATAGGAGTCAGAGGATAGAACCATTGTGCAGGGTAAGGGGACACAAGCATCCAGCTCACAGAAGTGTTGAATGCCAAAGAGATATATGGAGAACTGCAGCTCAGGAATGGAGGCGACATGGGCCACGGGAGAAGTGAACATAAATTATCTTCTATTGCAGGAACCTTTTCATTCATTTTTTTTTTGCTTGTTTTTTTTTCTTTACCTACCAGGCTCACTTTAAAAATCTGTTCACAAAAGTAGCTTCAAGAGTGCTAAAGTGCACACATATTTGGAGACTCTTTCTGTGACACTGCAAGCAAGTGTCTGGTAGGTTAGTCATAACTATGCTTTTACAGCTGAAGGGATAAACCCCTGTAAACGCTGTAGATCCAGTGCTGTTTTTAAAACCGTGTATGACTCTTTTGCCAGCCAAAGTACATTTTGAAAGTGGCACAGAGTTATGGCATTTTGCATGCAGGTCCTGTACGGAGGACTGCGCCACAATCCACCATTCAGCCCAGCAGCTAAACTATTCTGCTCCAGGGTGTTCTGATCTTGCTTGAAGAAAAAGAAAATTGGTGGCACACGATGGAAGGAAGAACTTCTGTAGAATAGTTACTTTATTGTCAGGGTGCCAAAGGACGTAGACAGGACGTTACATAAACATTGGTAACTTACCAATGTTCCTGTAACGTCCTGTCTACGTCCTTTGGCATCTTGACAATAAAGTAACTATTCTACAGAAGTTCTTCCTTCCATGGTGTGCCACCAATTTTCTTTTTCTTCAATTACTATTGACGGTGGTGAGCCGGGCCAGCACCCACAAGGAAATCTTTATCCACAGTCTGATGTTGCATTCTTTCTGTTCTGATCTTGCTGCAGCCTTTTCTGTCAGATCACATTTTAAAACCACATAACAGGGATGCTTCAAGTTGGTAGCTAAAGCTCTAATGCCATCTCTAATGTCATAGTGGTTTTCTGAGAGCAGGCCAAAGACCAAAGCTTGGTGACCCAGTGAATTTATTTAGTAAGTAATTTGTTTGAATTTATTAGAACTATAGGCAAAGCTTTGTTTTATTTTTTATTTTGGATAGAGTAAGGAAGGGTTATAAACCCCTGTAAGGTTTATTGTTGTCATCTTTGTCCCATTGGGAAGATTTACCTTCACTTCCTGTCCCATAGCCAAACAGGAAGTGAGAAAAAATCCCTGCAAATTAAGGGAATTTATTGGGGAACCCCAGGTCACCAGAACTAGTGTCTCGATTGGAAGGACAACCCAAAATGTGTTTTTATTTACAGGGTAAATCTCCCTATCTGTGACACAAAGGGCAATAAAAACTGACGTGTTCTAAACCAGTGGTTCTTAACCCTGTCCTCAAGTACCCCCAACAGGCCATGTTTTGGGAATTTTTCGTAGATAAAATGGCTGTCCAAAATACAGCCATTTCTGCCATCTGATTTAAAGCACCTGTGCAAGATAAAGGAAAACCTGCAAACATGGCCTGTTTGGGGGACTTGAGGACAGGGTTGAGAATCACTGTTCTAATCCATCTCCACTCTATGCAAAACAAAAAAATAACCTTTTTGCCTTTAGTTATACTTTAGACTCTTTTCACACTGAGGTGCTTTACAGGCATTATAGCGCTATAAATAGTGCCTGTAAAGTATCTCTCATGCCACCCCAGTGTGAAAGCCAGAGTGCTTTAAGCACTCCCCCCCCCTTTACATGCCAAATTTGGCATGTAATTTTTTTGGGGGGCGGGGGGAAATGGGTACCTGGTTTTGACGGGTACTTCCTGCTTCCGTCGCCTCTCCACCTAGGTGACTCCTCCTCTCCCCCTACCTCTCTGCAATCTTCTGGGACACATTACAGGTTCCAAAAGATTGCCTGGCCGCTAAGAGAGTGCAGCGCAACTGGCACCCACACTTGCAATGATGGCGCCGCAGAGGGGAGGGGGAGAGGAGCGACGATTCGGGTGGCCGCATTGCCGCATTGCTGGACCGTGGGGACAGATGAGTGTCTGTTTATTAAAAGTCAGCAGATACGCTTTTTGTAGCTGCTGACTTTTAATAAACTTGCAAACAAGTGGAACTCAACTTTAAGTAGGAGAATTCTAGAACCGCTGTCAGATTTTTATTGTCTCTTTCCCTGTTTCAGATTTGTTTCAGATTTGGCCTCACTTCCTGTCTGGTAAAACATCCCCAAAACATCCCCCTGGATGGCAGTAAAACTTGACAGGGGTTCTAACGTTACCACATGCTGTCCAAAACTAAAGCTGGGGATAAACTCTCACATCCCCGCATCCACACAAGGGATGTTGATGTTGATCATCCCCATGCTGTTGTGTATTCTGACAGCGAGGTCTAACCACTAAGCTGGAGGTATATTTTAGTTCCCTGAAACTTGTTCTCTTGTGCTACTTTCTAGGAGTGTTCACAATGTCACAAAGTATGTGTCCTTTACATAGGTGATATTATAAAGAGGTTTACAGTCCTTGGAATACACTGACCTCTGCTTTGTGCCAGGTCATAATCTCATATCTGGGGCAAGCAGGACCCCTCTGGCATATACATTTCAGAGGAAAACATTGTTCGGGACTTTTAGGACCTTTCCAAAATCGGTGACACCAGGCAGCATATGCTTGCATCGTTGTCTTCTTCTCTCCCTCCTGTATTGACGTAATGGAGCTAGGTTTACAGGGCCCACCTTAAGTACATAAAGTGCTATTCCACGCTGGAAAGATTTGTTGCCCTGAGGGAGGTCGGATCATGCTTGCACACCAGAGTGCCCTCTAATGTCTATAGCCCTTTTCTCCTTGCACTTGGGAATTCTCTTCTGAAATGTATTCTGAGATCAGAGGTCCTTTTTTAAAATTTTCTGCAGTTTATTTTGTCGGTTTCAGGGATGGTCTGTTTGATGTTTGTTTAAGATAAACCACATTTCCTATTCTAAGAGATAAAGACAAAGCTTCAAAGTGAGTCTCTTTTTGGTTTTGTAACTGAACTTCCCTTAAAGTGACACTATCATCATAAATAAAGTACACATAACATTTTCTTTTTATAAGTATCCCTTTCTGTATCTTTATAGTTTTTGGGGAGTGGCTTAATGGTTGGCACTTCTGCCTTGCAGCATTAGCGTCATCGGATCAAATTCCAACCATGACATTACATTGCATGTGCTTGTATGGGTTTGCTCTGGGTACTCTGGTTTACTCCCACACTCCAAAGAGATGTTGGCAGGATAATTGTCTCCTGTCTACATTGGTCCTAGTATGTTTATGTATGTGAGATAGGGACCTTAGGCCATACATTTTTT
Source organism: Lithobates sylvaticus (assembly GCA_028564925.1). Classification (NCBI taxonomy): domain Eukaryota; kingdom Metazoa; phylum Chordata; class Amphibia; order Anura; family Ranidae; genus Lithobates; species Lithobates sylvaticus. The sequence continues at coordinate 202,263,134 of CM053026.1, read as the reverse complement.
TTTTTGTTTAACCACTTAAGCCCCAGACCAATTTGCAGCCAAAGGACCAGGCCCCTTTTTGCGATTCAGCACTGCGTCGCGTTAACTGATAATTGCGCGGTCGTGCGACGTGGCTCCCAAACAAAATTGGCATCCTTTTTTTCCCACAAATAGAGCTTTCTTTTGGTGGTATTTGATCACCTCTATGGTTTTTTTTTTTTTGCGCTATAAACAAAAATAGAGCGACAATTTTGAAAAAAATGCAATATTTTTTACTTTTTGCTATAATAAATATCCCTAAAAAATATCTAAAAAAACATTTTGTTTTCCACAGTTTAGGCCGATACGTATTCTTCTTCTACATATTTTTGGTAAAAAAAATTGCAACTAGCGATTTATTGATTGGTTTGCGCAAAAGTTATAGCGTTTACAAAATAGGGGATAGTTTTATAGCATCTTTTTTTTTTTTTTTTTAATAGTAATGGCAGCGATCAGCGATTTTTTTTTTTTATTTTGACTTTGACATTATGGCGGACACATCGGACATTTTTGACACATTTTTGGAACCATTGTCATTTATACAGCAATCAGTGCTATTTAAATGACACTGGCAGTGAAGGGGTTAACCACTAGGGGGCAAGGAGGGGTTAAGTGTGACGGGTGTGTGTGTGTGTGTGTGTGTGTGTTTTTTTGTTTTTTTTTTTTTACTGTAGGGGGGCGTGGCTTGGCGTTTGACATCGCTGATCGGCTTTCCCGATGACAGGGAACAGACGCTCAGTGACAGTCTCACTAGGAAGCACTGGGAGAGGTTTGTTTACACATACCTCTCCTCGTTCTTCAGTTCTGTGACCCAATCGCGAGACACCAGCGGCGATCGGGTCCCGCGGCCAAGGTCACGGAGCTCAGGACCAGGTCGCGAGCGCACCGCCAGCAGCGCCCGCACGCGACCCACGGCTGGGCACTTAAAGAGCAACGTATCTGTACGTTGATGTGCCCAGCCGTACCATTCTGCCAACGTAAATGTGCAGGAGGCGGTCCTTAAGCGGTTGACCAGCAGGTTCAAGGAAGAAAAAAATGAACCGATTTCCCCATCCACACAATTGATGTGGATAGGAGAATCAATCCTGTTGAGCTATTGTATTGGGCTGGTGGGGAGCCCGGGGCAATAATATAATGATCAGTGCTGCCGGCTAAAGCCAGGGGCACTAATCATTCAGGAAAAAAGCAGACAGGCTGGTTGTATACAAATTAATCGATAGATAAACTTGTGTACAACCAGCTTGCCCATACATAAATCGAAATTTGTCAGTTATAGCCACGCTGGATTATTGTACAGATCTGGAAGAAATACACAAAGCACACCAAGATTAAAGAGATAAGAGTACAACTACACATGATGAATGTATATAGACAACATGTACTTATCCTGGAGCTCAGCTTTAACCTTCACTACAAAAATGAAACCTGATAAGTAACTTGTTTTCTTTGTGGTTACAGGAAGCAATTGCTTTACTGTGAGCATTTTATTTTATACTGAGTAACCTATGGGGTGTCCCAGGCCTCTGATGACACTTCTCAGGACCTGCATGTTTTGTGTCTTTATGGATATACAAGAAAGCCTTTCTTACATGAATGCTCATGGGGGTTGCTGCACAGGCCAGTGATCCGCTGCCTAGATAGATCCTAACTGAGAGGAAGTGGTGCTTTCTACATTCACACATTTTTTTTTTATGGGTTTCCTGTTCACTGCATTCCGCAACAGACGGTTTAGAGGAGACCACATCTCTGATCTATATAATAGGCTTTCTGAAACTGCTATCCTTTTTTTTTTTTTTTTTTTGTATTTTCTTTTTTTTTTGCTGAGATGGACATTTTTTTTAGATGGTTGCCATAAGTGATTGCCGTTTTGATATCAGTTTAAGAGGGTTTTTGGAAAGCGTTAAAATCTTTCTGCTTACTCATGAAAGGGAATCAGTGGGGGGTGGGTGTCAAGCTCATGGCCTCATTTTTTTACATTTTTTTGTGTGTGTGGGGGGGATCAGTTTGTATGTGAAATTTATAGCCTGCTCTATTAACCAATATTAAAACAGATTTACCCATGCTGGAAAAAAGGGGAAGACCGGGTCCCCCTTGTAGCAGATCATGTGACCAGTAGGGCCATCTCTTTCAAAGGGGCTTGTAGATCCAATATTCCAGCAGAGAACGCCAGTCAGCAGCTCACTTGGTGAGCTTTACACTAAATTAAATTAAATTAAACCATACTGAAATTGTTGGTTACCTTCCCTGTTCCAAGAAGCAATGAGACACATGTATATTAAAATATTTAAATTTAATTTGGTTGCCACGGCCTGCCATTTTTAGTCCTCCTCACTGCCTGAAATTACAAATTCTGGTAACAACCCAATAATTATAGCTCTCCAAGCTCAGGATATAAATATTTGATGGCATTCTCTCTTTTTACACATCACATCTACACATTAACTATCTTCTGATATCTCCCACTTGCAAGAGCCTACCACATTTATCTATTTTTCATACATGACACAGTTAACACTCTGGAGCAGGTAGAGCCGGTGCTACCACTAGGCAAACTAGGCAGTGGCCTAGGGTGCACTACCATCTAGGGTGCAGCCACGACCACTGGTTTTCCTACTTTTTACCCAGGGCCGGCGTGGGTTTCCCATAGACCCACTGCAAGTCCTGGTGCAGGGTACAAGTAGCTGGTCTTGCCTAGGGAGCAAAATAGTCCAGCACTGGCCCTGGAAGCAAATCTTCTCAACCAGGGTTACCCTAGGATTCCCCCAGAGGTTGCTAGGGCTTTCTTTCTGCCTCTCTGATAAGTTCCCACTGACACCATTAATCTTTTTAGCTATCCATAAGAGGGTAATTCTTCCTATTGACCACAAGTGTAAGGAGCAATATTCTCAATGACCATCCCACTAATGTATCATGAGTTGTAGATAGAGTACTTATTAGCAGGGGTTCTCTGAGACCGGAAAGTTATTTCAAGGGTTCCTCTGTGTTGAAAAAAGCTGCTCTGGAGCATGTCCTCATGTTTTCCTGCCGTGATTTTTGTAATATCCTTTTCAGTGGTGTTCAAATGAGCAGACAGGTACCACCCCTTTCAATCTTAAATTTGCTGTTTGACCCTTTCTCCTTTCTTCTCGCTTCTCCAATGCTGCTTTTCTTTGAGTCTTTACTGACTTCCAGTTGCACAGAAAATACAGTTCAAAGGCTTTTGCTATGAAGCCTTCTCCAACTTTTCTGTTCTTACTTTTCCATGCCTTTTCCAGATACCAACCACATGGCAATCTCAGTTCTGTATAGAACTTCATGTTCATCTCGACTCTAGTAATATTTGGGCAGAGTCACCTTCAGGACTTCCCAAAAGCCTATTCACTTCTCTGTATTAGCCTTCTACAATCCATTTGAAACTCTCCAACCAAGCCCTTCAGCCTCATGAATGCTGGCACTCCTGCCTTTAGCTTTTCTAAACACAGGAGAAAGTATCTGGTTAGTATCAACAACTTTTAGACCCCATTCACACTATGTGGTCCCGTCCGCGATTTTGTTTGTGTGATTGTCACGTGGGAATTCATTTTTGCGCATAGGGCAGCCCATACACTTCAATGGGCTACCCTATGCGTGATTGTGGCTCCAAAGAAGCCTAAGGACCAAATTTTGAACGTAGCATGTCCATTTAAATCTGGGAGGAAAACTGGACTTGATAAATTAGTAATGTAGGTTTGCAAGTATTTTAGAATTGAGAAAATCCTGGTGCAACTGTAAACATTTCACATACAGTAGAATACCTTTTGCCTACTTCCCACTACAGTACTCTATTACCACAAGGTTAATGGAAAAACTTAACATCTTTGTGTTAATAATTGACTTTAAATCACCTAACGGGGAATGTTGTGATGTGTTATTTAACACTATTCCTCAGACTGAGGAGAATTATCCATAGTATTCACAGAGAGACATGGTTACTAAACAACTGCAGAAACCCTTTTACCTAACCCCCTTCTTGCTTGAGTTGCTTGAGCATTTTTATTTAATTTTTTACAATTTTTTGGTTTTTCAGTTAAACAATATTATACAGTATTACACAACTACATACAGTCAGTGATATACAAGCTTACCTGAGCATTTTTCACCTTATTTTTGTCTGACTACATTCAACATGCAGAATCCCATTATTAATAATTGTCCCTGTTCCCATTTGTAAGCTCAGTTGCTTTACGCCCTATACTCAAAAAACAACTTGAGCTTTCTTTTGAGCGTTATTTGATGGGAGTTCCTGTACATGTGCGATATGCACATTTTTGTGCCTTAAAGACTCTTCGCGTTCTATAGAACTTCTCTCCTCCCCTTGCCCAGCCCAGGAAACAAACATCTGAAGCTTGATACATGTGCAAAAATGCATTTAAAACACATAAAAATGCCTAAAAAAAATTATCAGGAATACCCCCTGCTAAGGAGTGATTGCAGGTCTAAATGATTTACTACTCTATACTCCTACTACTAGACCTCTCTGTACCTGTCACAGTTCATCTGAGTACATGAGTACCTCAGAACCTGTCACAGCCCATCTGAGTACCTGTCACAGCCCATCTGAGTACCTGTCACAGCCCATCTGAGTACCTGTCATTGCCCATCTAAGTACCTGTCGCCAGGCCACCAGAGTACCCGAGTACCTGTCGCCAGGCCACCAGAGTACCCGAGTACCTGTCGCCAGGCCACCAGAGTACCCGAGTACCCGAGTACCTGTCGCCAGGCCACCAGAGTACCCGAGTACCTGTCGCCAGGCCATCAGAGTACCCGAGTACCTATCTGCAGAATATACTTTGGGGTGTTTGCTTTCCAAAATAGGGTCATTTTGTGGGTAATTCCACTGTCCTGGTGCTCAAGGACCTTCAAAAGTGTGATCGGTAGGAATGAAATGAAATGTGTAATTTATGCTCCTAGCACACCTGAAGGTACTACTTCAATGTTGGGCCTCTGTATGTGGACTGGCTGTGTAAAAGTCTCACACGTGGTATTGCCATACTCCGGATTAGTAGCAAAATGGGTTTTGGGGTGAAATTTTTGCTATATACATGCTGTGTTAGAAATATCTTATAAATTTACAAATTTGTGTAAAAAAAAAAAAAAAAGATTTTAATTCTTTTTCCACGTTTTCTGAAAACTTGTGTAAAAAAATGAACCATTCAAAAGACTCATAATGCCTCATTTTGTTTGTTTTCCAAAATGGGGTCAAAGTGTAATAGGTTGTTAGGAAATTAGAGGTGTAATTTATGCTCCAAGAACACCTGACGGTGCTCCCTGCATGTTGGGCCTCTGTATGTGGCCAGGCTGTGTAAAAGTCTCACATGTGGTATCGTCATACTCAGGAGGAGTAGCAGAATGTGTTTTGGGGTGTCATTTTTGCTATATATATGCCTTGAGTTAGAAATATCTTATAAACTGACCACTTTGTGTAAAAAAAAAAAAAAAAAAAAAATACGTTTTAGTTTTCTTTCCATGTTTTCCGTAGACTTGTGGGAAAAAATGAACCGTTCAAAAGAATCATTATGCCTCATAGAATATACCTTGGGGTGTTTGCTTTCCAAAATGGGGTCATTTTGTGGATAATTCCATTGTCCTGGTGCTCCAGGGCCTTCACAAATGTTATAGGTCGTTAGGAAATTAGAGGTGTAATTTATGCTCCTAGAACCCCTGATGGTTCTCCCTGCATGTTGGACCTCTCTGTGTGGCCAGGCTGTGTAAAAGTCTCACACATGTGGTATTGCCATACTCGGGAGGAGTAGCAGAATGTATTTTGGGGTGTAATTGGAAATGCATATGCTGTGTGTGAGAAATAACTTGTTATTATGACAATTTTGTGAAAAAATAAATAAAAAAATTCTTACATTTTCCCAAGAATTGTGGGAAAAAATTACAACTTCAAAAAACTCACCATGCCTCTTACTAAATACCTTTGACTGTCCACTTTTCAAAAAGGGGTCATTTGGGTGTATTTGTACTGCTCTGACATTTCAGGGCCTCAGGAAATGGGATAGGCCGTCAGTGCATCAGGCGTGATCAATTTTCAATGATTTGCACCATAGCTTGTAGACTCTAGCTTTCACAGAGACTAAATAATATCCACTAATTTGGGTTATTTTTAGCAAAGAGGTGTAGCAGTATACATTTTGGCCCAAATTTATGAACTAAAATGACTTATTTGCAAAATTTTATCATAGAAACTAAAAAAAAAAAACGTTTTTTTTTTTAATCAAAATTTTCACTTATATCGCAAAAAATAAAAAAACCCAGTGGTGGTAAAATACCACCAAAAGAAAGCTCTATTTGTATGGACAAAAAAATATATAAAATTTTTGTTTGGGTACAGTGTTGCATGACTGAGTAATTGGCAAAGTGTGAGAGCGCTGGAAGCTAAAAATTGGTCTGGGCAGGAAGGGGGTATAAGTGCCCTGTATTATAGTGGTTAAACCTCTAAAACCAAGCTGCTAATATTCCCCTCTGCCTGTGCCCCCCTCTGTGACTTTTCTATCAAGGTCAATAATGCAACCATCAATCCCTCCCCTCACGCCAGGGTACTAGATGTAATCCTAGACTCTGACCTGTCCTTTCAGCCCCAAATCCAATTGTTGTCAAAAGCTTGTAGACTTCACCCACATAACATCTCTAAAATGTTCCCCTTTTTAACTAATGAAATCATCAAGCTACTCATTCACTCCATTGTATCTCTCGCCTTGACTATTGCAACTCCCTTGTTATAGGTCTACCTCTCCATAGGCTATCCCCTCTTTGGTCTATCCTGAATGCTGCCTCCACTCATCTACCTTACCAACCGCTCAGTGTCTGCCACCCCTCTCTGCCAATGATGGGTTTCTGTTGGCTAAAGGACTGTATGACATGGGCATTCATGCGCTAGCCAAAACAAAATTAAAACAATTTGTGTATTTTGTATTTGTGTATTTTTTGTGTTTACCTTTTGTATGTAGCAGATAGTAAATATGCAGCATAGCCCATAGCAACATGCATTTTCCATACATGCCATCAAAGATTGCATTTTTGATGTGGCATAGCCTGGTGACCATATAATGTAAAATACTGGAATTAAAAAAAAGCAGTCAGGGAGCTAAATATTACATTCTGTATATGAGAGTGCATACGGTAGAGTGGTATTAAACAATCATTAGATAAGGGGGCTCCATTAATTTTCTCTCTCTAGGATTTTTTTCAATCTGTTTTCACCTAGTGATCTAGCCATTAACACACCTCCTGTACAGGGGTACATTTGGACAGCGGCATTGTTAGTTTGGGAGGAGGGGAGTCTTAGATGGACTAGCAGATTTAGATACACTAGCAAATTGAATCCAAACTTCAGGTCACATGTTATTAGCAGGTACAACAAACCTTTTTTATTTTTTTCCTTTTGGGATAAAAGGTTTTACATAAAAAAAAAAAAAAATGGGACCATTGTATGTAAGTGCTAAATAGCTTGTCTCATCCCTTTAACTGATACAATCTGCAAGCGAGCTTAATATGTTGAAAAACAACAGATTTACTGGCTGGATCACCAGATGAAAATAAAGCTGGCCATAGACGGAGTGATTTTATTTCCTGCAACCCATTGCTTGATTCGCCCATCAATACAGTCAGTGTTGATGGTGGAATCCCTGCCACAGAGCTGTTGTGTTCTTCCGGCAGGGTGTGGGGGAAGCCATGCCCGCTGGGAGAACACACAGGAAAGAGAGCCTAAAAAAGAAAACTGATGCAGCCATCACATGAATTAGTAAGCTGCAATAAAGGAAATGTTTGCTTTTGGGTTTAATACTGCTTTAAGTGAAACATTACCCAACCACCAAGTCTGCTACAAATATTGAAGGGAATTTAAAAAACATTATTTCAGATTTCCAACTGCTTCTCGTGGCAATGTTACAAATCGCCTATTCTATGTTCTGGTGAAGACTCATTCATGCTGGATGCAATGTCATACATTTTTCAGCTCAGAAAAAATGTGCAGACAAGAGAAAACCTATTGTTTTCAATAGGACCTTTTCACACCAATTGTTATGTTGCAGGCATTGAAAAAAAGTCTGGCTTGTTCAAGTCAACCCCCACATACTTTATGAATGGAGCATGACAGGTTAGATAAAGATGTAAGAAAATCACTATAATATTGCAGGTTATAATAAATGTTAGGATCCTGTTGAGTCTGCTGTAATAGAGCATACCGTATACTTGAGTATAAAACGAGTCTTTCAGCACATTTTTTTGTGCTGAAAATTCCCCCCTCGGCTTATACTCGAGTCAAGCACTTTTCTGCAGCAGAGAATTAAATTTTCCGACCCGACTTTGGGGCCCCGTATCTCAGGGCCACCTGGTGCTAGGAACCCCCAATATCCAAAGATGGGGTTCCTAGCACCAAATGGCCCCGAGATACGGGGCCCTAAAGTCGGTTGGAAAATGTCATTCTCTGCTGCAGAAAAGTGCTTGACATTTTCCGACCCGACTTTGGGACCCCGTATCTCGGAACCCCAAATTTGGTGTGTAAACACAGTGGAACTAGCACTACAACATATCCAAAGATGGGCTTCCTAGCACTAAGTGGCCCCGAGATACAGGGCCCCAAAGTCGGTCAACCGTGTTCATCTGCAGCAATGTCATTTTGGGACCCCTTGGGTCCAGAGACCAAGTTTGAAGTTCGGGGGACCTATGGTGCAAATGGGCACAGTGAGGCTGCAAATGGGCTTTGTTGACCGTCTTTTCCACTTGCAGTAGCTGCGCATTTCTCACCCTAGGCTTAAACTCGAGTCAATAAGTTTTCCCAGTTTTCTGTGGTAAAATTAGGTGCCTCGGCCTATTTTCGGGTCGGCTTATACTCGAGTATATACGGTATATGGTACAGCACTTCTGTAGTCTTTTTCATGTTGCAGTCGCTAGATACGGGCTCTGTTCCTTATCAGGATATTTTTTTTTGTGTTTTTCTTCATATATGGAGATATGATTGATAAATCTTTGAAGGGTTCCTTGCATTTTGTAGATTCTAAGAAACTATTCTTGTCCTGTTCAGGTACTTGATTTGGGTCCTTTCATATGAATAATCTAGGCTAGCGTGAATGTACAGTGGCTCTTGAGATGCCTAGGGGGTTGGAGATAGGTTTTTAGCAGAGCACACAAGTGTGTTCTACAATTGATTGGAGAATGTAAATTAAAGGTAGGCCCCAATGAGCCATAATCCAAATCCCTTTACTTCTGCTCTAATTTTAATGTAGACTGCACAAACCTGATTTATTGTTTACTGCTAGAATGCATAGCTCCCAACTGTGCCTCGTTTGAAGGGACTATCCCTATTTTGGAACTAAATCCATCCTGTCTTTCTTCCTCTGTTGCCCCTCTTTTGTCTTTATGTAAGGATATCTATAAAAAAAAATATATTGACTATCAAATGTGTTTTACTGCACTAAACCTTTTATCTAGCTCTGAAATTCTTTTTGTTATGTTAAAAAGCCAACATAAAGGAAAATCAGTGATAGAATTGGAGGTAAATCAACCGTTTCTGCACACTAATCCCAATGGTCTGTATGACTGGAGGCATGGCTTGTGCGTGTCATTTGCCTATATACTTTCTGCTATAATGTGTCCCTCCTTCCCAACTGGCAAAGTATGGAGGTATGAGACTGTTTTTCTTTTGGTTATTGAGATGTAAATTCATTCTTAGACCCCTTTCACAATGGAGGTGTTTTTCAGGCACTACAGCGCTAAAAAAAGTGCCTGCATAGCGCCTGAAAAAAGCCTCGGCTGCAAACCCAGTGTGAAAGCCTGAGTGCTTTCACACTGGGGCACTGTGCTGGCAGGATGTCACAAAAAGTCCTGCCAGCAGCCTCTTTGCAGCGGTGGAGGAACGGTGAATACACCGCTTCTCCACCGCTCCTGCCCATTGAAAACAATGGGGCAGCACCGTGATACCGCCGGCAAGCTGCAGCAGCGTTTTGTGGGCGGATTTAACCCCTTTTCGGCCGCTAGCGGGGGCTAAAACCGCCCCGCTAGTGGGCAAATAGCGCCGCTAAAATGCTGGTAAAGCGGCGCTTTACCGCTGATGCCTGTGGCGGCTCAGTGTGAAAAGGGTCTAAATGTTATGTTTTTTCAGGTATATAGTATATACATAGATGTATGCAATGAAGGAATGCATTTCCTTTTATATAGGAGGCCCTTCTCAGACACAGCTGGTCATCGGCACTCAGATGGCAAGGTCTCGAGGTCAAACCACCAATGTTTTTTGTCTGCTAGACAGTGCAGACTTCCTCAGGACATAATTACAGCCATCACATATTATTTATGCACACTATGTACCTGGTTCAGACCCACCATCATGTAGTAGAACTAAAGGCAAAATTTTTTTTTTTTTCATTTTTGGATAGACTAAGGGAGGGTCATAACCCCTGTCAGATTTGTTTTCACCATCTGTGTCCCATTGGGGAGATTTACCTTCACTTTCTGTTCCATAGCCAAACAGGGTGAGGGGAAATCCCTGCAAATTAAGAGAAATTCTTTGGGGACCCCCATTGTCACCAGAACCATTTGAAGATTTCCCTTCTATTTCTTTTCTGGGGACAACTCAAAATTTGGGATTTTCTTTTACTTTCACTTTCAACAATAATGGTAAATAGGGATGGGCTCAGGTGTGTTTGGATCATAGTTCCAATCCACTTGAGCAATCCCGCCAGGAAGCCCTCACTGCACACCACCAATCATAGGCAGTGAGGCATTTCCCAGCCCGCAGCTGCACATACACAGGCTGCCTATGATTTACAGTGTGCAGAGACAGCTTCCTGGCGGGATTGCTCAGGTGGGTTGGGACGAGGATCTGAATACGCCTTAGCCCATCCCTAATGGTAAACAGGAAAAATTGAGAGGGTGAATCTCCTTAACGGGAACACAGATTGCAATAAAAAACTGACCGTGGTTCTAATCCCTCTCCACTCTATCCAAAACTAAAAAAAAAAAAAGTTTTACCTTTTAGTTATACTTTAAAGGTACACACCAATGCTGCAACTAAAAGAATGACAATTGTTAAAAATTAGCCAAGAGGGAAGGAATATGGGACTACTGACACATTGGCCTATTCCCAAATCAACTGAAGATTCAAATCTGGGTTCAGCCCTGTGGGAGACAAAGCGCCTAGTTTATAAATCCACACTGGGTCTGATTTACTAAAACTAGAGAGTGAAAAATCAGGTGCAGCTGGTAGCCAATCAACTTCATCTTTTTTCAATAAGCTTTAACAAAAAAAATCCTGGAAGCTGATTGGTTTCTATGCAGAGCTGCACCAGATTTTGCACTCCCAGTTTTAGTAAATCAACCCCCATTGTCGCGTTTCTTTGCAACTCTACATCAAAATCTCCTCGACAATTATTGATGCTAAATTCCTTTCGCCAACAGACCTTTTGGAATGGAGTTGTGGACATCTTTAAAGTGTTGAGCAATTGGACTTGTAGATTTGGATGTCAGTATATCACAAATGTGTTCGCCTTTTTTGCGAATCTCATATTCTCTTTTCCCTCTGTAATATTTCTGACTAAGACAGTGCAAATGGCATATCGTCCTTGTTCTACAATTATTGGAGGATAAGCTCTGGCTTGTTTCCATGCTTTAATGCTCCTCAAAGTAGGCATCAGCTCCACATATTTGTAAGAAATTGCAAGTGTTGCACCAGTACATACCAGTATTATTTCCCTTTGCTACCCAAGCCTCATTCTTAGTTGGGGTAAATTCTGTATGGTCACCAACATTTTTTATCTTTGACCAACCATATGAGGGCGAGGACCCACAGCGGCTGCCATCTGGGGATTGGCTGTAAGAATTTATTTTCATTTATTCCAATGTCCCCATACTGGGTAACCAGCCTAGAATGTTTGCTTATGTACTTTGCCTTGCTGTTTTATCTTCTTTTTCAATCAGCTGCACTCTATCCCTATTCAGCGCTTTCAATTTGCTTCTTAAGACCCTATAGGGATAGCCTTTTTTTGTGTTAATTTTTTTGCATCAGCTTGAAACTTGGCAGTATGAGTGCAGTTTATCTCTAATCGAACATACCACCCAGTAGGCTTTTCTCAATTTAGCGATTGTGGGTGATGACTGGTGGCATGGAAGAGCCCGTTATCCATAGTGGGCTTAATGACTGTACTTGTGACAAGCCTTCTGTCTTCAGTCTTAAAGGTTAGGTTCAGAAAGGTAATAAACCTTTCGTCAACAGAATATGTTAGATATATGTACTCTAGTCCAGTGGTTCTCAATCTTAGTCCTCAAGTACCCCCAACGGGCCATGTTTTGGGAACTTCCCTTAGATAAAATCGCTCTTATCAATACCATGTCATTGATATTGATTGAAAGCAGCTGTGCAACGTAAAGAAAGACATGGCCCATTGGGGGTACTTAAGGACTGAGGTTGAGAACCACTGCTCTAGTCCACAGAAGAGAACTGGCCATGGATATAAACTTACTATTTGTTATGGAGACCTTTGTTACAGGAACCAAGGTTAGGAAAAGCTTTACAGGTGTCATTGGAACAGTAGTACAGGCAGTATCTAGGGACACAGGATTTGGTGACATCTATCAAAGGTGGAATGTCCCTTCACTTTGGGGAGATTTATACTTGCTGACTAATATGTTTCCTAGGGCAGGAACCCATCAGAGGATCTAACGTTTCCCACTGTATCCAAAATCATTTGGCATGAATTCTACTTTAGGTTTTACTGGTATGTGACTGTCTATAAATAACATGTGTATTCATATCTATACATATCTTCCCGGGCATTTAAGGATATAAGATGGCAGGCTTCCAGGGTGCGTCTAATAAATGTTGTTGCGTTTGTGTTCTTTGAGATCCCTTGTGACATCCAAGGATGTGGGAATCTTTCCTAACTGATACATTCAGGCTACACAATGCATTAAGACCACAAATCATGCTCCTACTGAGGGGGCAAAGCCTCCTCTAGCAGAGCCAATCCATTTGTAGTGATTAATGACGATATCCCGTAATATTGGTGCTGCAGGGTGCAGCTGTATTGTATCAATGATGTATTTATGGCTACTAATGTGGGAACACTGTGGGATTATCATTTTAGTGTCCTTATTTCTTAACACAAGCTTTTTATTCTTTCCCCTGGGGAAGGGAAGAGCGGTGAGCCTCAAAAAAAATCCATGGTAAATCAGTTTTACACCATACAGAACGAGACCACATACCCATCATGTAGGACCGCTCTCTTTAAGTGAAAATTACTCTAAAAATATGTTCAGACAGTTTAATTTATGGCAGTTACCCAGGGATGCCTGGAGAATGACAGCATCATCTGTAAAATCTGTAGAAGAATTACTCTGCGGACTGTGAGTAGTCCGTATTAGAGATGGTATCTTCTCATTTCTCGCTTCTATCACCTCCGCTTCCCATCTCTGTGTGTACCTGTGTGGGTATGTAAGCAGTGAGTTTATATTCTCCGCTGAAAGAGATGCAGAGGTTATTTATTTGTCATAGATGGGGCAATGCTGCAGATGGAAAGTTATTTAGAAATGAAGAAATCCGTGAATATGGCCTGTGGCTTTGAATGCATCAGCAGAGAACTGTGCTATTTGATCCCGCCAGTGTGTCAGACTGTGTGATTATGCTATCTGGATGATGGTGCTGTTCTCGGGTTATTCTGGGTCATTGCGTTCAGGACGGGAGGAAAGAACAATGGTCCTGCTTAAATAGCTCCTTACAATGGAAATATTTGAAGAATGCTATGTGCTTCTAATTAGTACCTGAGCAATTATTGTGCAAAGGCTAGTAGCTAATGACTTTCATGCCAAGCGGGAGGTAATGCATGGCTATAGACACTATTATTCATATATTAGTTTATTCTGTATCGCTAATGGTAATATCCTGATTATGTTAGACCGAGGTGTTTGCAGTGCTTTGTCATAGTGCTGATTATCTTTTCAGCTGTGGCTAGGTTTCACCTGATTGCTCTAAAGAAAACTCTACTGTCGGGTTTATTCGGCACAGTAGTCTAGAAGCTTTGGTGGCGTGCAAACAGGGCAGTACCTCATAGTAACCAATTAGAAAGTATTTATAGATTGGTGGAGTAAATTGATTACTATGTTTTTATACTTACAGAATTCCAAATTACACCTATATTACACGTGTACTCAAACAGGACAGAAAGAATAAAACAAGGATTAAAGTATATATGAACCTTTTAACTCGTAAAACAACCCTTTCAGTTTAAAATATAAATATATGTACACATATATGTGTGTGTATATATATATATATATATATATATATATATATATATATATATATATATATATATATAAATATTTTTTTTTTTTTATTGCAAATGATTACATGATCTCCGGTCTCACCACCATAAGATGCTTAGAGAGCTGGGGGTGGATACTGTAGGGTGGGCATTTCAGCAGGAGGCAGAGAAACCGCAGTACTCTGATCTTCCCTGTGATTGCCTGTGCTGGGGGTGTGTCAGCAGAAGTTCAACCACTGGATTAGAGGCAGGCTGTGCTCCCAATTAGAATGAAAAGAAGAAAACGGACCACGCTGGGTTGAATGGACATTTATTCCCTGGCGTGGTCAGTTTGAACTAGAAAAGCAGGGAGAATGACAGGATCGCCAGGTATTTCATCCAAAGGATACTTTTTTTATACAAGTAAATGTTATAACGGTCACATTCCTGGCTCCCAATCCTGGCTCTAAACACCATTTCATACTATGATGCTTTCCATGTTTTAAAGGGCCTGCAGACTTGTTCCCATACAGTGTTTTCAGCCAATGTCTTAGCATGAATGATCTTTAAGGCCATAATTTTAACATCATTGTGTATTTTTTAGTTTATGATAATTGTATGGACTTCATGTCTACTTAATTCTCTTCACCCATTGGATTGACTAAATTGAAGGTGAACTACACATTACACATGATATTTGCTGATTGCACTGCCTTAAGCCTAGTACACACTACTATTTTTTATTTATTTTTTGAACAAATACAACCTCAGCTCTGGTCGGAACCGCTGTACTAACAATCAGATGTTAGTACAGTGATCTCCGCTGCTGTACTATTGTGTTCTTACAGGGGAGCCAGTCGGCAGACTGTTTTTGGTCATGACCCTTTGACAGAAGTCGGCCTGGCTGCCATACACATGGGCCAAATGTTGGCCCATTTCTATTGAACCGACTGTGTGTACTAGGCTTTAAGGTAGAAGTACAGCCAAAGCTTGTTTGGCTATACTTCTCCTGTGTATTACAGGAGTGCAGTTTGTTCTGCACTCCTGTAATCCGTTTTCAGCTGACAAAGGGTTGAAGCTTTCAGACTTTAGAAAAGGTTCCTGTACTACTTCAAGGCAACTTCTAGGTGACTTGTACTCATAGAATTCAATGGAAGTCGCCTCCAAGTCGGATCTCCATCTATATTGAAGCAACTTTACAGGAAAAGGAATTAGTTTACCCAGGCACACCCCTCCCTCCCAGAGAGCTGATTATTCTGTGATTGGCCACAGCCAAAGTCGCCTGGCCTGGGGGTGACTTATAGTCGTGTTGTAAATGACTCAAAGTCGCGTTGAAGTTGCCTTGCAAAGTCGCGCTGTAAGTTGTGTTGCCCCAGTGTAAACTGCCACTAAGGACAGGAGTTGAGAACCACTGGTCTAAAGTGTTTGCAAAAGCAAACTTTTTTTTTTTTTTTTTTTTGTAGGTTTGGCTGTACATGGGAAAGGTTAGACCCTTTGTTGGGTATTTATTGCTGTTTTGTGTCCCCACTGGGATGATTCAGCCCTCTATTTGTTTTGGTGCCCATTGTAAACGAGAAAGAAAGCGATCGGAAATCCAAAATATGAGAGTTATGACCACAATAAGTAGGGGAAATCTTCTAATGATGACAATTGTTCTGATGACAAATGCCTAAGGTGGAAATTTATCAAAATTTGGGGAGTTTTCTCTCTCTTCTCTTTGCATCTCGAAAACAGAAAGTGAAATAAAATCTTCCCAGCCGGGAACAGATGGCAAAAAATAAATAAATAACCTAACAGAGGTTTGAACACTTTCCTGTTATATCTAAAACTGATAAAGTGTTAAAGATACATACTGCTTGGTTGTGTAATGTGGACCACCTGTGGGAGATATTGTTTGACCTGCTTGTGCCCCATAACTTATTACACTGCTTTGCATTATTTTAGATGCAACAGATCCTATTGAGATCACTTATTGCATTGCTGGCAAAACTGGTCAAATGAAGCCATTGGCATTTGTGTTTGAACACATTTATTGCATAGCTTTGCGTTAGAATGTAAAGGGCAGCAATCCTCAATAATGGCGGCCTACACAAGCCTAT
The DNA here is from genome assembly GCA_028564925.1 of Lithobates sylvaticus. NCBI lineage: Eukaryota > Metazoa > Chordata > Amphibia > Anura > Ranidae > Lithobates > Lithobates sylvaticus. The sequence goes on along the minus strand of CM053026.1, from coordinate 202,246,762 downwards.
AAAACAGATGTGCACTGAAGTTGTTAAATAATTTTTCTAAGCAGTGATATAGAATTCCTCAAGTTCTCCAGTTAGGATCCTCTGGCTTGTGCAGCCCTCTTACAATTACTTCCCTTGTAGCTGATGAGGAAGGAAGGCTAGTAAGAAATTGTTTTAGATACTTTATTAATCCCAAAGGGAAATTATTAAGATGGTTACATTCAACAAAGTCAACACAAAATCAACTAGGGGGGGGGGGGGGGGATTTTGGGACTTTAGATGAGGCACATGTGCGTAGGGCCATTGTGCCTCCATCCCTAAACGGTAATACCTTGGATTACGAGCATAATTTGTTCCAGAAGCATGCTTGTAATCCAAAGCACTCATATACCTCGTACAGGAAATAATGGAAACTCACATGATTCGTTCCACAACCACTGCTGGTGTATGCAGTACTGGATGTGGTCAGAGGTGCAGGGTCGCTGGTGATGCTCGGAGACACTCGGGAACTGTTGACACTGTCGGGTGCTCCGACGCACGTTACGCCCACCCCACCCAGCTGGGAGTGTCTCCAAGCATCTCCGAGTTCTCCATCGCCCCCCGGACCTCTTGCCAAATACGGTAATACACCAGCAGCTTGAGTCCTGCTCGGCTTGCGAGACAGTGCTCGCAAATCAAGTCAGGATTTTAAAAATAATATAGCTCGTCTTGCAAAACGCTCGTATACCACGTTACACCCAAACCGTGGCATCACTGTATATAATAGCAGAAGAAGGGGAAGTGGGACTTTAAATGAGGTGTGGACCATACAGTAGATGTATATAAATATATTAGAGATAAATACACAGGTAGAATCGTAAAACGCAGTACAGGGGGTCCCCGACCCTCCGCCATTTTCCGCCGTGTTCCGGCCGTTCTGCGCATGCGCGGCCATTCGGAGCCTCGGAAAATGGCGGAAAACTTCGGAAATGTCCGTAATTTCCCGCGCATGCGCAGAACGGCATTAGACGGAACATCGGAAATGTCCGGAAATGACCGTATTTGTCGGTCTGCGCATGCGCGGCCGACTTACGAACATTTCTGACTTAAGTACAGGCGGGCAGTCCCTAACGAGTTCGTAACTCGGGGACCCCCTGTACAGTAAGGAGAATGGTATTGTTGAGAGCAGATTTGTATTGCTAGCCTCATCAACAAATTGTGAAACAAATACATTATAATTCTGTAAAATATACTTCTTCATAATTAGTATTCCATCCATATAATAAAACCTGTACATATAGGTTTGACCAAATCACCGCCACACTGGAACATATGGGTGTCTGGTTGGGAGCTGATTTGTAGTATATCTCAATGAGAAATATAGTGTGAATTCATAATTCTCACAATAACAAACAAAAACAAGACAAAAATAAAATACCAATAACTGAAAATGTATACCAAATTTTTTCTTATACAGCGCCGTCAATTTTTCACAGCACTTTACAGATTTATTATACATTCACATCAGTCCCTGCCCTCAAGGAGCTTACAATCTAAGGTCCCCCCTGACTTACATTCATACAAACACATACTAGGGGAATACCCAGAGGAAACCCATGCAGGATAAAACTAAAGTAACACTATACTGTAATAAGGCCCCTTTCACACCTAAGCGCTTTTCAGGCGCTACAGTGCTAAAAATAGCGCCTGTAATGCGCCTGAAAAAAAGCGGGTCCTTTAACTCCAGTGTGAAAGCCTGAGGGCTTTCACACTGGAGCGGTGCGCTAGCAGGACGGTAAAAAAAGTCCTGCTAGCAGCATCTTTGGAGCGTTGAAGGAGCGGTGTATTCACCGCTCCTATACCGCTCCTACCCATTGAAATCAATGGGACACCGTGGTAATACCGCTTGCAGCGGCGCTTTGCGGGGTTACCGCAGCTAATACCGCGGCTAAAAGGACGGTAAAGCAGCGCTGCTTTACCGCCACTGCCCCAGTGTGAAACCGGCCTAAAACTTACCATCCTATTAAAATGCTTCATAGAAAGAATAACAGATTGACAAATAGCAGAAAATCAAACTACCAAAATGCAAATATTACACCACATTTTCTAACCTCTTGGCTCCAATTTCTATAGCAAGATCGTGGTGATTTTGGCCACCTACAGATTGTTTCAGGACTTTAGGGACTTTCCTATACTAACAATATTTAATATTGTGAAAGAATCTTAGCCGAGTACCCAAAATGTCACACTTTAAAATTGTGCCCGCTCGTGGAATGGCGACAAACATTTACCCTTAAAAATCTCCATAAGCGACGTTTAAAAAATTCTACAGGTTGCATGTTTTGAGATACAGTGGAGATCTAGGGCTGAAATTATTGCTCTTGCTCTACCGATCACGGCGATATCTCACGTGTGGGGTTTGAACTCCGTTTTCATATGCGGGTGCTACTCACGTATGCGTTTGTTTATTTTACCTTTTTTTTTTTTTTTTTTTACACTGTTCTTTTTTTTAAAAAAAAAAATCGTGTCACTTTTTTTTCTATTACAAGGATTGTAAACATCCCTTGTAATAGAAAAAAAGCATGACGAGGTCAAAAAAACCTCAGATCTCATATTTACACAAAAATGCAATAAAAAAATAAAAATAAATAACAAAAAAAAGTCATTTGAAAAACAAAAAAAAAAATGGCCCTTTATTATTATTATTATTATTATTATTATTATTATTATTATTATTATTATTACAGGTTCTTATATAGCGCCGGCAATTTTTGCAGTGCTTTACATATATATTGTACATTCACATCAGTCCCTGCCCTCTAGGAGCTTGCAATCTAAGGTCCTTTAAGAGCTATGGGCGGAAGTGACGTTTTGACGTCGCTTCCGCCCTGCAATGTTATGGAGACGGGTGGGGGCCATCTTCCCCTTACTCGTCTCCATATCCAAGAAGGAGAAGCATCCAATCGCCTCTGCTGCTACCGACGGCTCCGGTAATCGGCGAAGGGCACCGGAGAGCGGCGGGAGTGATCTTGCGGCGAATCTGCCTCAGAGACCACTATTATCGGAAACCAAACTGCCCGCTGAAGAAGAGGATACCGGAGTAATGGCAGCTAGCTGCTGCCAAAACAACGATATTCCTCTTCAAAGTTAGGACGTATATCGGCTTGCGGCAGTCCGGAAGTGGTTAACGCATATGCAGACTATGCATATGGTATAGATATTATTAGCTATGTTGGCTATCACTATACCTTGCATTGTTGGGACTGACTCGCATATGATTGGAGGGAACATCCCACAGGGTCCTCCTCTAGTCCTTGCTGTTTGCTCAAACATTTTCCCACGACAGAACCGGTGAATCGCTAGTTCTCTTACACAAATTTATCTTCTATGAAGATCAAACCAGATATATTTTTGAATGTTGTGCACGATTTTATATAGGGCAACATGTATTTTGTTTTGCATTGGCCCTTTAAATAGATAATTTTCTCACTCTGTGCTTGCATGACCCCAGAAGTGACATCAGCCGTGTGACTCTTAGTTTCATCCTTCCCGCACGCTCACACACTTTGAAGAGGGTCCCACATCAATATCTACATGGCATAACTGTGCTTTCATGGAGCTTACATTTCCCCAGAGGACATAAAACGTAGACAGAGCATGCAGCAGTCATAAAATACTGAGAACATTCAGGCTGTTAGCTGAACATCTAGAATCTGTTATTAAAAAAAAAAAAAAGGGCAGCATGGATCTGTACGTACTTCCCCCGGCAATATGTCAGTGTGTGAATTTGTCCACAATACAAAGTCTAGGGGACTGTACTCATGGTCACATTTGGATGTAAATTTACAGGGAAAGCTTTGTAATATGCCAAAGATTCCTGGTATAGTTTAACCACTCAAGGACCGAGCCTATTTTTCTCACTTGTTGTTTACAAGTTAAAATCTGTATTTTTTGCTAGAAAACTACTTAGAATCCCCAAACATTTTTTTTATATATATATATATATATATATATATATATGTGTGTGTGTGTGTGTGTGTGTGTGTGTGTGTGTGTGTGTGTGTATATATATATATATATATATATATATATATATATATATATATATATATATATATATATAATATATACAGTATCTCACAAAAGTGAGTACACCCCTCACATTTTTCTAAATATTTTATTATATATTTTCATGTGACAACACTGAAGAAATTACACTTTGCTACAATATAAAGTAGTGAGTATACAGCTTGTATAACAGTGTAGATTTGCTGTACCCTCAAAATAACTCAACACACAGCCATTAATGTCTAAACCGCTAGCAACAAAAGTGAGGGGCCCAGTTAGCCATTTGGCCTCCCCGGTGTCATGTGACTCGTTAGTGTTACAAGGTCTCAGGTGTGAATGGGGAGCAGGTGTGTTAAATTTGGTGTTGTCGCTCTCACACTCTACTGGTCACTGGAAGTTCAACATAACATGGCACCTAATGGCAAAGAACTCTGAGGATCTGAAAAAAAAAGAATTGTTGTGCTACATAAAGATGGCCTAGGCCAGAGGTGTCCAAACTTTTTTCAAAGAGGGCCAGATTTGATGAAGCGAACATGCGTGAGGGCCGACCTTTTTTCCTGACATTGTTTGAACCATTAAAATTCAGTCTGTGTGTTCGTTCGAGTACTGACACACTGCCCAACAAGAATTCTCTTGCCTTTGTGGCTGTGTGTGAGTAAAGAGATGATCTCAGGCGTGTTATTTGGATATACCGTATTTATTGGCGTATAACACGCACCTTCACTTTAAGAGGGAAGATTTAGGAAAAAAATACAATTTTAAATAAAGAAATATGAATCAAAATAAGGGTCAGTGCCCATCTGCAGCACCACCATTGCCAGAAATGTCAGGAATGCAGCCCCCATCATTGTCAGGAATGTCAGGAATGCAGCCCCCCATCATTGTCAGGAATGCAGCCCCCCATCATTGTCAGGAATGCAGCCCCCCATCATTGTCAGGAATGCAGCCCCCCATCATTGTCAGGAATGCAGCCCCCCATCATGGTCAGGAATGTCAGGAATGCAGCCCCCCATCATTGTCAGGAATGCAGCCCCCCATCATTGTCAGGAATGTCAGGAATGCAGCCCCCCATCATTGTCAGGAATGTCAGGAATGCAGCCCCCCATCATTGTCAGGAATGTCAGGAATGCAGCCCCCCATCATTGTCAGGAATGCAGCCCCCCATCATTGTCAGGAATGTCAGGAATGCAGCACCCCCCCATCATTGTCAGGAATACACAGCCCCCATCATTGTCAGGAATGCAGCACCCCCCCCATCATTGTCAGGAATGTCAGGAATGCAGCACCCCCCCCCCCCCATCATTGTCAGGAATACACAGCCCCCATCATTGTCAGGAATACACAGACCCCATCATTGTCAGGAATACACAGCCCCAAACATTGTCAGGAATGCAGACTCACCATTGTGCAGTGCAGCCTGAATTATGCCCCTCCATCTGCCGCCTCGGAGGGTACACGGAGGGGGCGGGACGAGCGCCAAAAGATAACATACAGGAGAAACTCCTGTTTTCTCTGCGGCCTCTTTAATACAATGTCCCGCCTCCTTTGATGGACAGAACAGCCGTCCAATGGCAGTGCTGGAGACGGGACTTCCTATTATAGAGGCTGCCGTGTAAACAGGAAATACTCCTGTGTGCACGGCTCTTGTCCCGCCTCCTCCCTGTCCCCTCCAAGGCATCCGGACATATATATCTTTTGTGGCCCCGGCGCTGGGAGATCGTTGGGGGCCACAAAAGATATACATGTCCAGATAAACAGGCGGGCCGTTCAAAACCGGAACGCGGGCCGCGATTGGCCCGCGGGCCGGACTTTGGACATGCCTGGCCTAGGCTATAAGAATTTTGCCAAGATCCTGAAACTGAGCTGCAGCACAGTGGCCAAGACCATACAGCGGTTTAACAAGACAGGTTCCACTCAGAACAGGCCTCGCCATGGTCGACCAAAGAAGTTGACTGCACGTGCTCCGCGTCATATCCAGAGGTTGTCTTTGGCGAATAGACGTATGAGTGCTGCCAGCATTGCTGCAGAGGTTGAAGTGGTGGGGGGGTCAGCCTGTCAGTGCTCAGGCCATACGCCACACACTGTGCATTAAATTGGTCTGCATGGCTGTCGTCCCAGAAGCCCGCTAACAGTTTGCTGAAGACAAGCAGACTAAGAACATGGATTACTGAAACCATGTCCTGTGGTCTGATGAGACCAAGATAAACTTATGTGGTTCAGATGGTGTCAAGCGTGTGTGGCGGCAACCAGGTGAGGAGTACAAACACAAGAGTGTCTTGCCTACAGTCAAGCATGGTGGTGGGAGTGTCATGGTCTGGGCCTGCATGAGTGCTCCCGGCAATGGGGAGCTACATTTCATTGAGGGAGCCGTGAACGCCAGCATGTACTATGACATACTGAAGCAAAGATGTCCAAGATGACCACTGCCTTGCTAAAGAAGCTGAGGTTAAAGGTGATGGACTGGCCAAGCATGTCTCCCTATTGAGCATCTGTGGGGAATCCTCAAATGGAAGGTGGAGGAGTGCAAGGTCTCTAACATCCACCAGCTCCGTGATGTTGTCATGGAGGAGTGGAAAAGGACTCCAGTTGCAACCTGTGAAGCTCTGGTGAACTACATGCCCAAGAGGGTTAAGGCAGTGCGGGAGAAGAATGGTGGCCACACAAAATATTGACAATTTGGAAATTTTCTCTTAGGGGTGTACTCACTTTTGTAGCCAGTAGTTTAGACATTAATGGCTGTGTTGTTATTTTAAAGGGAACAGCAAATTTACACTGTTATACAAGCTGTGCACTCACTACTTTACATTGTAGCAAAAGGTCTTGGGCTAGAATTATTGCACTCGCTTTAATGATCGCGGCGATACCCCACATGTGTGGATTGGATTGAACACCGCGTACATACGTGGGCGTGACTTGCATATGCGTTCACTTCTGTGTGCGAGCTTCGAGGGACGGGGTGCTTTAAATACATTTTTGTTATTTTTTTTTCTTATTTATTTTACTTTATATTTTTAATTTTTACACTGTCCCTTTAAAAAAAAAAAAAAAAAAAAGTTTTGATCACTTTTATTCCTATTACAAGGAATGTAAAAATCCCTTGTTAGACCCCTTTCACACCAAGGGCGTTTTGCAGGCGCTATAGCGTTAGAAATAGCGCCTGCAATCCGCCCTAAAACAGCTGCACCATTGTCTGTAGTGTGAAAGCCCGAGGGCTTTCACACTGCAGCGGTGTGCTGGCAGGGCGTCACAAAATGTCCTGCCAGCAGCTTCTTTGGAGCGGGGAAGGAGTGGTGAACTCACCGCTCCTCCAGCACTGCTCCCCAATGAAATCAATGGGGCAGCGCTGTAATACCGCCGGCAAAACGCAGCTATTGCGGCCGGTTGCCGGGGGTTTTAACCCTTTCTCGGCTATCTGCTGCCATAACTCTGGTATTTAAAGGCAAAATAGCGATGTATAGCCACAGTGGGGCGGTCCCGAAGTGGTTAAATCAACAAATGATTGGCTGCAGCTTGTAGTATGAACGGCTCGTATTGTCATACTTGACATTTACTTTTTTTTATGCAAGTTTGCTTTTTAGTACTTTATGGCCCTTTTTTTCTAAGCATATCAATGGCTGTGTATTATTACTGTTATATAGCATTTATATAGTGCCACTTATACATCATACATTTATTTTTATTGAATAATAATATACCAAGTGAACAGTGATTTCTGTCAAACTGATTTTGCAGTGAAACTACAAGTGTCTTGAAGTGGAAACTCTCAGTTGGCTTATTTCATGTGGGATTTTTTGTGGGTTAGAATTTTTTTTATTTTCCGTTTTTCACGGTCTATTTTTTTTTTTTTTTTGAAACCTAAAATAATGAGGCTAAATGAGGGGATATTTTTCCCACAAGAACAGGTGAAATCAGTCTCTTTCATATTACATGGAAGTGTCCCAAACGCACAATGAATTTTCAGTCCCCTGAAACTGATAACATAAAAGATGATGTACAAAAGTTTATCACTTAAATGTAATTGCAAACGGTAACCATTTTTATTGTGAATACAATGAAAACCATCTTCATTTAGTTTGACATTGAATTAAAATGATATACTAAATAACATAGACAGTTACATCACTTTAAGTTTACAGTTCTAAAAGCAACAACTGCCTAGTGTCATTCAACCCAGAAAAGTCTAGGTAATTGGTTTGGGGTGTTCACTGGGGACAGCTCTGGAGAGAAAGTGAGTATTGCAGTGAAGACTTTTTATCGCTCGTCTCTCGGCTGCCCCCACCGCCATCCTCTGTCAGGGAATCAGGAAGTGAAGCGTTGAGGCGTCACTGCCCGGTTCCCTACTCTGCACGCGCAGGTCGCAATGCGCGTCTTTATTGGTCCCCATTGTGTCCTGGGAACTGTGTGTTTCCAAGACACAATGGGGGGGGGGGGGGCAGCTGCGGATAGGGGGGTGGGACAGCTGCGGCTAGCTAGTCCCGTAAGTGGGTGCAGATACCTGTATTATATTGTGGCACCGGAGGGGGGGAGGAATCTGATAAGCGGAAGTTCCACTTTAGGGTGGAGCTCCACTTTAACTACCCTGCATGCTATCCTATGTGTGCATGGACACATAGGGGGTTATTTGCTAAAGGAAAATCCACTTTGCACTGCAAGTGCACTTGAAAGTAAAGTCCCTGTAGATCCGAGGGGGACATTCAAGGAAAATAAAAAACAGTATTTTAGCTTGCACATGATTGGATGATAAAATCAGCAGAGCTTCCCCTCATTTCAGATCTACTCCTTAGATTTAGAACGACTGCACTTTCAAGTGCACTTGCAGTGCAAAGTGGATTTGCCTTTCGTAAATAACCCCCATAGGCTTTTAGCAGCATTTAGTGGCAGGCAAAAACCCACAGTCAGTGCATACAGGGGCAGCAGTGTTTTGGCAGAAATGACGATTGAGGCGTCTAAATGCGCATTAACACTGGGCTTGTTCAGCGCTTGAGCGTTTTTTCATTTCAATGGCAAGAATAAATTATTATTCTGGCCAATGATATGAATGAACGCCCAAGCTTTTGACACCTGTAAACATTACTAAAGCTTGTAAAAGCCTTAGACACTTTTACAAGCGATAGACTTTTTTTCTGCCAAAACGCTGCCTCCAGGAGAAAAGGCTTCTAGGAGCGCATCCTGTGTGCATGAGGCCATGCTGCCAAGTGGTTCTAAGGTCAGAACGTTTTTTATTATAAAACATTCTATACATTAGGATAAAAAATCTTCCATGTGCAGCAGCCCCCCCTCTGCCCTCTAATACTTACCTGGGCCCCATCTCGATCCAGCGATGTTGCATGAGAGCCTCGGCTGTCCGGGATTCTCACTCCTTGTTGGCTGAGACAACAGCGGGGGGCACCATTGGTTCCCACTGCTTTCAATCAAACCAAGTGAACGAATGAGTAGAGAAAGGGGGCAGGGCTGAGCTATGGCTCCGTGTCTGAATGGATGCACACAGCAGCGGCTTGGCTCGGGTGCCCCCATAGCAAGCTGCTTGCTGTGGGGCACTCGGCAGTAGCACAGGTGCACTGAGAAGAGGAGGATCATTGTTCCCACCTGGGCCAGTTCTTCACTGGTCTTTGGCTCCTGAGTGCTGCCACATTGGATGTGGGAAGCCAGCTGTGACTTCCTGGTGCTTCACAGCTGGTTTTCTACTGCGAATGACCTAGTAACACTGAGCTTTCCCACTGGACCCGCAGCCTCCTGGGACCAGCAACGTGTCACAGGAGGTTGGGGGCATGGAAGGGGGGCCCAATTTCTGATCCAATCGCCTAGGCTATCCTGGTCCAGTACCTGTCAGAGGTGCTTAACCTCTTCTCACAACATATTTCCAGTAGGCCTATCGTGCAAGTATTCAGCATTTTATTATACGCAGCTTTTATTTTCTGCATATAGCTAGGATTTTTCTTGCTATTTACTCTCAGCTACGATTCACTTAGATTTTACATCCTTAGTAACAATTATATGGTGTTGTGTATGTGTTTTCTACAAAGCATTTAACACTTGTAATAACAGAGTAATGAGTTCAAGTTAGATGACTGTCAGAACAGGTTAGGGCAGTGTGCGTCAGAAATATCTTTTGATTGGAGAGATTGACAATCTTTTTATACCCTTGAGAAAGGGTGTTGCATGGACTCACTAAATGCAGTTTATCTAATAAATGATGTTAAGTACAGTATTTCTCTATAATAATGTCATGCAGATCATCTCGTATAGGCCTCCAATGTGTTTTCCTACATCAGACCGGCTAGTAGGATGTTTTACCCTATTATACCGCTCTTCAGCTACAAAGGTTTTCTTTGTGTGGTTCGCACACCCTACTTTTCTATTCTTTGTTGCTTCTCTAACTACCAAACAATTGAATAAGTTGTTTGATAAACAGAACATTTCATGTCCGTTCACTGTATCAACATTGGAAAACACACAGAGGGAAATCCACACACTGACACCAACAGAAGGGCACTATTATTTCCACCGACACCAACGACCTGGTACTATTTCTCCCACTGACATAAATGATGGGGCACTATTCCTCCCACTGATACCAATGATGGGGCACTATGCGCTAGTGCCTCCACTAGCGCATATGTGTTGGACTTTAATGGCGCTAGTGGAGGCATTGTTTACTCCCATTGATGTCGGGCCATTTTCTACTCCCACTGGCCACAGTCAGTTATTTTATTTTTTTTTCTGAGGTCTGTGCCCGTTAAGGAGATTCACCCTCCCTATTTGTCCTATTTATCATTATCATTAAAAGTGAAAGTAAAAGAAAATCCCAAATTTTTTCGTTGTCCCCAGAAAAGTAATAGAGGGCAAATCTTCCAAAGGGGACACTAGTTCTGGTGACCTGAGAGTCACCAAGAGATTATCTTAATTTGCAGGGATTTCCTCTCACTTCCTGTTTGCTATGAGACAGGAAGTGAAGGGAAATCTTCCCAATGGGACAAAGTTGGCAAAAGTAAACAGGGGTTACCCTCCCTTACTCTATATCCAAAATGAAAAAAAAAGTTTTCCTGTAGTTCTTTTCTACTAATTGTGTCAATAGTCCTAGAACTTTAGGTTTGGACTTTCTTTAGTGGTAGATTTGCATAGCTCCCCAGTGGTCAAGAAGGGGTCAACTGAAAGGTCAATTTATTCTGTAAAGAACATTTTGTAGTGTTTGATAAAATAGTATTATGTTAGCTCTTTTAACTCTTAAAGAGGTGGTCCACCTAAAAAAAAAAAATTAAAAGCCAGCAGCTACAAATACTGCAGCTGCTGACTTTTAATAAATGGACACTTACCTGTCCAGGGTCCATCGATGTCGGCAGCCAAAGCCGATGAATCGCTCGGCTCTCGGCAGCTGCCGCCACCGCCATCCTCGGTGAGGAAATCAGGAAGTAAAGCGTTGCGGCTTCACTTCCCGGTTCCCTACTGCGCATTCGCGAGTCGCGCTGCACATCCTAACTGGTCCCCGCTATCTCCTGGGACGCGTGTGTGTCCCAGCAGACAGCGCAGGGGGACGGGAAGAGGCATATACTTCCGTGGGAGTCTATGCCTGGAAGTGGATGCAAATACCTGTCTTAGACAGGTATCTGCACCCCCCTGAAAGGTGCCAAATGTGACACCGGAAGGGGGGAGGGTTCCAAAAAGTGGAGGTTCAATTTTTGTGTGAACCTCCGCTATAAATTATGTGCTGTGGTGTGGTCTCTAAGAAGTGTTCCAGTTCCAGGTGGTCCTACAGTCTCTGCATCATTATAGGTCAAATCCTGTAGGTTTGAATGCCATGGTAATGTGCAGTCACTCTTCTGGCAGTCAGATGAAGTCCTGACGCAGGGTTGCCAATCGTCAAGAAAGTCAAGGGCAGTTTTTGATTTTTTTTCATCTGAATGAATGAATGAATGAATAACTTGTATAGCGCTACAATGCGAACTGAATCGCCTCAAGGTGCTGTATTCGTGCTTTGTTGTCAAGCTTCTAGAAGAGGTAGGTCTTGAGTTTCTTCCTGAAGGCCTGATGGTTTTCTTCCATGCGAATGTCGGTTGGTAGAGTGTTCCATAGCCGTGGTCCCTGGACAGCGAATCTCCGTTCCCCCTTTGATTTGTAGCGCGATTTAGGAATGAGGAGAAGATTTTGATTAGCCGATCGAAGACTGCGAATCGGTGTGTAGTGTTTTATTTTCTCGCGAAGGTATTGCGAAGCGTTTCCATGTGTGCATTTGTGGGTAAGGCAGAGGGTCTTGAATGCGACCCGATTCCTTACGTTTAGCCAGTGTAGGTTCCTCAGGGAAGGGGAGATGGATTCCCAGGGTTTTTTCCCTGTTATCAGTCTTGCCGCCGTGTTTTGGATAAGTTGTAAGCGCGCAAGTTGATATTGGGGTAATCCTATGTAAAGGGAGTTAGCGTAGTCCAGTCGAGAATTGATAACTGTTCCAACTACCACTGCTTTGTCCTCCTTTGGAATGAAGGGGATGAGTCTGCGTAGCAGGCGGAGCAGATGGTGTGATCCACTGACTACTGCTCCTATTTGGGCATCCATTGACATTGCTGAGTCAAAAATGACTCCGAGACTCTTGGCCTTGGTCCTAGTGGTGATGGTCTGTCCAAAGATGGTAGGAGGTGTCCAAGGGATCTTGGTTCAGGGGTTATGATTTGCATGTAGAATAAGAAGTTCTGTT